>RJWH01000822.1:152675-502893 GCA_004363575.1 Solenodon paradoxus
GAGAGAGAGAGAGAGAGAGAGAGAGAGAGAGAGAGAGAGAGAGAGAGAGAGAGAGAGAGAGAGAGAGAGAGAGAGAGAGAAAACTAGCCCTGGGATCGTTACATTATCAAGGCAAAGTGCAGTGTTTTGGCTACTGTGTGCTGAAAGTTTAATTCTGCTATATTCTGGAAACTTCCTTGTTGTCTAGAGGTATTAGAGACCCATTTTGGAGAAGAAGGAAATGTCCTCAGTAGTCCAGACCCCTCTAATCATGGGAATTCCTTTCTCCCCAGGAAACCAGGGTTTTTTCACTTAAAACATCCACTTTTCTCCTGATGTTTGAGTCTGTGTCTTTAAGACAATAATTGCTGAATTGAAATTTGAGACTGTTATCTTAATAACCAATTACTCAAATAACTTCGAAATTGGCTTAAATTGGCTCGTCATGCTACATTTACCTGAATCTTTTTATGGGAAAGTTAGAAACAAGAAAAAGAAAATCTTGGCGGTCTCATGTCTTTGGTGTGGCTGAGGGTCCATATTTGCAACAGGCATGTGGTGTTGGTGGCCTGGGCCCAGTGCCCACCTCCTACTTTGGTACAGACCCTGGTTCGTTCTCCTCTGGGCTCTACCTGCCCCAACGCCACGGCCCCGTGTGAGCGCGTGACCCTAGGAGAGCGGGCATGGAATTGAATGAGAGAGAAAACATTGATGTACATCATGCTCGTTACATAAATTTCCCTCCTCTTTCCAAATGGTGCAAATTTCAGTGATTTTCTTTTTCCTTTTGGAAAATGATAGGTGAGGTTATGTATCTTAGTTTTCTCCATTCCAACAGTGATGAAGCTTAAAGGTGAGATCACAATCTTTAAACGAAAGGAATTCACCCTTGATTAGTGGTTTGAACGGAGATGAGCAAGTGGCTGGGAGCCGTGTGCTTGGATTTTATATACAGTCATAAAATCAGTAATAGAATATTACATCTTTTTTCTCTAATACATTCTTATATCCCCTCATTTTCCTCCAAGTCTAAACTAATGGGACTTCTTGATGTCCTCCATGAATATACAAACTTTTTCAGCACTGTTAAAAAATGGTGCTTCTGCAAACCTTTTACTGATTTTGCAAAGATCAAATTCGCTTTTTTTTGGAGATGAGGAGGACGTGGAGTCACCTACTGATTAGAAAGAGCTCTGTGAGAAGGAAAGGTAGCTTGCGGGAATGAGATGAAACAGGCACAGAACTTCAGAACAGCCCAAGGACCTCTCTCCCATTTGCCTCTGATACGTGAGCCGCCGATGTTGGTTGGAAACAGCCCTGTCAAAGAAGGTGTGACCCACCTGGCTCTGAGGGAGCCCATTTTTCTTTACAAGGGTGTGTGCAAACATGCCAGAGCTTCACCCACAACGAAGAGACTTTGGAACTCTCACCTCTGGACCCACAGGCAGATGTATTGGAGGAAAGACAGGAATGAAAAATGATAATTCCAAGTTTTCTATTGATCCCCAGTCATAAGAAAACAAATGAGTCTTTCTAGAAATGGGAACTATGGAGAGGGTGGTGGCAGGAAGAAGCTGAGGATCAAGAAATTCCCCTCCTCATCGCTGAGGACTGGACTCCCGGTGGGACAGGGAGTCACGGATGACCTGGAGGTTTCCAGAGACTGCTGGCCCAGGGTCCTCATCTGTATCACAGGGGTTCTGTGAAGCGCTCTAAACCTGTGCCCCCACTGATTCTTGGAGATGTGCTGGCAGTGAAGGACTGGTCGGCAGAGCAGGACCCCCAAACAGGAGATCTCTCCCTGAGGAATCCTGGCAAAGCGCTTGACTGCCTTGAGTCTTAGTTTCTTATCTATAGCGCAAAGGAAGGTTATATTTCCCGCCTCCCCCTGTGTTTGGGAGGATGAAATGAGGAAAAAGTATGAAATGGAGTTTGAAAATTGCAAAGCACTATATTTGAATATGAAATATTAGAGCTTTCACGATGCCACAAGATTTCCAACCTCATAATTTACTTCAAACTCCAGGAGGAAATCACCTTGTCATAAAAACATCTTGGAGTGGTAATCCATTATTCTTCTATACTGGGAGAAAATTCAGAGAGGCTTCTCAAAGAACGAGATTATAAAACCATAAAAGAATCTAAGTTCAAAAGCCCTTGAAAGCTGCTGGACTGAGTCTTAATAATTCAAACAATTCAGCCAAAGTTTTTCTTTCTCATGGAATAAAACATGGTGTTTTTTTTTTTCTTTTTTTGACAAACAGATAACGTGTCATAAAAAGCTCAGACAGATCCCGAAAACCTTCTCCCACACCCCCACCCACTTCTTCCCTTGTGGATGCCCAGGGGTTTCTGGAAACTTCCAGGGTCTTTCCTCCTCATCCCATACTCCCTCCCTCCAACCTTTCCCTCTTCCTCCTCTTGTCTAGCAGACATATGACCTCATACTTTCTGACTACTCTGCTGCCATGTCCCTTCCTTCTCACAATGGTGTGGTAGCAGTCACCTAGGATCCATCTGTGGGTGACCTTGGTTATGCGGAGGGAGGTTCTCAGGGAGCAGCAGAGCTTAGGGTTCCGGAAACTCAGGGAAGAAAAAGAAGGGCATTCGGAAAACACTTCTGGTCTTCTCTAGATTATTCTAATGACATTGGCAACACCACAGTGACTGAAGATTTGCAACAGAGCACATATCTTCCCCCCTGGAAACATTTTAATATAAGAAACAGGTTTCCAATTTTATCTGTAATCCAAAAAGGAGAAGCCTTAAGATTCCGTATGCCATGGAGGACGCTTCCAAAGGCTTTAGGCAAATATAGCTTTTAGTATAAATATATTGTCATTCTTTTCTATTCACAGAAGGACAATGATATTGGAATACATGCTAGGATTCATTAAAGTACCAACTCTTTTGTAATTTGGGCTCTGTATTCAACTAGGGACAGTTGATTAAGTACATTACAAGCTGCAGGCCTCATTTGTGGGAGTCCTGAGTGGCCATCTAAACTCAGCCCAGGAAGGAGTTCAGCAGAGAGGATGCTCGCAGTGGGTGTCACACTGGATTGCAGGAGGGGACAGGAAGCTTGCCTGGCTCCTGCGTGCTGGGTGGGGCTGGCCTGTGTCGCACAGGGAATGGGCCTCAGGAGTCCAGTACCAGCCTGGCTTCCTGCATGTAGGGGTCCAGAAGTCTCCTGAGAGGCCCCCAAAGAGGCAAGGTGGGGAGACGAGTTGTCAGAGGACACTGAGGCCAGCACAGCCTCTCGGCACCTTGTTTGGCTCCACAGACCCACAGCAGTCATGATCGATACAGGAGTATAGTTTGTGCAGAAAAAGAGCAATCGTACAACTTCATCTGTGTCCGCTTTGAAGATGTGACCTGTTTGAAGAATCAGGATCGTATAGTCAGCCCTTGGTGCCCTTTACATTTGCACAGTGTTGCAAGAATGGAATCTGTTGTGAAAAAAAGGAACTTCCCATGCTCCCTAACCTGATGAGACTGTGTGTCACATGTGTCCTTTGTGGGGAGTCACACTCACAGGATCATGGGCTTTGGCATCAGTTGTAATCACCTGGTTCAGGTGGGGTAGGAGGCAAAGGTCTGCTGGACCCATAGCCCCGTGTCTCCAGGGTCTGTTGGGTCTTCCAACAGGTGGCGGCTCTGTACCTCTGACTCCAAAAGTGAATCCTGCATGTGGCCCGCACATTCCGCAAGGCTCAGGAAGCCTTGTGCACCATCATTTCTCTGAGCAGAGAGCACACAGGAGTGTCTTCCCTATGAGGGACACTGAAGGGCGAAGGGACAGACAGAATGCTCCTATGTGCGGTGGGAGCAAATCATCATCTCTGCGCAGAGCATTGGGGACCTTAAGTCCCAGAGGCACACCTCAGGCAGAATTTGGGGTTCTCCAATCCCCGAACCTGGCAATTTTGGGTTGAAATGTGGATTCTTAATGTGCAAGTGGCAATGAATTTTTCAATGATCAAACGGTGGCCCCAGTCCATGGATCTTCCAGAATCTTCCTTTCCTATGACTTGATTAAATTGTAAATTGAGAAAAGAAATTGGTTATATTGTATTAGAAATCTAAATGCTGTCACAGAACAAACATTCCTTTTTCAGAGCCAATTACAACCAAACCATGTTTTAACCATCCATTCACTATTGCTTCCCGAACTGAAGAATAATTCTACCTTCCCACTGTTCAGTAAAACACACACAGCAGAAGTAACCACACAGTAACTCAGGCCATCAGTGAGAAATGTCTTCATTATATCTGGGTCACATTCAAACTGAATGTCCAGACTCCAGTCTGATATTCCCAACATTAGATGGTGGAAAATATACAGGGCTTTCTAACTGGATAGTTCAAAGAAGCAAACAAAACAACTTCAGAAATGGACAGAAGGCTTGAGCTCTCTCTCTGAGTCCAAAGTGTATTCCTAAAATGATGAGCAATAGCATTGCTCCATTAATCCAAAACAATTGTTTTAACAGTTAACTTATAAAAGGCTATGTTCAGTTGAATGTAGCAGAGCAGGGATCTCAAGATGGAGAAAGACGAAGAGAAGAAACTCACTGCACTCATCTTGAAATGTGTGGTTAAATCTTAATGACGAGTGGTCAAATGTCCAGAGGTATGTGGAGATGTGTGAGCATCTTGAAATAGAAGAGGCAGAGTGCAAAGGAATTTCTAATAATAATCTCATAATAAAGTAGTAAGTTATCAGGCAAACCTTGGACTGAGTAGGGCCCTGGAAGCAGGGATAAGTCATTCCCCAAAATAGGAACAGGACAATAGAGAAAGAAACAGAGCAGCACGAAGAATTGGAAGACAAGACATCTTGCGGGGAAGGACTTGGAATGCTTTTACATCATTTTACAGAAATATTTGTTTGATGATGGTTTCCAAACAGAGCATTCACAGTCAGTCCCAGTAGGAAACAGAGGGCACACTAAATTAGAAACTCGGAGGGGTGTCTAAAGTGGAACAAGCTGGAATACTGCAGAAGACCCACATTAATCCCCATGCTAGTCGTGAAGAGGAGAGAGCTGAGCTAGCAGACAAAAAGCCAGAACACAGAGCCAGGACTGACCTCCAGTGCCCAGAGAGGGTTTGCTGGAGCAGTGGAGCCCTTTGCTCAAACGGTTCATACTGCCTCTGGGCTGCAAGTGGAATGTTGGGTCCTCCAGGATCCTGAAACGTGGACTGCCCAATCTCCAGAACCTTGAGAAAGAAATTTCGACTGTTTTTGAGCTGCTCAGTTAGTGGTATATTTGCTATAGCAGTCCTAATGGACCCAGATATCTCCTTGGAGGTATCTGAATTAAATAAGACAAGGAATCTGCCCAGTCCACTTTCCTGCCACCTCTCCAGCTCACTCCTCCCCTCTGCCTTATTGCCCCTCCCCTCTGCAGTTCAAAGTTCTCTCCTACCTTAGTAGGTCTAGCCTCATCCTGGACAGGGGGCTGTACCTTCACACTAAGGCTGAGCCCCTTGGGCTCAGTATTAATAGGCCAGAAGGAGAAATTAAGGACATTGATCTCTTCCCAGTGTCCTTCTCCTGACAAAGCTCATCTCTCTCCTTCTTTTCCTGGGTGACAAACACCAGTGACCAGCAGAGAGCTGGGAACTCCAAAAACTATGGCAAAAGATAAAAGGAAAATGTGTATCACTGTGAGCTGTTGTTAAGATATTACTCTCTACAACTGGACTCAGAAGCACATGGCCTCCTCTCCCTCACCCCATATTCTCCTTACAGAAAGGCGGGGTTGGCTTCACGCTGAGGCTCTGGTTCCCAGGACAAGTTTATAGCAGGAACTGGAAAATCTGTGTCAGCTCCTCTGCTGTCCTCACTTCCCCAGCTCCAGTTGTTTCTGGATAGTGCCTTACAACTAACTTAAAATCAAAGAGCGGGAACTGAAAAACCATGGCAGAGTTCAAGCAAAGCCTCGAGTCTACAGATCCCCAGCAAACTGGTTTTCCAAGGAAGCCTGATTGCACCTTGGCAGAGATATAGGATGCAGAGAGTTAATAAATTCAAATGTAATATTCCAGAATTAAACAAAAACCAGAGGAACCTTCTTGTGTGCTGCTTTGTAAGCAATGAGCACAAGTTTTTGTTAGCGATTTAAAAAACCAGGAAGACAAGGAAACATAAGGTGAAAGTTTGCAGGGAAGGAGGGGCTCTATTTCTGCAATTCCTAGTGGTGGCTAATAATGAGGGGCGACACGTGATGGCTGTAATGCAGCCCACTTGCCAGGAGCTTTGGTCTGTGCGTGGCTTCAGATTGTTGTCTTTGTAAGCCGACGGCTTCCACGCCATGGTCCTCGGCCGTGCTCGCCAGCCTGGTTGCTGAGAGAGGCGTAATTGGCTCCTCATAGCACCGTCAGCCTGCCAGACATGGCATGAAGTGACACAATTGGGGATAAATAATACAAATGCCCAGGTCCACCATTAAGCCGTGCTAGTCGCCTTTGAGCTGCACTGGAAACACTGTCACTCGTTGTCCCCCACAAAATGTCCAGAGATGTTCACTTTCAAATACGCAAACGCAAAGCACCTGTGTTTAATTTGCACCGGGAACACCGTTTTCATTTCTGAGCTGCAAACTTCCGTGCTCCTGGCCCCTGCGATGTCAAAAATGCACAGTGGCAGGTTGGCATATTGAGCTATTAATAATTTGCTATATGTGTTACAGATGTTGCATAAATGAACGGTGTTCTATCACTATTTCTTGACATTGGGGCCCTTGGGGTGGCAGGCTAAGACCCAGATCTGTCTACAACCTGCCTGTTCTGGAAAGAAAGGGGGAAAAAAAGTGGCCCCTTCAAGCAGAATCACATTCCAGCTTGCAGAGCCAATTTTTCAGATGTTCCCTCTTTCCTGTTCCTTGTTCCTCCGCTCAGACCTCATCTGGCCATGGTGAAAAATGATGTGATGTAATTTTTTATTCTCTGCTTGACACTCTTAGGGAAGGCAATGTGGTTCATCGATTCCAAACTCCAAAAAGGTCAAGAAATGAGGAACACAATTTTTGGAAGCAGCCCAGGAAAAACTTTCAAGATCAGGAAAACAAAACTGCTAATTGTTACCCCTTCTGTCGCTATTAAGCTTCAGAGGAGCCCTGAGCATATGTTTCGAGAACATGTACTTTTAGATTAAAACAGTACTGAGCCACCAGGTGAAATGTGTATTAAGTGCCCGGCTGTAAATGGACAGTAGGTTTAAATTTTGACAGAAAACAGCTGTAGGATTTCTTAAACTTAATTCAAATAGTGAAATCAATAGGTTGTGCTACAGTTTCAAGTTTCCCCAAACAAATTTATATGAAAAATGATATTAATTTATCTGAGATTACTGCAGCCAAGAAATAGATTTTTCTCTGTCACTTCTGAAGGGGAGAGAGAGAGAGAGAAAAAAAAAAAAACTGCACTATTACAAAATATGTAGCTTGTAGAGGTTAGGGATCTAATAAACAAAATGTGCCTTTTCAATTTAGATTAATCACAGTCGCCCTGTTTACTCATTCTGTGGCCGCGATGATTTTTGAAATGCTAATAAATTAGCTCTCCTTTTCATCCCCCAAGTTTAGAGAATGGGTCTTTCTAAACAAAATACATGTGTGGGCAGCCTGCCCAAGTTTTTCTTTCTTGTCTTCTTTTTATTTATTTTTTTTCATATACACTTTTTTTTAAAAACGCCACACGGCAGTGAGCCCTCTGTTGAATGACTCCAGTAAGAGTAAGACCTGCAGGCTAGTCATCCAAGTTGACGCCAAATGGTGCCAGATAAAATTCCAATTTAGACACGGTTCCAATTCACACTCCTTTCAGCCTGTAACCTTCCCTGTACGGTGCAGCCAAAAGATTTAATAGTGTCACCAGGAGGGCACGCATAAATAGCAACTTTTATTGGTCACTATTTTGGAAATGTCAAGAGGGCTGCAATGTGGTTCTGGTTTGCACACGGCATCCACTTTACACACCTCGCTGGATTTTAGAAAACTTTCTCTTCCATGTGATGTGTTAGAATGCCATGGGGAAAGCATTTTCATGTGTAGGACTTCAGATGCGGGGCTTGGCAATGCATTTTCTAGTAGAAGCATGAATCCACATCTACGTACCGACCTTCCTTAGGCACCACGCAGGTCCTGGTTCTGTGGAACCTATGGGACCTTAACCCCAAGTGCTGCCAGCCTAGCTAGAGAGACAGAGCTGCACCTGG
This sequence comes from Solenodon paradoxus, assembly GCA_004363575.1. Classification (NCBI taxonomy): domain Eukaryota; kingdom Metazoa; phylum Chordata; class Mammalia; order Eulipotyphla; family Solenodontidae; genus Solenodon; species Solenodon paradoxus. The sequence continues at coordinate 160,879 of RJWH01000822.1, forward strand.
AAGAGCTAGTGCTGTGCCAACTGTGGAAGCAGACCCTGGCTGGCAGCAGGTGAGGGGACAGCCATCCGGGACACAGGACAGGCAGAGGAGGAGGGTGGGAACTGTGAGAAGGGACAGTGTAAGCAGGGGCCCAGGCAGGGGTTCTGCAGGACAGGCTGATTACAAAAGCAGAAGAAGTCTTCCAGAGGAAGGTCTAAGTCTGTCGGTGTGCATCCTGCTGGGCGCTGCCATTTCAGAACATTTTGGGAGACAGGCTGGGCACAGACACACTGGCCCCAGTTTTCAGAGACCATGCTGCTGGTCTGTGCTCTGTGCCAATGGAGCTCCCAGGATGCACAGTTCATTCACAATGTTTTCTGGAACCAGTCTGCCCAGCACACTCGGGGTGATGGAGCCCAGGCTCCAGCTCTCTGACACAGTAGCTGTGGATGGGCTCACAGGAGCAGGCCTGCCTTTCTGGGCTCCGCTAAGTCTGACGCTGCAAGCTTTTGACCAGGAAAATGTTTCCCTAGAGATTTGGAAGTGCCCCTCCCTCAAGGATCTCCATTCTTACTTGGGATGCTTGGCACCCTAGTCATCACAGGCTTGGAGATATGCTCTCTCACCTCACTGTGGGCACCAGTGAGGGGTGAGAGGCCCTCATGTGCCCCACAAGCCAAGGCCTCAGCCCACCTGGCCCTCGTTCCTGCGCAGGCCTGGCCTGGTGTCAGGTAAGGGCACGAGGGCACAGGAGGAAGGTGCGGGTAGAAAGACCCTGCCCTCCAGGGCGTGAATGGAAACAGTCCCCTGGAAACCGCCTCCATCTGAAGGAAGGCCGGTCTGGTGGAAGGAAACCTGAGAGCCTTTCCTATCGCACAGCCAGCTCTGCCTGGCTCGGTTTCATTTATTGGCAACTTTAGCAAATGTTTTAAACCAAATTTAGAACAGCTGGTTTTCCAGAAATCGCTGGAACATAAAGAAAATGCTTCGCTTGGTGCCCTACTCAAATAAACAGGAGTGTAAGCCTCAAACTCTGAAGAAGGCGGCTCCCCCACCCCCTGGTGGCTCTTGTTACTGAAAAGTCGGCCTTTGTTGAAGATGGACGGTGGAAGCTTGCAGGCTGAACACCTTGTGCGTTCATTGCTACAAGCGCCATCGAGTGATTAGACACCATGTTTCTAAAACCCGGATGGTTTTCCTAAAACGTGTTTATGAACCGAGGTGTCAAATTGCCACTGCTGGAAAAACGGACAAGAGAGATTCTCTCAGACATGGGGAGGTCACTTTTATTCTTCTGAAAAGATTGAGGATTTGATAAGATGTATAGATGGGCTTATTTATTTAAATCCATATCTGAGAAATGCATTCTCTTTCTCTCCCCCTGTTGTCTGACCCTGTCTTGCCTCCTCACTGGAAAATACAGTTGTGGTTTGATTGCCACATTAAACCAAACCCAAGATTCTCAGTTGTCAACATTTGAATTCCAGAGGTGAGCAACGTGTGTGTGTGTGAAACGCCCACATCTTAATTGCTACAGAGGGTAGAGCTCTTCATCCCTCCTGCTTTTTATGAAAATCAAAGAGCCCACTTGCAATCACAGGAGGGAAGGGTCGGGTTTGATTTCTGCTGGTGTAATTCTGATTTCTATTCCCGCAGTAGCACTTGCTTGTTAATAAGTCAGATAGCAGGGATCATGGGAAACATGTTTATTAACATTCCCAATTCAGTGGCAGGACCAGGGCCAGCACCCCTGCCCCACCAGCCTGCCAGCACGACCCAGACCGCTGAACGATGGAGACACGTGGGCCGGCGAGGCCCACTCAGAACCACAGCTGCTGGATGCCGGGTCTAAAAGGCAAGCATTTGAAATGCCCACTTCCATCTGCACTTAACTCACAGTGTCCTGTAAACATAGTGATGAAAGGGAGCCCCAAGACTACGGTTAAGGGTAGGCTATACATGCAAGGCCTGCATGTGTGGGGTCACATCCCTGCACGGGTGAATGGTCAGCACTGCCCAGCACGCACCAGAACCCCAGGGCTGCTTGGGAGCCTGGAGAAAGGAAGAATTTTCCCAGCATCTTTGTCTGGCAGTGACATGTCTGCTTTGCTCACAGCCCTCCTTATTTTACAGGGGAGGAAAAAGTCCTGTTTTGAGCCAGTCAGACCCCTGCCAAACTGAACCATCTGCAAATGGCTGCAAGATCCACCTCGCACAGGGGGCCAACGGCGGACAGGTCTGATCACGGTTTCACACCCACTCACCAGATGAGCAGCTGCCGCAGCCCACCTACATTTTACTCCCTCTTCTCCGTAAAATGCTGACCCCATAGAGTGTACGGATGTGGTTTTAAATACATGTCTTATATGGTAGCTATTTTAAAAAACACACAAAATGCAAATTCTGAAGGCATGAATGCAAAACCTTTAAATGGAACTTCTGATACAGTCCTTGCACTGTGTATGGTGTCATCTTGGTATGTGCAGCCAAGTGTTTTAGAATAGAGAAATCTGAATTCCACTCTCTCCACACCTGTATTTTCGGTGTGAGTTTGTGAACTTGACAAACTTCACCTGTGGCAAACAAATCTTGATTTTGGCTTCCCTACCCATAGAAATATATCTCTATCATATCAGGAAGGCACCACCATTCCCTCTGGGGTTCAGGCCTAAACCCTAGGAGGCCTCTGTGGTGTCTTTGCTCCACCCCATTCCCCTCCAGCAGCAGGTCAGGGATGAAGACAGGTGAGCATGTTCCTGTCTATCAGCATGATTCAAGAGCCCCGTTCTCCTCCAGATCCAGAGAGGCCTCCTGAACCCGCTCCTTCCACTCTCACCCTGACTATCATCTGAAGTTGAAAGAGGTTTGTGTGGGGGAGGGCCAGGATGGATCTGAAGCTTTAATTAAACTAGTCCAACTTTTCTCTTTATCTGTTTCCTTTTTTCCTTCCACCTTCACACCTCTTCGCCTCTTTCCTCTCTTCCTTCCATTATATCTTTTCTTTTTCTCTCCTTTCTTTCTTTGTCCTTCCATCCATCCTTCCTTCCTTCCTTCCTTCCTTCCTTCCTTCCTTCCTTCCTTCCTTCTTTCCTTCATTCTTTCCCATCTACTTATCTATCTATCTATCTATCTATCATCTACCTACCACTTATGTATCTTCTATCTATGGCACTTTGTTTGCAAACTATGTTCTGCTACAGGGGACAACTTAGCTTACAAATCACAGGAATAAACCATTAAAAGTTGACTGAAGGTGGTATGACTTGCTTTAAAGTGTCTGGTGACCTGATTTAAGGATGTCTAGACAACGCCTTGGAGGTGATTCTCAGAGGAGGTTCCTAACTGGGGCTGCTTTGGGCACCTTGGCACAGTGTCAGAAACCCCACCCTGACCAGCCAAAGGGGAGGGAACATGTGACAATCTGGGTGCATTCTGGGACCAGGAGCAGGTCATGCCTGGGGCTTCCCTGAACCCTGGGAACTGTTTTCATCTCTCCCCTCTGCTCCTATGTTCATTTGAGCACATCGGCTTCCTCTCTTCCCACCGACATGGAGGGACATGGCTGCCAATAGCTGCAAGTTTCACACACAACATTATAGACAGTGTAGAAATAGACATCTCTTTCTGGATCAAAAGCTCCCAGAGAAGTCTGATCAACTGGAAAGACACCCAGCATGAACTACCCACTGTGGCCTGGGGGACAGGCCATGGGGCAGCTCCTTACTGGTTCTGTGGTAATGCTTCACAGATGTGGGAGGGGCTTCCTCCTCAGGCAGAAACCCTCTCAGGGTCTACCCAAGAAACTTAGAAGAAATGCGCTTTCCAGAGTTTCTACCCAGAAATTCAGCATCTGTCCCTCTGCTATGGGGCCTGGGAATTACTATAGAGATAGAAGAAGAGAGGTGTGAAGAGGGTAGAGATAGGCAGATGATAGATACATGATAGATAATAGAATGATAGAGTGGTAGATGATAGTTGACTGACAGATTAATGAGATTAGGGGGCAAAGAACTGTCATCTGAAGAGTCTTCATATGTAACCTGTAGTTTTTGGGATCCCAGATACTCTACCCAAGGCTGCCCTGTCATCATCACCCTAATGTGGAAGGGACTCTGGGAACTCAGGAACCTCAGGACCTTCAGGTTTACCTGAAAAGGCATTTGGCCTGCAGTCCGGAAGATATGTCCTGACACACAGGAGAAGTGGTCTGGGTGAGCTTCCAGCAAGACAAAGGTTGAGATGAAGGAGCAGGTGACCGGGCAATATCCACCTATCCTCCCCTCAGGTTCCTCAGAGAGTGTGACAGTCCCCAGAAAAGGGCAAGGGTGTGCAGGCATTTCAGAGGATGGACCCACTGATAGCCTGTTTTTGTGTGTGCATCTATGTGATCTACACATGCATATTATATAATCTATGCTTCATCATGTTACATTGCATATATATCTTGATATCTAGTCAATAGAGCATAAAGTTATGTGCATTTATGTATGCATATGTATAGTTGTAGCATATCTATGTCATATTTTGACACATATCTATCTTCATATCTAATCATGTAGGCTGAGTGCAAGTTTGTGATCAATACATATGTATCATATAGATTTGTCACATCGTGGTACATTTTTTGTATCTGTGTCCTAATGCCTATTGAGGACTGTGTATGAGCGTGTGTATGTGTGCACACATGTCCACATGGCACAGGTCAACATTATGTAGCACCTCTCTTCTGACATCTGAATCAGAGCCACCCATTTATCTGATTGGGTAGTGGGTGAAAATTCGTTTTCCCTCTGTGCTTCTGAGCGCTAGGCTGAGAACCCCTGTAACAAAAAGTTAACAAGTGAAAGCAAACCAACAGTCATTTATTAATACTTTGTGTTATGTAAGAGTTATCGGGAAAACTGCCTATAAGTCTGAGACAACTCAGCCACCACCTGAAATGCCTTCTCCAGTCAAAGACAAAAGAAAGATGCTGGCGGGTGGACCAGCACCAGCAGCGATCAGGAAATGCTTACACAGGTGAGAAGTTTATGCCGATGTCAGTTGGGCTCCTTCCTGACAAGAGATTCTTGTGAAGGAGAGCCAAACTTCTCTCCCTGATTTGGAGAGGGAGACACAAGTAGAGATTTTGAATGAGAATTTCCTTTACAGAAAAGTAAGTCGTACTGTTTTCAAATATTTTCCTCTATCTGCAGTTCCTCATAATCATCAGCTCAAAAATAATCCTGAAGCCAAAGAGACAGGCTGTTGGGGTGATGTATTCTGTTATCTTCACCATAAAAATACTGCTCATGAAAAAGCAGCTGTGATTCAATTATAATATGATATATGCTACATGACATAAGGTTGTTATAGGATAAGTAATATGCACACAGGTATACAGTTAAAATTCATACGTAATTCATATATTCCTCATATACAATTAATGTATTTACTTCTCATTAAAATGCATGCTCCAGAAGAATGAATTTAGAGCTGAATGTCTATGGAGAGGAGCTGACATTTCTGAGAAGGGCATTCATATTCTGTAAATGACATGTAAAACCACAAGGATTCAAAGGAATTTGCTAGGTTTGGAAAATGACAACTATTATCAATGTAAAAATAATCCTTATTAGTGAATAAGGCTGAACTTGAGAGTGGGCCTTGCAAGGTCAGGCAAGAGGCTTGCTGAACGGAGTCGGGTGTGACTGCCTGAAACCGTCCCGCAGGCCCAGAGCCCTTGACTCTTTACCTCGAAGGGATGATCTTTCTCAGAAAACTGCAAACACCATACAGACAAGTTCCCTCCATCCTTCACCTCATTTTATCCAATGGTAACAGCTTGTTGATTACAGTACAAGATCAAAACCAGAAAATGAACATTGGTGCAGCTCACAGTTTTACATGCACTCATGTGTGCCTTTGGTTCACGCAGCTTCCTCACTTTTGCAGAGGGTGTACTCGCCACAGTCAAGTACAGAACCTTCCTACAACCACAAAAACCAGCTCCCTGCTATTCCTTCATACTCTTACCCCTGTCCCTTCTCTCCCTAGCCCTCAACCCTTGCATTAATAATCTTTTCTCCATTTCTTCACTCAGTAGCTTGAGATCATTACATACGGAAAATATGGGGATTCCTCAGAAAAAATAGTAACAGAAATATTGCATGAACCAGCCATTCGAATGCTGAAGAATATTAAAACACTAATCTGAAGAGATCTATGCATCCTTCTGCTCCTTGAAGCACTATTTACAATAGCTGATATTTGGAAAACAATCTGAATGCCCATCAGTGGATGAGTAGATAAAGAAGATGTGGTGGATATACACAGTGGAATATTGCTCAGCTATAAAAAGGTGAAATCCTGCCATTTTTGATAACATGGATGGACCTAGAGGGTATTAGACTAAGTGAAATAGGTCAGACGAAGAAAGACAGATGCCACCATATGACTTCACTCATATGTGGTAGATAAAGAAGCAAAACAAAACAATAAAATCCTCTTAAACTAAAGAGCAGATTCATGGCTACCAGAATGGATGGGAGAAGGGAGGGTGGGTAATTTGGATAAAAAAGATCAACTGTATGGTGATGGTTGGAACCAGACTTGTGTTGATGGACATGTGAGTGTATGCAGATAAATATTCTGCACAAGTGAAACCTATGTGATGTTATGACTCAATGCTACTTTAAGAAAAATAAAAAAAATTAAATAAAAATAATGCATTCATAGAATTGTACTCTTTGTAACATAACTCTTTGGGATTTGTCTTTCATTCATTCGAATGGTCTTGAGATGCATCTAAGTTATTGTGTGTTTTGATAATTCACTCCTTCTTATGACCTTCCATGATTTGGATGTATAGGGGATTGTTTAACTATTCACCTACTAAAGGCTACTTGGGTTGTTTCCAATATTTGGCTGTTAAAAATCTGCTATGAAGACATATGTTCAGATTTTTCTATAAAAAGAAATTCTCATTTCTCTGGAGTATGAGATAGGATTATGATTGCTGGGTTCTATGAAAATGATGCATAGAATTTTTAGAAATGGCCAAGCTATTTTCCAGATTATTTGTTCCATTTGCATTTCCTGAAAAGTGTCTATGAATTCAATTTCACTGCCTCTTTGATAGTAGCTGATGTGGTCACAATTTTTTATTTTAGCCAGGCTAATAAATGTGCAGGTACACACTGGTGGAGTAGCAATTATGTCAGCTTCCCCTGAAGGAGCACCGTCCACATGCATCCCAAGGACCAGTGCCCCAAGTCTGGGGGTAACTGATGCAAACAGCTAAATAAAAATATAATAAAATGCTTCTTTCTCTTTTCTCTTCCTGCCTGCTTGCCTGCTCACCTTCATTCTTGCCTGCACCTTTCTTAAAAAAAAAAAAGATATGTAATAGGAATAGTAGTTCTAATGTTCATTTCCCTAATGAGTTCTGATGTTGAACATCTCTTACATGTATGTTATTCATGATCCATATATCCCCTGGTGAATGATCTGTCATTTACCCATTTTCTAATAAATCAATTTCTGTTTTTCCTGTTGCGTGTTGAGGATTCTTTATGAGTCAGGTATGTGGTGTGTAAATATTTTCTCCCAGTCTGGATCTTGACTTTTCATCCTCTTAACAGGGCCTTTTGTAGGGTGAAAACATTTTGCATGTTGATAAATTCTGATTTAAGATTTTCATTTGTGAGTCATGATGTGCCATACTATCTCAGGTTTTTCCTTTCCTGGCGGTTCACCTGGAAGAGCAATCTCTCCAGGGCCATTTGTGTCTGAGTCTGAGGGCGCTAGGTCTGCCAACTTCCCTGGACCCCAGTCGGGATGCACAAGGGAAATGGGCCAGCATTCTCCCACCGTGGTATTCGCCAGGCATGGGGCCCCTGGACAGTTGCCTTCTGTCCACCTTGCAGAGCAAGATGTTTATTTGATAGATAATGTCTGGGTTTAGCTCCACTTGGTGGAGGTTACAGAGTTTGTCTATTCCATCTTGTCTAGAAATAGAACTCAGTTTGTAGTAATTGGCTTTGCTGCTCTCCAGCCTGGAGATATTATTGTTGAGTGCAAGTATTTGAAACAGAATATATAAAGATTCAAATGTTGTGAAGAACATATTTTTTGGAAACAAATCAGTTAAGTACATTTCAATTTAAAATAAAAACACTTGAAATCTTCAACTGATGCATGCAAAGTTATGGTCAAGGAATTATTTTAGTGACTTCTTTTTATCAAGAGCAGTTCTTTTCCAGTTCATTTCATCACCAAGCTTTGATCCATGGTTCAGTTTTTTGGTCCACTGAGAGTATTTTTTATTATCCATTTTAACTTCAGTTAGTGCCTACTTTTTATTGTGGACATTACAGTTTTCTATATTCTGGACCGTTTTTAGAGATGGGTCTGCCAAGAGATTTTGATTCTTGTGATAGTTTTTTTGTCTGTGTTTTTAGCTACTTTCACTGTTATTTTATGCGGAGTTGTTTCTCCTGTGATATCATTAGGAATTGAATGAGTACCATGGTCTTCAAGGTTTATCTTTTAGCTAATCCTCGAGAAAAAAAAATCACCCCAATATTCCAAATGGCTTTATTGTTCAGAGAAGCCAGTCTTTCTTTCATAATGAATAAAGCCTGTAAGCTCAGCAAACGCGAGAAGCCCGTTTCCTCCCCAGACCGTGGTCACCCGTGATGGGTTCATGTGGGTCTCAGTGTGGGACAGAGGACTCAGGGGGGTCACCTGAGGGAGAGGGTGGTCCCCAATCAGAGGGGTGGGGTGGTGAGGGCAGGGCATCTTTAGATCAGTTGACATCTGTCTGAGCAAAGGAGCAGGGCATGCAAATGATGGTGGCACCTTTGACAACATGAGGAATCCCCATTTATGATCACTTTCTGCACCACCACCTTTCCCCTGGCATTTTCAGCAAGCTAGATCAAACCTTCCACTCCCACAGGTGCATCCTGTCACCACCCCAGGCCTTGGCCCTGTCCCTGTAGTGTGCCAATACCTGGGCATCCACTCCACATCCCTCTGATCCTGGAGACACCCTTATCCAGGAGGCAGGTCGACTCTGTAGAGGCAGCTTCAGAAGGCCTAGTGCAGGGGGCAGAGCAGGCCTTGCCCAATCTTGGGTACCGGGGCCCCTCTCACACAGGAGTCGGGTTCCTATGTGCTCTCCAGGAGCACACTGACATTTTGGTCAATCCTCCAGTCCTTCTCTCCCTGCTTTGTCCATTGATTCCTCCTCTGAGACCTTTCAAGTCAGATCCCCTACCTGGCCCGCAGCCTCCAAGCCTCAGTGCTACTGCTTGGCTTTCTCTGTCTTCTGGGCTGTTCCTTCGCTGCCACAACTACCTCACCTTTTCCCTCTACCAGGCAGGGGTCTCCAGACACAAGCTGATCGTGCAACTGCCCCACCTGTCACCCTCAATAGCTTCCTGTTATCTTGAGAGGGGACCAGAGGATGAAGTTGTCTGACCAAGGTCACCCAAGGTCACTCCCGGGTCTCCTGATCTCCAGATTCTTTAGTTCTCCCTTCATTATAAATCCCAAACAATCCAGACTGAAGTGTATGTGAAGTCCTTCTGGGTCCCTGAAGAGCTCCAGGGCCCTGGAGGCAGTGCTCCAGTTTACCTTTCACCACTCACCCTTGTCTCTGGCTTGACAGAAGATTTCAGTTCTGCAAGTTAAAAAAGAGACTTAAAATTGTCTTCTAAGGCCAGGGTCCCAGGCTTATAATTCCCAGTGCCCTCTCGGGTACGTCCCCGGATGAGGAATAGATACTGAGGTGGGAGAAAACTATGCGCCCCAGTGTTGGCAGAGAGAGGATTCTGTTTGCTGAGTGGCAGGGCAGTTGGGGAGGTGGTGGAGAGAGCTGCCTGCCCCAGTGGTGCCATGGCAGATCCTGCCTCGGATGGTCCTGCTCTCCACCTCCTTATCTGAGAAATGGGAATGATAACCCTTCCTGACTTCCCGAGTTATGAGAATCAAATGAGAAAAATAAAGGCAGCTGTAAAAATAGAAAAGTATAGCATTTACATTCACCAATCCCTTAAGGAAATGGGGCCAAAGTTGAGGGGCAGGCCAAGCCCTCTTCCACGCAGACTTTACAATCCAAAACTAAAGACCCCAATGTGTCTAAACCATCATGAATTTAGGAAATGCCTTTTCAAGATGGTGAAGAAACGAGGAGCTCATTGCGGTAGAAAGCCGGCAGTAGCTTCAGTAGTAAAACAAACCACCCATGTGTCCCATGGAGATCCTGATGCTGGGAATGGCCACAGCGGGCTGCATGATAGATGATGCTAGGGCTTCACAGCTTGGGAGAGTCAGCCTCACTAGGACCAGCAAAAACCCAAGGCACCTGGAGATTGAAGGCTTTGTGACCGCCTCCTTCGGGGCATCCCAGCTCACTTGCATAGATAATAGCACCTGGAAGCCATCCTGGGAAGCAATATGGAGGGTTCTGGGTGGTAAATTTGCCTGAAGACCCCTGACTCCTGTAGTTGGTGACAGAACAGGAGCCCCGAGTCAAAGACAAGATGGTGCCACCCACAGTCACCTGCCCAGCCCAGAAGAGAGGAGTAGAGACTGTTACCAACCATGAGGCCATCAGCTCATGGTCAGTGTGGCTGTCTGTGTGACTGAAGAGATCAGGGCCCACCACAGTTCTGTAAAAGCTGAAATGCTGGGCATGCCTTGAAGAGACAGGAGAGGCATCTGGGGGGACCTGAACCCTTGGCAACACCTTTGCCTCCCTGCTGGGCTTACTGATGCTGTAGCCCCACCTTTTCCCCACGGCTTCCTTTAAACAGAGAATGGGGACTTACTCTGGGGTCCACCCGGAGCATTGTTAGTCAAGTGTAACAAAGGGAAGATCAACTCTGACCCTGAGGGTCAGGAGCATGTTTTCAGGTTCCAGAAGTGCTGCTGGTCCATGGATCTCTGTCAGCAATCTGCCAGGAGCAACAAGTGCTTCTAGAACAGAACAGGTGTCGCTGTGCCAACCCAGAAGTGCTTCTGAACCTCTAGGTACAAACCTAAGGACGTCTGCTTCCTCCAAGCCCATTGGCACCCGCCTGGCCAGCCTTGACCCCTGCCTGCCCACTACAGAACCTGAGAGCCCAGACAGACAGGGGTAAAAGTGCAGGCCTGAGGTGGAGTTCATTGACCATCCCATTCATTGTCTTTGCCCCAATTGACGTTCTTGGGAATTTTCCTTAAAATAGTTTTGTCCTGTATTTAAAAACCAAAACAACAGGAATCTTTACATTCACCTTCGCTGATAGTTGCTGGCAGACATCAACCTTGTCATTCAGTATGGAATGGAGGGCTCTGAGTTCGAAATCAGATTGCATAGGGTGTATTTCTAAATCATAATGAAATTCAGGGTGCTTCGCTTCCAAATACATGTGAACTAGCTAGAACTTGAAACCCTGTCAACAAGAACCAAACAGCCTGGCATGTGTTGTGAGAGAGGCACCATCATAAGTGACCTTAAATTCAGGGAAACTGTGCTCAAATCCATACCAGGCATATGCCTATTTTAGGGCTTTTTGCTTTCTTTTAAGCCCTGCAGTCTTCCTGGTGTCTCTTCTCTCCCATTTCCCTTGCCTCCCACACATGCTCTGAAAATGTGAAATTAGACTTTTAAAAATTGTTCCAGGAGAAATTGCTTTTCATGTACAAATCATCATACTCTTGGCTCTGGTGAAATTCTGGGTGCACCTGATTGGAAGAAAGGATGCAGAAAAGGTCACCCACGTTGCTCTGAAACAAAGGGGGACCCAGAACCCCCTCCCAGGAGAATTTTCTCTAGATCAACTCCCACCACCTGCCTCTACCCCACTTTCCTTGAGGGGTTGTTCCATTCCCCATCCCCCAGATATCTTTCCTTCCTCTGTTTTTCTATCTTTCTGCTTCTCAAAGCTCACCCTGCCTGAATTCCAAGAGTGTCTCTTTAAATATGACCTGGAAGGAGATATCTGAAAGCTGAACAACATTCATACCTCCTCAGGATGTCAATCCACTGTTTGCACTTTACTCCCCAAAGCTGGGAGAACCAAGTTCCTGTTCAAATCTGTAGGCATCTCTGGTAGTACAATAGGTTTTTTGTTTTTTTTTTTCCTTTCTCTCCTTGTGAAATATGGAACCAGATGCTGATGCTGGGAAGCCCCCAGGCTCACCTGCTATGTCCTTGCATGGCCTGTCTTCATGGCACCCTGCTCTTGACTTCTCAGAATGTCTGTCTTGCCATCTGAAGGAGTGGAGCTGTCCTACACTTCAGACACCCTTGCAAGCTAGTTGCAAGGACAGAAATGTTTTCATCGATGCCTGATAGCCCTACTCTTTATAGACTTATTGGAAAGGATATGAATAAAAATGGAAAATTTGCTCATCGTGACCCTGAAGAAACCATCTAAAGATAATTACATAATCACTTCTCCCCAAGGTCTGAGGAAAGACCTAGCAGATGCATGTCTGCAAGGATCATCCTATAGGTGGACATCCTCAACCTAACCTCCTTAGAGAGCTTAGTTTTATCCAAGACAGAAGAGCCCAAACCAACAAACCAGTAACCGGAACATCCCTCATTCCATATACAGCTCCAGCCAAACAGCTGATTGTATCTATTGGGTGACAGACAACCCAAAGTCTGCATGTATAAAGACACGGATGTGGAGGTGTCAGCTGAGCTTGTCCAAGCTCCCACAGATTGGTTGCAGAGAGAGGAGTTGGTAAGATGTGCAGTACTACTCCATGGGCATCGCATAGAGTTCACTGATGGACACCCTACGTGTTCAGGCATGTGGGATCCAATGCCTTCACCTGTCAGGTGGCAGAATGAGGGAGATTTCTTCCCATCCTTCCTGCCTCCTTCAACCTCCCAGTCACCTTCTGGGGACTGCCGAAACTTCCGCTTGCCTTCTGCCTGGCTTAGGACTCTCGATATTTGGTCTGGAACATCTCCTGCTCACCGCCTGGGAATAAGTATGAGCATTTCAAGGGAAGGTTTCCATGGCAACAACAGCCTCATGGAAGGTTTCAGAACTTTTACCTCCTACTCAGAGTGCTGCAGAAATTCAGAAAGCAGAAGGCATAAAGACGAATGCTAATTATCTGACCTGAATTTGCTGTGGTGGGCAGAAGAAAGACAGTGCAGCGCAGGCTGCAGGCACTCTTCATCGGCGCACTTCCAAATTACATTTGGAAGTGGATCATTGTCACATTAGTATCATTTTCTGTTTGAGGTGGCACCAGGTATCAAATAGAGGGCCATTGGTCTTGACGCTATGAAAGGCTCAGCCTCATGCCTTTGAGAGGCACGTTGTTTTCTGGGGTGCCTTTTGGTCAGACTGGCAGCAAAGATGGCCACATTGACTGTGATGTCTCTATGTCTGTGTTGGTGGTGCCGGGGGAGGGTGGGGCAGCCCAGAATAATCAGTCAGGATTGAAATACCCAACCCTGGGGGTCTTAGATCCTGAGTGCCTGGGCTGACTATGCAGATCGACTAAGAGCTTCCTCAGTGATGGAACCCACCTGCCAGCAGCCTGGACCCCTGCTGTGGTCATGTGGTCAGTGGGAGACAGAGGCAGCAGTTGTGTCCCTTGGTATTGGTCCTGCTGGGGACACTACTCTGGGCATGATCACACGACTCTGTGACCACATAGCCTCTCTAATACCACCTTGCTTATCACGGAGGGTGCACCTGTCAAGCTGAAGTCAGATCGCTTAGTTTGTCAGAAAGCAGGGCCATCGAGGTCATACCACATCTTCCATTCCAACCTCAATCTCCTCTTCTTCATTCTCGCTGCTGCGTTTCATTTCTAGGAAACAGTGGTGTGAAGCCCTGCCTCAGCTGTTTTCCAGGGAATCTAAGCTAAGACAAGACCTGCTGTGCTTTGGGGTGAATGAGTCAACAAGGAAGGAAGGCCTATGGTCTCGTGAAGCTGACATCTCAGAGGGCCAATACTAGACTTCCTTAATTTAATACAAGCTGGTATGAATTGCAGCTACCAGCTGATGTGGAATTAAGAGACAATGAAGGTATCTGGTTTCCAGTATTTTGACAACTGACTTCAGCATCAAGCTACGGGGTGATACAGGGAAGTGATGAATAGAGGTAAGGAAGCCCCTCTGGCTCCTGAGTTGCATTCTACAAGGGAGGCAGCTTATTGCCTCAGTGTGGCTGGGAAGATTCCGGAAGATCCCGGCTATTCATGTTCCCCAAATAGGCCTTCTCAGGCAACATTTTAACCTGATCAGTTATTGGGAAAGCTATGATGGAGTTGTCTGTGCCCTCTGCCAACTCCTTCCACATGCACAAGGGGCACAATGCATGCACACACATGATTCAGTTCTCATCCAGCAATACAATGCAGTCATCACGCCTCCCAGCACTGGTTGTCTTCACACAGCATTCCTCTGGAGACAGAGCCCCCAGGTAAGAAACTAACTATGGATTAAACCTAGAGTTCAAGTCACCTGTGGCCTATTGTGAACAGGCTTACACTTGCTGGTAGAGGGAGGACATGTCCCCTTTCAGGGGTCCAGCCAGCTTCTCTTCCATAAGTGAACAGCTGGCACTTCCAGAACCTTCTCCTGATGCAGCATTCAACATCGGCACCAGAATTCCAGAGGGCTCTGTGCAGGGATGTTGGAGATGTGGGGCAGAGACAGAGCCTCCAGCTGTCTCTCACCGATGCCCAAACTGTGGCTCAGGCCAGCCTGGAAGTCCCGTCGCCTTGCCCAGCAGCGTGTTGATGGCCTGGATGGCAGCATGACCCGCTCTGCCTGTGCCGCCCCACTGAGGCAGACGCTCTCTGGAGTCATTCTCACTTTACCAATTAGCGTAACTCGGCAGATATAACAAATCACGAGGCAGAAATGCCTCTATTGTAAGGTCTTAACCTTTTAGGTTGACATTCAATTGGAAGAAACTGCTCATGTTAGAAATAATTACTGCTGATAATGAATACCATTAAGCATAAAAGAATCTTTATAACTCTGGTACCATTTGTGCACTTAGAAACCAGCTCATATTTTCCCCTTCACAGATGTTACAATCACGGTGTCAACACTTTTATTTCTTTGTCCATAAGCTGAAAATTATGGCTGTTTCATAAATCGCTAATGTGCTGGGAAGATGGAGACCCAGCTGCAGAGCACATGAGTCAGGCCCCTGCCTAGCCTCCTGTTTCACGATGACCTCAGCTTCCTGTGCTGAAGGGGAACCCATGCGACTAAGTACTTGTAAAACTGTTTTTGAAGAGAAAAGTTATGAAGAGGTGCTGCGGTGTCAAACATCTGTTTCATCCATTACACGCAAATAGGAGCTGGGAGTGTGCAGTGGGGGGCAGGGGGGCAAGCAGCATCAATCAGCGAGAGCGTCCTGTGAGCAGTGTCCACACGAGCACCGCTGTGCACCAGGACCGAAACCGAGGGTGCTGGACCAGAGAGGACACCCTGGTTGCTGTTCACGCCACCAAAGCTGGTGTGGACAGTCATCATTTACACCTGGTTTTCATTATGCAGTAATAGCTGTTTGGCCAAAAGATCAGTGATATTTAACAGCGGAGATAGGCACTGGAATGGTTACAGAGACACGAAGGGTTTCACTCCCTTTAGAAACCATGTTCATGTGTTCCCTCGTGATAGAGTCTTCATCAAAATACTAGAGAAATGAAAGAAAATAAATAAGATGTCCTTCTGCTTAAGTGTGTAGGTTACAACTGGTATAAGTACTCTAAGTATTTATTATATTTGGAATCTGATACTGTTAATGATACTAGACTGTGTCACCTCAACGTGGATGTGTGTTCATTATGGAAGAAAAATATCTAGAGCTTTAATAGAGTTGTCACATTTTTAAGTGGGCTGTTTCCAGTTGCTATTCTACATAAGCAGTTTAGCTAGGAGGCGTGCCCACCTCAGCCCCTTCTGCCACACAAGCACACGCCACCGCCTGGAGCCAGGTCTGCTGCACTGGGAGAAGGAGTCAGGAATTCAGAAAGGAAATGTTCAGTCATCCTCGCAGCTTTTCCCCTTGTCCAGGCTTCTCACTCCCACTTCATCTATCAGAGACAGACCATTCACAAGCCAAATCTTTGCTGGCCCTGGAGGCCAGGCCTCTGGATGCTCTTGGGGGCCTGGAGCAGGGTGTTACTGGTCACAGACACACAAACCAGGTCCTGTGCTCAGCCAAGAGGATGGAGGGTGCAGCTTGCACCCGGGAATCCGGGTGACCCCAGAAGGGACACTGTGAGGCCCCTGCTGGGATGACCCAGTGGCCTGCCAGCCTGGCTAGTCTGTCTACAGAGCAGAGGACACGGCTCATCTCTCCTGGGCAGCATTTGGTCAGCGCCTGTACAGAGCAACCATCACCCTTGTATGCAGGGCACAATCCTTGGAAAACTGATGAAGAATACCTCTGAGAACTCCGGATTTGCCTCATTTATTCCCTAAATAAATAAGTCAGTGGAAAAATACTGTCTCCCCACCTCAGTGTCTCTTCCTATAAAAGATCTGGGGTGATCCCACAGACAAGGGCTGTCTTCAATCTTTGCATCTCCTTTTAAAAATTCTGATACTAATCTGAGATGATAAATTAGAAAGCTTATTCGCATTATGCAAAATTATTCAAAACAGATGGTGAAGTCAATTTAAAGGCTATTTTTTTTTTTCTATCCCTAAGAGCAAGTGCTGTTTGGGGGAAGGCAAGAGAGTAGATTTTAATCTGTTTGCCCTTTAAAATGACCATCAGTCACCTCCATCCAATTACCTGTGCCCTTTGATTGTGGTCCTGGGAGCTGGTGTTATGAGTTAGAGGCTGTTTGCATTGCCACCAGACTATCCATAAAGTCACTGTTAACCCTCTTGCCTTCGTACTTTCTAATTGACTTCTTAAGCAAAGTGAATGTTCAATAAATATTTGACTTCAAAGTTATTATTCTCAACAACCACACGCAAGTGAGGTTTGCTCATTCAGGCAGACTTGGGTTTGATTCTCACCTTTACCTTTATGAAATGAGTGACCTGGACAAGCAGCATCCCCAAGCTTATGACCTTCACCCCTGAAATGAGGGTCACAACTCTTGAGACCTCTGGGTGGATCAAAGGACTCAATACGGAGTTATTAGGAAAGTTCTTGGAACATAGTAGCACTTCCTAGTAGGGTCTCTATTATGTCATCATTATTAATATTTGAATCAGGAGATGTAATTATTAATAATTTAATCATTATCAACTAGTTTCCTAATCTTTCTTTAGCTCATCTACTTGTTTTTCTGTAATTATACTTAATCCAATTTGCCTCAGATAAAGACCAAAATGAGGTTTCATCTAAGAGGACTGTGGGCTACTTTGATTTTTTTCTAGGTTAATGTTATGTGTTAGTATTAATCATTCTAAAGTGGTAAATGAATGGTCCACTCATAGCATTCCACTTGACCAGTAATTATTGAAGTCTTGGTATATAGATCAAAGTCTACAAATGTAAAACTTTATGTGGAAATTTGGATAAAAGCATATGGGTCAATAAATGAAAAAAAGCAGGTGAAGTCTGAATTTGAGCCAATGACTTACAAAATTGTTATGGAGAAGCCAGAAGTGTTCACTGTGTGACCAGAGTACTCCTGACATCTGCACCTGCACTTCATGGCTGTGACTATCACCAGAGTCACAAACACACAGTCTGAAGGGACCTCCCCTTCCCCACAGGTCTGGAAGATCTCTAGAGGGTAGAATGAATGGGTACTGTTTAATAATATTTTAGAGTTAAAATCTTCAGCTATAACTGTGGACTTTTTCATTTCTTCTTTTAGTTTGATGCATTTTTGTATATGTCTATGAAGTTCTGTTACAAAATCCATTCACTTACTAAAGTTCTATTTTCTCAGTGAAGTCACCTCTTACTGTTACCTTGTTTACCCTTAACCCTGGAAACATTCTTTGACTTCGTTCAATATTCATATAATAACCACTCCAGTTTTATTTCACTTAACTTTTTGATTAGTATTTCTTTTATCATTCTTTTGCTTTTATCCTTTGTGTGTCTTATATTTAAAGGAAGTCTCTTGTAGATAGCATCTTATGTAAGACTTATTTTTTTGCCCACGCTGACAATCTCTGCCTTTTAGTTGGGGTGTTAAACCATTTATATTTATTGTAATTAGTGAGATAATTGAGCTTAAACATAGAAAATCACTATGCTATTTGTTTTCTATTTATTCCACCAATTATTTGTTTCCCTTTTTCTCATTTCATCATTCTTAAAATGCATATTTATTTTACTTTTTAAAAAATTGAAGTAACGCTGATCTACGAAACAGTATACATTTTTGATGTACAGTTTTACTCTTCAATTATGTGACAAAACGCTATACCCACCACCAAATTTCTAATATTCTTCCACCACTGTCTATTGGACTCCACTACCTTTTGCTCCCACTCCTTCTGCCCTTCACCTCTGGTAAGCTCCATTCTGTTGTCAGTGTGAAGATTAGTTTAACTTTGTTTTGTTGGTTTGTTTGCTTTGTTTCTTTATAGTTCATGTATGATTGTTATCATTCAGTATTTGTCTTTCTCCCTCTGTTGCTTAGCAAAATCCCCTCTAGTTTCATCCATGTTATCACAAATGGCAGAATTTTATCGTTTTTGACAGCTGTGTTTTATTCCATTGTGTGTACAAACTGTATCTTCTTTATCAACTCACCTGTCACTGGCAATTAGGTTGCTTGTTGGCTGCTGCAAATAGTGCTGCAGAGTTGTGTTTTTTGGGTTAATACCCAGAAGTAGGATAACAGAATCTCATGGAAACCCACTTTTCAGTTTTTGTTAAATATCTCTATAGTACTTTTCATAATAGTTGCACACATTTTAATGAGTATTTTTATGATCACATTTTATCTCTACAAGTGACTTATTAGTTATACCGTTTTTACAGGCTGTTCTAAGGTTTTTGACATATCCTTTTATTTTATCTCAGTCACCTTCAGATAGAAAGTACCAACCTAATAATAGTAAACTTCTATTTCTTCTCTTTTGTTCTTATACATGTTATTCTGCATATGCTAAAGCCCACCATATATTTTCTCTCCTCTGCTCCACTCTTTCTTCTCTGTTTTTCAGTGTGGATAATTACCACTGGTTTAGCTTCAAATGGTGTAGTTTTTGTCTGTTTCTTTTTCCTTTAATTTTACTTTTCTGACTAGTCTATTAATTTATCAGTTGAAGGAATTATTTGTCTCTGATATCCAACATTTCCATTAGACTCTGCTTTGCAGTCTTCATCACTTAGCTGAATTTCTCCCAATTGTTCATGAAAAATGTACACTTTTCCACGGATCCTTCTTGTATTGATTACAGTCATTTTGGAGATCCTCCTTGTTAGCTGCAACATTTGGTTCATCTCTGGCCTGTTTCTATTGACTATGTTACCTCCTTATTACTTGTGTATGTTTCATGTTTTCGATTGGATGAGAACACTAAAGGTAGACAACAGTGGATATTGAGAAAAAGTGTATTTGTGCTCAAATAGACATGCTTCTTCTGCTGAGTCATTATAATGAGGTGTAGAGTCAAACTTGTCACTAACTGAATTGATGTGCATTTTATTGTTGCTATAGTTATATTTAGTGCACACTTAAAATTCCTCCATTGGTGGGCTACTGCAGACAGGTTCCCTTGTGTGGTCCTTAGTTGTCTGAGGGTTTCTCAGTTTCTTTTCAGTTCTTATCTTTTGATGGCTTTGGCACATGTATGCAAACTGGGGGTTAGGAGGGGATTTGTCTGTAATATCTATTCTCCCAGTGTTAGACCACTGTGCTTGTGTCTGATGTAAAGCTCAGGCTAAGATTAAGGGTTGAATCTCAGCTCTTCTGGATTGGCCTCAATTTTAGGCAGGCCTTGTATATTATATTTGGTGTGTTCCTGCCCACTGCCCATTCTGAGTAGTCAAACTTCACTAGATATATAGCTATGCACACACACATTTATATGTATGACTATTTCTTTCTGTTATATTTAATTCAATTATTCTTATTCTATGATTCCATTTCTTTCTCATTTTATATATACTGTCATATATATATATATATATATATATATGTATACTGCCATGTATATGTGTGTGGAATATATATATATATGTGTGTGTGTATATATATATATATACACAGTTCCTTTCCCAGGGCCTAACTTCAAGACTCCTGTTAAGGAGAGAGAATGTTTCCTAGCCCTTTCTTTGGGAGAAATGCATTCTTTCTCCCTCTTCTATAGAAGTAATGGATCTTGAGGTCTGTTCCTCAGGTTGGAGTTGGAATGTTCTGTCCCTCCCTCTGTGATTTAACAAATTTTCTTAAATTAAAGAAAGTTCCATAAAGTAGGGTTTAGTGCATTGTGTCAATGAGGGCAGGTCATAGGGGTTTTCTCTCCTGCCCAAGTCTTTCTTATAAGAACCTGCTAGTTGCCTGCAGCAGAGCTGTAATGATACTGGATTCCCTGAGCGTTTGGGACACCCTGGGGTTTAAAATGCTCATTGTGTCCACACTTCATCTGCAGGAGTTTGTTAAATTTTAGCTTTTTTCTTCATACTTGTTTGCATGATACTCACTCTTTTCTCCAAGCACTACCAAACTGAAAACATTGCCATGTCTTACGTCTCTTAGCAGAAGTTCATCACTATTCAGAATTCAGTTTACCTAGCTCCCTTGTGACATCATCTTAAGAAAATGTAAGATCTGTAGATTATCCATTTTTTTCCTCATTGTAAGGATAGGATTCTAAGGATAGGAGCAAAGATCTATCTGGGTGTTTACATGCTAAATGGAAGCAAAACTGCAAGGTAGAAGAAATGGTAAGATGACTTCTGAAATCTTTCTCAGCTCTGAAGAGAGGAATAGCAATGAATCGGGCAACTTGAATTTTGTATTCAAAAGAGCATAACTACTTTATCCTTTCTGTGTTTCTCCAAATGCACGGTCTTCTCTGCCCTTTCCTTCCTAGTGTTGGTATAACAACAAAAGGACTTTAGTAGAATTGTAATCATCAGGCAAATAGATTCCAGTAAAGTTTTTAATTAAAAATAATCAAATTCTATATTATAAATTATTCTCGAATGTCTTCTTTATTCTTGTAATGGGACATACCTGCTTTGTTAAATATCAAAACAAATGTTTGGCTTGTTTTGGGGAAGAACAAAGAAGAGAACCACCATAAAATTTACTCTGTGATGACTCTAAAAATTGGTGAGCAGTCTGCTTAGCAAACACATGGTGGTTTTCAGTGACAATAATAGGAATGTGATGTCATTTCACATAGTTGTGGATAATCATTTGTGGATAATCTATTTCTTCATTATTGTGCTCAGAAAATGTTGGGCTCTGTGATACTTTTTATGCATGTTTTGTGCTTTCTGATCATTCCATTTTTTCACAGCCTGCACCAAGAAACAAAACAAAACACAAAACAGTAAGAGAAATTCAAATGAAAGTGTCATTAGGCAGATAAGAGGATTCTGAGTTACTTCATGGATTGATAAAGTTGTCCAACTGGAAACCCATGTATTGAGATCATTGCTCCTTTGCTGTAAACTGCAGTGAGCTGTGTCTGGTAGGTGTTCTATCTATAAAAGGGCTACTGGAAGCTTGGAGAAAGTTGGGAGTGTTATCATGGCTAATCATACAGATTTAATTTTTTACGTAAATTTTTTGTATTTCAATAGTTTACTGGTTTTAAAGCCAATATTGAAGGAGCTCAATAAAGCTTTCAGTGGTGTAGATGAGATGCCCAGTGATGCTCAAGTAGTGCAGGGGGGTAAGCCCTGCTGAGCTCAGTGTCCTTGTCCTCAGGTCCCTGCATCTCCTCTCCATCTTCCCTCCATGGCTTTTCTGCCTTGGTTCCCTGTCTCAGTCAAGAACACTTACATCACCAGGTTCCGATAGGAACTGAAGAGGTGAGTTTTACTCTTATTTTTTCTTTTCTCAACAGCTGTCCCAGTGCCAATCCTTACTGACTCTCCTTGCCCTTCTTCATATCTGTCTCTCCCCTCTGCTGCCCGGAGTTCACTGGCAGCTCATTCCCATTTGGATAGAGAATGATCTTCTGGTTGGTTCTCCCTCTTGCATCTCAGATGTCCACCTCTTCCTGCTCCCTCTACTACAACAACCCTTCAGGACTGCGGTTTTGATCACCTTCCCCACGCTCTAACTCTGGTGTTTTCCCCTGGGTTAAACATGAAATCTGAATTCCTGTTCTGAGTACACACCATAGTGGTCTGTCTCTCCATGCCCTGAGCTCAGCCCCCATTCCTTCTCCAGGTGCAGCTCAGCCAAGGGAGATGAGACAGTTCACACCTCTGTGGCTTTGTCTCTGCTGCTGGAGGGTTTTCTCCCTCCTTCCATCTGCCCGTTGACTCTCTAAGTCTTCAGGGACCAGCTCAGGTCAGACCTCTTCTTTATCAACACCCTTTTCCGTGAGCTTTCCAAGGAAGTGCCCACCTTTATCAATGGCTCGCAACAATTTCTTGTTTGTGTAGGTTTGCTGTTTATGATTTCCTCCTAATATGTGAAATTTCTGACCCTTTGCAAGAGGCAGGGAGTGGGGTTGAAAACAAGGCTCTATTTTACTGTATTATCTATCTGTGCCATGCATAATACCCATGCACATAGATATTTGTCAATGCCTAATAAATGAAAATAAGTTACCTGAAGGAAAGCATTTTTCTGAGATCAGATCTTGTGCTTTTGAGAGACAGAGGGCAGAGAAGTGGCATTTGGAAGTTTTTGATGAGATGAGCTGTGGGTGCACATGCTGGCACTGCTTCCTTCCAGCACACAGGACCAGGATCAAAGGTGGTATTCGTGAACTCCTGGAGTAGGGGACATAGCCACTGGCCCCACACATCTCCGTGACCTCGTGGGCTCTGTCCCTTTCTTCGTGGAATGTTGTTTGGTCATTTCAGACTCACAAGGACTTTCAGTTGTGTAGGACATGCTCAGAAGCACCAAAGAAGCACCTCCTTCAAACTCAAACCCTCCTCAGAACATCCCTGATTTCCAGTGACTTCTAGACAATTCCACTTGGATGGATCTTGCAGGCAGCTAAGAACAACTCAGCTGAAGTAATTTCCTCTTCTTTTCTGCTTCAAATGGTTTTAGCCTCTGCATCTATGCACTGTTAGACTTTCATCATAATTAACTTTCGGATCATCTTGACCTCTCAGATATCTTTGAATCCTTCCTTTGACTTTTGCCCCACCTCCCACAGGTCACTGAGTCAAGTCGCATCTCAAGCCTGAACCCTCAGTTTGGATAATTGCAACAGCTTCCTACAGGAAGCCCCTGGCCATCTCGTATCTCAGAGCACCTTCCAACCTCCCTTAGCACCACTGGGTCCATAATCCCAGTCTCACTGTCAGGGCAAGTGAAGCCCCCACAGGTGTCCCAGTGCGTGTGTTCCCTGCACCTCTGCTCTGCAGATGCTGGGCCATCTTCTCTCGAACCCCTTGCTCTTCTAACACAGCAAAGCGACCCAACCATCGCTGTGTGGGCTGTACCATCTTCCTGTTCCACAGCACTTGCTTCTCACTTCTTTGCCTTAAAAGTGCTGACCCACTCTTTAATATCCAGTTAAAATACCTGCCTCCCCCCATGAAATCATCCAGCTTCCACATCCGAGTCAGTGCTTTCCTTCTGTAGGTGTTGGGAAACTCGAGTCTAGCCCTGCAGAGACTTTATCACACATTGTCAAATTCCTCTTTCTGGCCAAGAGGGCCAGAAGACAGGGACCAGGTCTTACTCAGCCAGAACCCCTCTCTGCCCTGCATGGTGCCTGGAAATCACATGTGCCAGTGTCTGGGCTTGGGTGTGATTGGAACAATCAAAGAACCTGAGGTCAGCAGTTTCTGGAGAGATGGGGGCCGGTGTTTAGAAAGAGAATGTGCAAGAATAGAGGAGCCCGCAGAGCTGACCCTGAGTGGTTGTGTCCTGGATTATAGGAATGAACCCTAGGAGGAAGAGATAAAGAAGGAAACGTGATCTCGAACTTGCAACCTTTTCTATCACTCTTCTTCTTTGGAAGGAGCCCAGCCCTGTCTGGGAGGGGGACTGTGTGCTGTGTCCTGAAACAGGGCTGGACAAGAACACCTGGACCTCAAGGACTCTTAAACGGTTCCAAGTTTATGAGCAAATAGTTTTAAGTACATCTTTGAGTTATTGCTTTTCGGGGTGCAAAGTAGCCCATCCCAGGGCCTGGGCCCCTTACTACCTGAAGGCCTCTCTCTGGGTGGAAGCAAGACCTTGCCAAGGCAGGCGAGCGGCAGGGTCGAAGTCAACAGCCAAAGAAAAGTCTGAAAAGAATGACATTCTAACTCTTCATTTTCCTTTCGACTCTACGGCACCTCGGAAGGGACAAAAGCTTTACAGAGAAAAGGCTGGCTTGGCAGTGGATGCTGCTTCCCACCGGCTCACTTTGCTGTTTCTGGCGCTTTTCTCCTTTTTAACAAACAAGGCCCTTCAAGAGCTGTAGGATGCGTCTCTGACTTTCTTTCCTCTCTCCTTGCTTTCTCCGTCATCTCCCTGATAGCTGTGCAAAAGGAGCATTTACCCAAGTAAACTACTGTTCGTAGTGCCTATTCAGCCTCTCTCCTCTGTCTCTCTCTCCCTCCCTCCTCCTCTTTCTTTCATGGCAGTTCTCTGAGTGTGTCTGGCTTCAGCTGCCCACCTGCTTTAAGCAGAAGGGAAGTGGGGGGTGCATTTGGGAAGGCAATCCCAAACTTATCCACGAGACCACATTTCCTTGCGGCAGCTCCCTTGGACCCACGAGAGTACATAGCTTCCTCTGCTTCCTTTGCTTGGAAGATCACATTCACAGCGCTTTCTTGGCTGTTTTTCATGAGGAGACATTGGAAACCCACAGGCAGATCGAGCCAAGTGGGCAGAAAGTTTTGGATTCTGAAAGGCTGCTGAATGAAATCAGGAACCAGCCTAGCTCATCTGTCGACTGACTCAACTTAACCCAAATGAATTTCTATGTAAACAACATTTATGAAGAAGTCTTTGAATAATTCTATTAAATAAAATGCTGGGCTTTCAGTTTTTCCATTTTATTACATTTTCTGAACACTGTATTCCAATCATATTGAAGCATTTTGTTTTTAGGCTCCTTAGAAAGTGCTGATGGTTGAACTTCAAAAGAAATGAAGGGTTAGTTCATAAATGAATAAAACACCAGTGGCATTTATCCAAAATTTATTTAACTATCCCAACCTCATGAGCTTGTAAAAATTCAACTGAAAATCATTGAGAAGAGCTTGTGAGAAAACTTGGCGCTTTCTGTTTCTGCTTGGATCAGAAATACTGTGAGAACATCTTTCTTTCTTTTTTGACTTGTAACATTTCAACACTCTTAGGTCCACTTGCAGATGGAGAAGGGCATAGGAAAAGGGAAAAGGTGGGAGAGAAACTTGGTTGAACTTTTCTTAACCTGCAAATGTTGCAGTTTGGACATGACATTTCAAACCAGAATATCTCTGTTAAGGTGAATTTTGTCCACTTAGGAGACCTCCAGTCTCAGGTTCTCCTCCACCGAGTTTGTAGAAGAAGCTCGCCACTGTAGGTCTGACATCCAAGAGTAGAATTCAGCCTGTGCCCTCAGTGCCATTAGCCTAAACGTCAAGAGTCAACAGAAACAGATAATGAAAGCATTTATCCACTCCACCAGTGCTCTCTGTTCATGAAGTAGCACAGTTCCTATCAGAAGGAGAGGTGGTGTGGGTAATGGATTACAGCCATTAGCTCTAGAGAGAGAGAAAGTGGGTTGGTGGTGGTCCGCACTGCAGGTGGGGGTTGGAGGGAAATGAGGCTGATTATTAATAGGTATGGGATTCAAATATTCTGCAACTGATTGTGATGATTGCACGATGTACCAAAAAATGTACCAAATGTACCCCCAAAAAACATAACATTGTACTTTTTAAGTAGGTGCACAACTTGATATGTGAATTACATCTCAACTAAGCTCTTACACTAAAGAATAGGACAATGGCTTCCCCCCGACTGGATGCAATGTGACTTTGCAGCTCTTCCCATCACATTGAGGAGACTATTGCCCTAAAGTATGACTCTAGTTGGTCCATAGCACATGGTGGAAGGGACGGGATAGCCAGGGCTGAGTCCCTGGTTCCTAGAGGCATTGCAAGCTTCGCTCACTCTGCTCTGCTGCTGCCTTCACTGGGAAACTAGCTTGTGCTGACCTCCTGTGTAGGAAAGAGAGTTGCCCCAGCCAAGGCCATCCTTGCCTGCCCACCAGCTGGGCTGGCACAAGAGTGATCTCTGAAAGGGTTAGCTCCCAACCGAATCACTCCTTGAGCCGTAAACACAAAGAGGTATAAAAATCATTGTTATTTTATTCTAACCATTGGTAAGATTTGCTCTACAGCAACACCTGACTAACACAAATGGAGATCCCTTTGAGATTCTAAAAGTATGAGAAAAGAGAATACACAGTTACACTCCATCACCTGCTAGGCTAATAATCTCACTCACGTTTTCAGACTCTGACATGGGCTTTCCAAATCTTGCATTTCCCTGTTAACCACCCTGAAGTAGTAATCAAACACACACTTCATGCAAGGGTATAGGGGAAATGACCCCTACCCCACTTTGTTCTTGGGCTGGTCCAGAAAATAAATTAATATCAAACATATTAGTAGGAGAGAAAGAACATATTAAATTGCATATGTATGGAGAAGATTCATGGATTTAATTTCCAGAATAAATAGGACAGGCCAAGGGAATGGGATAGGACCGCGGGCACCAAGGAGAGGAGGGGGACTCACATGACAAGGAGAGGAAGACTCTTGACAGAACCCGGTACTCGGTAACTAGATGTCTACCACACAAGCAGTTTTCTCCAGGAAAGAGGATTTTTTCTGGAGATGACCCGAAATCTGGGTAATCTTCAGTCTTCCAGGTCCTTGAAGTAATGGTAACAGTTTCTCTTGAAGCCTGCAGGAACTGTCTGACCTTAGTTCCACATGTCAAGGTGATGTGCATTGGCAAAGCCTGCTCTGGACAAATTGAAGGGCTTAACTGGGCATTTGGGAGGCCTATCCTTCCTTGGTTAGGTAAGAACTGGTGATCATTACCTGTATAGCCCTGAGCGCCTGGGCCTCACACTACAATTGCAGGGCCTTCTGGGCCAGTGGGGGCCTGACCTTCTCCATTAACTTGATACGAGCTGTGAGCAGTTTCATCACGTGCTCTTTTGTACAACAGGTCACCCCTATAGCTTCCGGATGGGACTGACAAACCTGGGTCTTGAATCTTAAAGGCAATCAGCCTAAATCAATGTGAATAAGGCTCAGAACCTGCACACAAGAACTGGGTTATGGAAGCCCCTCTCTATTAAGTGCCTGGTGCTGGGGACACAGAAGAAGACCCTGTACATTGCCAAGAAGGGCTGTGGCGACAGGGACATCAGGGCCGGAGGCTGTTTCATGGGGAGGCTCACTTCTAAGGAGCAGAATGAGTTCAAGTTGTTAAGTTTTGTGGGAAAGGAGCTCTGGAGACAGACAGGAATGGGACCTGTTACTTTGTGAGCCTTCTGCAGTGATGGCGGGTGGTGGCGGCTGGGCATTGTAAAGGTGGCTGAGTGACTGAGGAACGGAGCTTCACATTGCACCTACTTTTTTGTTCTACTAAATTGAAGTAACATTAGTTTATGCATTCTATGACTTTAGGTGTGTGGCTTCATAAATCAGCATCTATATATACTATGTTGGATTTGCCACCAAAAGTCCAGCTTCCACCCTTCTCCATACCATTGACCCCTCTTATCCAGTTTACCCATCATCCCCTTCACCTTCTAATTTACTTTCAACTAATTCAATTTCAAACTTAAATAGCCACATAATGACCAGTTGCTGGCCTATTAGGAAGCCAGGTTCTCTTCAAGGAACAGATACACACATCTTATGGCTTGAAAAGGTTGACTTGATAACATTTGGGAGAAAATTATTCACATGTCAAAACCAGTTTTAATATTTACAACAACCGGTAAATCATGTGCATTTAGAGAGGGTTCCTTTTAATTCTATAGGTTGGAAAATTTGATTCCTATTGCTGTTGAAGATGATGTACTTGTGTCTTAATACACAAAATTATTAAGGGTTTATAAGTTTTCATTTCTAAAACTCAGAGAGAAAAGGTCAGTAAAGATCCCTCCTACAAATCTCTAAAGTATTTGAATTTAAAATGAATCTTCTTTTGTAAGGAAGCAAGTAAATTCAGAAAGAAACTAAAAAAACAAAAACCAGAATAAAAATTCCTTAATTTATGTTGACTTTTCTATTCTTTTGGTTAAAAGCAACTCAACATAAAATGAGGGCTGTAAGTTCAAACTTTTAAAGAATTCACATTTTTGCATCAATTTTTAGACTAATGAACTTAGATTTCTCTTGGCATGGTATAAAATCCATTTGTACAGCTTTTAATTAAGAATGCAGCCTATGCAATTAAAATTAAGGGTAGGGACTTCATCTGATATCCTATGAGAGCTCCAGTCGAAAAAATTATGGTAATGCTGTGTGTCCTAAAAGCCTTCTCTGAGTGTCACAGACACATGGAGGGGAATTAGCCCTGCTGCATGAAGAGAATTTGTTTAAAGTTGATAATTAGGAACATTTAATTTTGATGTGTTAGGGTCTTGTTTATCACTAATCTCCTTGGCATTTGTTACGAGCTTGGGAATCAGCCCTAGGATCATCTAAAATTGAGTTTAGAAAGTATAGACTGGGTCAAATTCACACTCCATAATGCAAATACTGCAGTTTTTACTCAGACAGGGGAATTCCTAATGTGGATTTTAATATTTAAAGTTACCAGTGCCATTATTGAGCATTATTGAGAATATTAAGATACTTTCATGTTGAACCGATTAAAATTGCATTGGAATAATGAATGACATGGAATACCCACCCACTTTCACTTTTTTTTTTAAAGTATAAACAACTGTAATGAAAAGTCTTCCAGAGTATTACTTGGGGATACCTCAGAACTTCAGGACAGAAGCCCAGGAACAGCGTGTCCTGTGAGGTGGTCTGCCGCAGCCCTTGTGACTCACGGCTCTCCAAGAAGACTTCCAGTGAACTTGGGCTCCTCTGGAGCTCAGGATTTATTATCTTCCTGGTCACTGGAAGACTGAAGACTCCTGCTGTACTGGAGCTTTCTCTTGGCAGGGCCAGAATGTCCCGGTTGAGTGACCCCGAGTCTGTTCACTTCTGTAGAGATGTAGGGCACAGCTCCGGATGGATCACGGGGGCTGTGCCTTATCAAATTGATCAGGTCCTTGTCCAAAGCACTGTGACTCCATTCTCTCAGATGTAGGCTCACACTGAGTAGAATTTCTTGCCTTTGTACTCAAGGTGCAGATATATTGGCTTCTCCAAGCAGCTCTCACAGTGAGAAAGTCACCCCAGACCCAGCCCTGTAAGTGTCTGACTCCACAAGCTGTCAGGCATCAGAACATCATGAGTATCAGAACAAATAGCTCACCATCCCACCAGGATCCCCCAGGCAAAGTGTTAGAAGGAAGCTCCTGCTCCTCCTCAAGACCCCAGCCCAGGTGCACCAGAGCAGAACATGGAGGATCTGTCCTACAAGTGCTTCCTTCGCCTGGAGTGACCCTGCCTAGGAGATGAAGATACTCCTCTGCTCCCATTACCTTAAGACTCTCCTCCCTTCAACCTCACTCTGCTTTTACCACCAGATTGAACTTTGACCTTTTAAGATAAACTATGACTAGTGGATTTTTTTAAGAAAAGTTCTAGATTTGCATAAAAATGATAGGTAAATATAGAGAGCTCCCATAAACTCCTACAGCCTGACCCTACTTCCCTGTTTCCCATTTGTAGCATCTTGCATTAACTTGGTATACTTATTACAAATGATGAACCAATATTGACACATTATGATTAAGTGTGGCTCACATTAGGATTCCCTCATGGCGTTGTACATTCCATGGTTTGGATAAATGCACCATTAGACTACCATACAGAACAGTTTTTCTGCCCTAAAAACCCTCTGTTCTCCACCTGTTTCATCCCTCTCTCCTAAACAGAGATGGGTAGTGTTATTCCATGTTTAAAGTTATTAAATTCAAACGACTTCCCCAGAACCTTCCCCTATCATGCACAAGCCGATTATACAGCTCCCTCCCTCCCTCACCTGGAAGAGTTATTAAATAAAGTCCAAACTCCTCAGTGGAGGTACTAAAAGCCTTCATGCTCTACGTGGTCCCTGCCTACCTGTCTGGCCCCATCAATCCCACATCCTTATACCTAACGAAGCATCTTGGATGAGGACTCAGGCTTTACACTTGGACACACGTGGGTTAGAACCCACCTCCTCCACTCTTGAGCTGTCTGACCTTGAAAGAATTCATTACCATTCACAGCATTACAAAAGACCAATCACACACTGAGAAAAGATTTGTAACAAAATCAGCAAAGATAATACATAATCTTATGACTAGTCTGTGTATATTTTATTCATTTAATGAGTGCTTGCTCAGTGCCCACTAATGTGTCAGGATTTCACTGCCCAGCTTTAAGATGTTAACATCATACCATTGCCTTGGAAAGTCTACTACCTATACAAGTAATTATATGTTTACAAGTTCTCTCCAACTGAAGGGCCTACAAAATCAGTACTAGGATGTTCTCTCACAGTTCGCTGACTGCAGGACTGAGGTCTGAGTTCTCCTTTTTTTGTAGCTAGCTACGAAGGAAGCACTTATAACATCACCATTTGAGGACTCTCAGAGCTTTGCATCTCTTTCATTTTGTGAAGAAAGCATTCTTCATTTTTCACTTAAAAAATTCATTGTTTACTTAACATGAGTAGCAGTTTGGTACAGTGCTTTCCTGAACCTACTGTAATGATCACATATAAAAATGCTTTCTGTTAAATTAAAATTTATCGTGGGAGGGTCATTTATAGATGCAGGGCTGTTTTTACATTCTTGGAGAAAATCTGAGTGGTGTTGGTGTCCACTTGTTTTCCAGTCTTTATGCTAGTACACAGTGTGGATTATCTGTTCTTATCTTAAAGGTTTGCAAAACTATCTTGGAGAGTGTCTTTTGGAAATCAGGCTTTTACTAACAATTCACTTTATTTAGTGATTGTAGGTTTATTAAGAATTCTCTAAATTTTATTAATATTTTGGTAGTATTTTTTAGTAAATTGTATATTTAGCTTTTCAAATTTATTGACATTGAGTGAATAAGAGCACTTTGTGCCTACAAAAAAGCATTTACTACTTATTCCCTCTTCTCATTCTTATAGTATTTGTTTTTTCTATTTAATTGATCTTTTTAAAGAACCATATATAGATCTCTGTATCTAATTTGGGTACTTTTGCTCTTGCTATTACTATTCTTTCTCCATTTTTTATTTGTTTCAGCATTTCTTTATTTTAATAAATATATTAAGGCTATAAATTTACTTCCAAGTACCATTTTAGATGCATCCCACAGTGTTTCCATATACTAGTCTCATGGTCCTTTGTTCTAAATATTTTATAATTGTCATCACTGCATCAAAATTTCCTCTTTATGATAATTTAGCAAATCCTGTATTTTTCAAAATGGGCTTTATTATTATTTTCTAATTAAATTAATTGAAATATCTTCATTGATTTTGCTTATATCATAATGTAGGGGCTCTCATTCAACTTCCACTTCTTATAATTTCATATCAATATTATTTTAAAAAGTTTCTTTCAATTAGTCTTCCCATGGTATATGTTTTTTCCATTTCTTTGCTGAAAATATTTTTGATTCTCTGTTTATTTGTATCTTTATAAAATAGATATTAAATAATATAGATTAAAGCCAGAATATATGCTATATTGAGAATGTATATATGTATACATATGTGTATGCATATTGAAATTAGAGCATATATATTAAATTCATATACTCCCAGTATTTATGTGTATGTGTGTATATGTATACATATATATGTGTGTGTATATATAGGCCCATGCATATATACATATATACACACATATATTACATATATGCACTAATGTTATAATTTTAATATGTAAGTTAAATGTATTATAGTCCTTGCAATAATGGACATAGTTAGAGTTACGAATAAATCTTGGGCCCTCTTTATCAACATTTATCTTTATGGATTTTTTTTCTCCTTTCCTTTTCTCTGAGAAATTGAAAAAGCTTCCTATATCTTTTGTATTTAACTGCCTTGGGAATAATAAATTGTATTCTTATTTCTATAGTGTCTTACTGTTCAGAACTCCTCTACAAATACACAGGCATGTATGTTAGCACTGCCTTCACACCTCCATCTGATTCCACAGACTGCGGTGTTCTCCACCCCCACAGCTAACTTCCTGCCCTCATCCATGGTCCTTGCCACCACCTAAAGTGGAGTTCACCCTCCAGAACACACCGTCAATTCTCACTCTTCCTCCTCATGACAAATTACATTTTACAGTGTGTTTTATGAGTATTTCTTACACCTCTTCTTCCCCTTGGGCTTCCTCTTCTACTTCTGAAGGAAGACATCTAACCTAAGCTGCTCTTTCAGCAAGAGTCTCTAAGTGACAAATTTTAAAACTTTGTTTACCTGAAAATATCTTCATTGTTCCTTCACTCGTGAAAACTGTTTAGCCGGGTACCGAATTCCAGGTTGACGGGCGTGATTTCTCAGTACTTTGAAGCTTGTTCTCCATCATATTGAGACTTGTCTCGTGGCCGAGGTAAAGACTTCATCTGTCCAACTCCCTCCGCTGCTGAATAATCTCAAAGGATAAAGCTCCTTTGAGTCTTTTTAGATGGTTCTGACATCTCTGATGGGCTGAGTTTTCTTGCAAAGTGTTATTTATTCTTATCCTGAAAAATGCTAAAAAATGGCTCTTCAACTCCGAGGACTCATACATTCCTTCCACTTTACAAAATTATTGAACAGTTATATCCTTCAACAATGAGAGTCTATAATCTCTTCTGGTCTTTTCTTTTAGAATATCAAGTCAAGTGCAGGTTCAGAGATTCCAAAATATTTCTGTGTCTTTCAAATTCCTTCCCCATCCCCTTATTTTAACCCTCTGTTACCTTGCACTGAATGTGGTAAAGATCTCATTATTGTTTTAAAATAGATACTTTTTTACAATGTTTAATTTAATGTGTTCCCCATGCATTTTTAACATCTTCTGTTACCCTCATTTACAGTTTCAGATTTTCAATTATTTTATTCATGACTACATGGTCTTATTTGAAGAGTTTTGTTTCATAATTTCTTGTCTTTTTAAAATAAGCATTACTTTCATCTTTACATTTTGGTGATATTATATTTATTTTAAGGCACTATTCATATATTCTAGTTTCATTTCATGTAGAGCAAAGACATTTTCATATTAATATTGTGCTGCCGGTTTTTCTCAGCACCACTTTTCTGCAAATGTGTCTTGAAATTCTGTTTCCGAGAGAAGCAGTTTCCTGCCCTTCCCCTGCTTTCTACCCCATCCATCTGGCAGGCTTATCTCAGCTCTTGGTAGACTCCTGGCCTAGCTTTTCCCTCTTATCTTGCTTTGCGGGGGGCACAACCTAGGATTGGTCAGCAGAGTCTTACCAGACCCAGCTTCAGTGGGCAGTACCTGCCCTTCCCAGCCCTGCCCATGATGGGGGAGCAGAAGTCCTGCAGTCCCGTTCCCCACAGGTCTGTAGCCTGAACCCAGGTCCCGCCTGAGGTTCCAGTTCTCTGGGACCCAGGAGGCAGAGACTGTATTTGTGCCTGTGTCTATTCCTCCCTCCTGCGTGGGACGTCCTGACTACATAACACAGCATGAAGTGGGAATGGGGGTGGGGACACACAGGTGTGCACACGCAGTGAATTCCAGAGAGCAAAAGCCCACTCTCTGTGACTGCAGAATGTGCTGCATCAATCTTTATGTATTTAGCGCTCACTTCATTTATTAACTTTAAATTATCAATTACTATACTGATTATATTTTATCGAAAATGCTGTCTATATATAAGGATAGATTTCTTGGAAATAGAAATAACATGTCAATAAATGTAAACATTTTCAAAATCTGCTTTGGTATATTAACATTTTTCTCCCAGAAAGACAGCAGGTGTGTGTGTGTGTGTGTGTGTGTGTGTGTGAGAGAGAGAGAGAGAGAGAGAGAGGGAGAGGGAGATACAGGTGGGGGCAGGCTTAGAGGGCTGGGTAGGGATGGAGATCTGGGTGTAGGACAGTGATAGGACAATGAGAGACTACAAAAGCAAGATGACAAGCCAAATTCGTGCTCAGGAATTAGAAAGTTACGTCCTAGAGTTTTCTTTTCTTTTTTTTTTTTAAATGTTTGCTTTCTTTACATGTTTAGTGTTTTCTTTTGATCATGAAAAGGATACACGTTCATTAGAAAACATTAGAAAGGTACAGAAAAGCATACAAAACATAAAAATAAGATTTGATCCTTTCAAGTCTAAGGAGCTAGTATCCATGACCATGTTCAGGTCTAAGGAACTAGTATCTCTGACCATATGATCATGCAGGACACATTTTAATTGTTTTATATGTGCATCTATTTATTGGACACTGGGTTACTGGGTGCTATGTATTTAGTTCTTTACTTTGCTGTTTTCCCTCAGTATGTTTCTCTTCCCCCAGGTCACTGGAAATCCTCTGGAAAACGTCCAGTGGAGGGTATTTACTCTGTCCCATGGCTTTTATCATTTCTGGTGTATTTAGTCCATTCTAACTATTGGCTGTTGATGTCCCCTCATCTCTGAGACAGCAGCACAGAAACTGTGGTCATCTGTGGGTTCTGTGGCCACATGCTGTGCCCCTCACTTCTTCCAGCGTCCTCCCTGCGGCGGGTCCATGCAGTGTGGAGCTCGGAGCACCTCGGTCAGCCCGGGCACAGCTGCACGGCCTGAAAGCACTGACAGCGGCTGTGTCCCACTACAGGGGACGTAGGAGTGGGCTTCTGGAAGCCCTAGGATCAAGGACAGGGTACGGGGAATGGGCTGGGGGAGTCTGCCTGCTGCTTGGTTGTCTTAGGAGCTTTCTTGAAACCCCCGTCAGTTGAGAAGTTGGTACGCAGGCAATCTTGATCTTTCCTCTTTCCTCTCCTCCCTTCCCTGGAACCACCGGGACCTGGCTCAGCTCTCCACATTCTCTTCCTTGCATCCCCAGGACCACCACCCTGACAGGTCCAGCCCCCTCTCACCCATGGGCTGAATGGGGACATCCTTCTGATATCACTGTCTCCAGGACACACAGTTTTTAAAGAGACCACATGCAGCCCGTCACACTGTTACTTCCTCTGCATGGGCATTCACTCTTCTTCTCAGGTGTTCACACTCCTACTAGGGCACTCGTCCTCCTACTTGGCTATTCAAGCTTCTTAACGTGGGCATTCATACTCCTACTCAGTTCATACTTCTTAGTCTGCTGCTCACTCTCCTTACACAGAGACACAGACACATAGGCACACACAGACGCACAAAGACAGACACAACACACAAAGACACATAGACAGAGACAGACACACAAACATAGGCATACAGATACACACACAGAAGTGCATACAGACTTACAGAGACAACGATACCACTTACACAAGCACACACCCACACAAAGACATAGTCACACAGGCACACAAACACACAGACACAGACTTACATACACATAGACAAAGAGATTACAGAGGGAGAAACTGATTCTGGTAGAAGATAATGAGTCCTGTGAGGACACTGGGTTTGGAATTGGAGGAAATGGCGAATATTTGATTTTGTGAGTGTGAAAATCAGAAGTCACCCAGGTCGCAACACCAGTGACTTTTAAAGACCGAGACCTGAAATGCCACAGATAGTTGTCAGGATGGAAGAGAGAAGGGCTAGGGTTGAGGTCTCAGGACCTCCTAGGGGGTCAGGGGGGTGTCTGGAGGAGGTGGGTCTCTGGAGAAGAGCAGAGAGAAGGCTCTCAAATCAGAGTGCACTGAAAAGTTGGTGCCCGCAGGCTGAGAATGCATGGACTTAGGGTCAGAGGTTATCAGTGACATGCGTGCGTGCGTGCGTGCGTGTGTGTGTGTGTGTGTGTGTGTGTGTGTGTAAGGGATGATAGTGTTCATCTCTGTGTGTCAGATATGAGAGTCTATGTTCATGCCTACATGTCTGGTCCCTGTCTCCCGCACCCTGAATCTGATCTGCTGAGAAATCAGTGCCCTCAGGCTGAGAACGAATGTGCGTAAATTTAGAGCCCAGAGGTTATCAGCGACTTTAAGAAGAGTCGGTCTGAAGAGGAGCAATCAGGGAGCAACGGGTGGAAGAGAGGGAAAACAACAGAAAGGAGGGAGGGAAAACCCAAGTAGGCTGAGAAGGGCAAACTAGGAGTCCACACAGAGACAAGCCCCCAATGGTCTCAGTGCCTCGCCGCTGCATGCAACAGGAGACCAACTGGAACGGGACAGAGGGGTGGTGAGTGCCAGGGCCTGCCGGGTGTGCTAAGACAGAGGTGTGACCATGATGTCACTCAGGGGCACAGAGTCCTCATGCTCCCCACAGATCGTCATCATGCCGACTCCACTATTCCCTTCTTGTTAGTCAGACAGGGACAGAACCGTGTTAGGCAGCTGCCTCCTCTGAGAGCTGGTACCTCTTGGAGGTAAATCACGCGTCCAACGGGAAAGACTGCTTGTGAAGCAGGCGGACCAGCTGGCACCCGACAGCATGTGCCACTGGGCGGGCGGCAGCTGGAGGACAGGGCCAAAGCGTCCCTTTGTGCCTTCACGACGGAAGCCCTGGACACTGATACAAAGGAATACAAATGAGTGGCGGAGCGAAAACGACTCTGGCACTCACTGTGCCCCCGGGAGCCGCGTAGGCACCAGCACCAAGGCTGTGTCCCCTGGACGC
This sequence comes from Solenodon paradoxus, assembly GCA_004363575.1. Classification (NCBI taxonomy): domain Eukaryota; kingdom Metazoa; phylum Chordata; class Mammalia; order Eulipotyphla; family Solenodontidae; genus Solenodon; species Solenodon paradoxus. The sequence goes on from RJWH01000822.1 coordinate 197,793, forward strand.
CCCTGGCCAGCCCAGCATCTACACGGAGTCCTCCCCGCCCAGGACTGGTTGGAGCAGAGCTCACTGCAGCCAAGTGATCCTTGTAGATTGTAAATCAAAAGCATAAAATATATGGATGAAGAGAAAATGCACTTTGGCTGTAAGGAGAGACATCTGTTGGGCTCCGTATAATGTAATTAACAACTGGAATCAGTACATTGAAGCCAAAGGCGGCTGGTGCCCCCTGGGGAAAAGGGCCCCTAGTGTCACACTGACTTTATGAAACCTGGGGAAGAAGCGGAGGGGAATCCCCTGAGACTGCGGGAGTGAAACACTCAATGGCTGTGGGAGTGGCGGTCACTGCTCAGAATGTTCTCTTTGTCTCAGACAATGGAGAAAGGGCAGCTGACCATCCTGAAAAGAGCAGCATTTCATTTCTACTCATGTCTTCTCTTTCCTTGGCTGGATGTTTCCTGTCCTCTCTTCCTGTGTTTTTGCTTGCTGAAGTCCTGCTCTGAGCCCTGTGTCCCCTTAGAGCTATGGTGACACCTGTGGGGCAGCATGATGCTTATCACCTTTTTAATTTTTTTTAAATGAAGAAGCTTCTTAGGAGACATTGGGTAAGAGACTCTGTGGGGTCCCAGGCTCATTCATGAAGGACCCTCAGCTCCCACGAAGGCTCCCACCCCTAGAACTCAGCCCCTAGAAGAAGGCTCCCTCAGTCCACTCTGGTCATTCTCCCGTACCGAGGTAGACTGGAGGTCTGTTTGAGTGTCAAAGCCTCGACTTTGTAAAATTGTTTGAGTTAATGTGGGTTTTCAGGCAATTCAGGAAACAGCCTTTTTTGACCAAAATGATGTGGTGTGCTTTAAAAGTATGTACAGGTTTGCAGATTGAGTTCATCTCATATCTTTCTCTGAGATTTGGGGAGGAATGTATCTGCTTATGGAAGGAGGCCTTGTAAGGCTGACCTCTCAGCTCTGTCCCTTCTCTTCCATCTGATGCCGTGGTGAGTCACTTGCTTAGTGAGTCTGGAGCCAGCATTTCTGGTATATTTCTGATTTTTCATTCTGCCATATCAGGGTTCCCCTGGATGCTGAATTATAGATATATGAATATCTATATCTATAGGTAGATATAGAGAGGAGCATATATAGAGAAGCATATATATAAAATGTGCACATATATTAAATATATTTCATTAATAACATTTATATTTTATAATTGTAGCATTTTATAAACTCAACTCAGATATAATGGTAGATTGACATATTTTAATGTAATTTAGTGCTAAGTCGTAATTCCTTGTGTGTCTGTTGTATCTCAATATTATTTGACCCTAACACAGTTCATTTCAGCTCCAATTTAGGGCGGCTCATGCTCAGTCTTCCTGAATGGGCACACTGACCTTTTCCCTTGGCTTTCACAAGAGTCAGTTGCTTGAGCCCCAAAGCTCCATGCCCGAGCTCCAGACTCCCTGCATCCTCGGTCCTCAGGGAGCGCTCCACTGAGGGTCAGTAAGACACTTGACTTCCATGCTTGCTGTGTGTCCTTCCTCATGCCCATGCCTCTTCCTCTCAGTTCTGGCCACTGGCCACCTGTTGAGCCCAGTCAGAAACTCGGGAGACATTGTCTTTACTCCCTATGCATTGGTAGTCAGCTATGTCCACTTGGGTACTGACAGGTGGACACTTTATCTATGGAGTTTTGCTTGTCTCTCTGGTAACTTGCCCCTCACTTGGTGGAACCAAGTGGTCCTGTCCTACAATTTAGAAAGCTCTGCTATCTTTGATCTCCACCCTTCCTTAGGCCCGAACCACAGTTATTTCTGTGTTCTACAAAATCTGCTTCTTAAGTCAAAACTACACTAGTCCCATCTAGATCACTGTCATTATTTTGATTAATAAAAACAGAATGAAATACAACAAGAGAAAGAAAAAGGAAGGGAACAAAAAAAAATACAAATAAGATAAAATGATACTTTCCCTTCATGACCTGAACCCAGCCCCTACTCCCTCCCCTCTGATAAATTTAGCCCTCCTGTCAAAGTCCAAAAGATTATTTTAGTCAGTCTTTTATAGCATCTCTCTGATTTCCAAAATTAGGTAAAACATCCAATGACTTTCTCCTTCTGACTCACCTCACTTAGTAATATACTGTCAAGTTCCCACCTTGTTGTCTTGAATGGCAAACCTTTAACTTTTTATGGTTGAGTAGGATTCCAGTGTTTCTCTTTGTGTGCATGTGTGTGTGTGTTTGTGTGTGCACAGTTTTATTTATCCATTCATCCATCTATAGGCACTTAGCTTAATTCCATATCTTAGCTATTACAAATAGTGCTGCAGTAAGCATAGGGGTGCATACACTTCTTCAAGTTAAATACTTTCACATTCTTAAGATAGATGCCTAAAGCAGGGCTTGCCTTATTGCATGACAATTCTGTTTTTAAGTGAAGCTCCCTACAGTTTGCCAAAATGGCTGCAGCAACCCAGTCTCTCACCATGAGGGTAGGAGGGCTCTTTTCTCTCCACACTCTCTTCGCCCTCTTCAACGCCTGTTGCTTCTGTCTTTTTGTTATGGGCCCTTCTCATTGGTGTAAGATGATATTTCACTGTGGCTTTGACATGCATTTCTCTGATAATAAGTGATAATAAGTTTCATAACATGGCCTGATGGCCACCTCTGTATCTTCCTTGGAAAGATGTCTGTTGAGAGGCTTGCCTGTTTTTTGATTAGGGTTTTTGTTTTGTTTTGTCACTGAGTTGTATGTGTTCTTTATAATCCTTGTCAGATGATGTATAAATATCTTCTCCCTTTTAAGGATGGTATCTTTTCATTCTGTTGATAGCTTTTATCATGGTACGAAACCTTTTTAGCTTAATCCAATGTAAGTTTTTCATTTCTTCTTTTATTTCCTTTGTTAGGACTCTAAGACATGTTTAAGGGAAATATCATGAAGTGTATAACCTACGTCTTTTTCGATGTATTTTACAGTTTCCAGTTTTACACAGAGGCTTCTAATCCATTTTGAGTTGGTTTTTGTGTACAGTGTTAGGGAGCCAGTTTCATTATTTTGCATATGGCTCTCCAGTTTTCCCAACATCAGTAGGCATCTTAACTGTTCTCCTTGAACCAGCCTTTTCCTCATAAATCCAACCACCATTTTGTTGCCAGTTATCTATCTAACATGCAACCCTTGGAAACCTTTGAATGACACACTACCATCTACAGGGAAATGGGTGCAGTTCCTTAGCAAGATCTGTCTCCTTTCCCAATGTGCTCTCTGTCGTTTCCCCATCCTCATCTTTAACCACATGTTGTCTTCAACAACACCATCCAACTCAAAGTGCTCTGAACAAAACCAGACACCTTCCATGCAGTCATTTAGGCTTGGTATGTTTTGAACACACACCCATTTGTTGCAATTACATTGTCACCTTGACACCATTCTAATTCTTCTCTGTAAAATTATCTAGTCCTTCGCATCTCTCAATCATTTCTCCTGCTACACTGAATTACAGCAATTGACAATGTCTCTGTATCCCTGTCTCCCAGTGGGAGAATAAAAACATTTTGGGGCAGTGTCTTAATCATTTTAGTATCTCAAGACCCACATCAGTGGTTGGCATATAGTAAACATTAGCAATGTGTCACTGAATGAACAAATGTACAAGTAAAGAGAGGATATTTTCTAGACATGCTTCAATCCAGGCGCCTCCCCACAGGGAATGAAACTATGTTGAGCTGGTCTCCATTAACATTTTCAGCTCATCTCTTTCCACTCTCCCATATTTGCCCTATGTTTCCAGCAATGGAATGGTCATACCCTCTCATATTTTCTCCTTCAGTAATCTCATCCACAAGCTTGGCTTTGATTCTCACCTATTCTTGAATGAGTCTCAAAGGTGCATCTCCAGCCAGACTCCTTCTCTGAGTTCCACAGCTGTTTAGCCAGCTGCCTGCCTGGAGTTCTCACCGGTACCTACAAGTCAATGTGCCTCACCCCTGAACTGTCCTCTTGCAGGCTTCCGTTCTCAGTAAATGGTGCCAACATCTGTTCCTGGGAACAAGAAGAAACAGGAGTCATTCTGAACCCTTTGCTCTAAATCCCCCCTCACCCATCTCTAATCCGTCATCAAGTCGGCAAGAATTCATCTCTAATTTATTCATCCACTGGATATTTATTAGATACCAATTATGCACTGTACTCTCCTCTGGGCCTTGGGAATTACATGGTGAACAAGACAGCAAGTTCCCGTTCTCCTAGAGTTTACTTGAGGGAGAAAACAGTAGATATGTATGTAGTAGGTAGCAAAAAAAAAAATGGCTCATTCTGGTGGCTCAGATGTTAAGTCTGACTCTAGCACAGTCCATGTAAAGCCCAGGGATTTGAGTTCATGACTCAGAGCACAGGAATGGGAAGACCAACATAAAACTTAATAAATAAATAAATGATGCTCTTTCTCCTCTCTTCCAGCCTGTCGATTTGTCTTCATTCCTGCCTGTATCTTCCCTCCTAAAATAACATGGTAAATCAAACAAATATATAAATAAAGACAATAAATACAGCAAAACATGGTAGTAATTGGATGAAAAAGGGTCATGCGTCCAAAACTAATTTTTAATCTAATATCCTCTCTTTCTTCTTTGCTAATCAAAAATCTGATTCTATTTGGAGCAACACAGTGCCTAGCCAAAACAAAGTAAAAACCAACAACAGTTGAAAACCAAACTTTATTTCCAGGGCCCCTCACCAGTGGAATGGCCATAGGACACCACCTTGGTCTAAGAGACCTTGAGAGAAGTGCTCACTTTCAGCTCTTGGTGCCTTCCTATTCCTTCTGCTGCTTTCATTTGCCTTTCTGGAATGTGGACAAGAGGTTTAGGTAGGCAGTGTCAGGCAGCTATGATGACTGAGAGGATGACGGTCCTTGCCAAGGGTGGCAGAGCAGAAGGAGAAGCAGCCCAGAGGTGCTTTGTTGGATTCCAGAGTCACAGCACCAGCACTGGGATGTGGTCTCCACCTTTGTGAGAACCACACTCCCCATTTAGTTGAGTTTCTGTAAAGGGGCTCTGTTGCCTGCAGTCTAGTCCAATCTCAAGTGTACACAGAGGGTCTCCCGAAAACGTATGAGACCCATCTCCTCCCCACCTCGCCACAGACCGCCTAGTTGTCTCCCGGCTGGTGAACTGGCCTCCATACTGGCTTCCTGCAATCTCTGTATCGCACAAGGCAGATGGATCACTTAACATGCAAGTCTGATTGTTCCCTGTCATTTCTGTAGTTTTTAGCACAAAGACAGAACCCCTCAGTTATGCACCCCACCCAGCAGGCCTCCATCCCCCTCTTGTTCCACTCTCCACTTCAGCTCCCAGCTTCCCTGACCTCTTCCCAGTCCAGGGATTTGCCTTGTTGCCTACTCTCTCTTCTGTGCTTCCTTCTCAACCAAGTGTATTTCTCTCCTGTCCCCCATGTAGAGCTCACTTTCACTGCCAAAGCCCCATGGAAGCCTGTCCTTTCTCCCCAGCCAAGTTAAGTCTTCACACATAACCCATGTCCCTCCCAAAGAGAGTCATTGGGCAGAGTATTTTACATTTGTTTGAATGACTACTTATTCATTTGGGTTTAGGGACTCTTAGTCTTCTGTTATAGTCCCTGAACTCAGTGCAATGCCCCAGCCTACAATATTTGTGGTGTAAATGGTTGAACAAACAAATGAATCCTTTGGTTCTCCAGTGGGCTCTTCGTTTTACCTTTCATTTCTTTCTTCTCCTGGGGATGTACAACTCATCCTTTAAGATTTAGAGAATCAGGAAATGGTGTATCAACAAATTAAAGGAGAAAACATCAGTATACAACCAATGCACGTTTTGACAGAGAAAGTCATTTATAGAAGGTAGACATCAGTGGGAACCATAGCATTTTCTTTGAGTCCATTATCTCTGAACAGCATAAGGTCTTTCAGCTTTTGTGTGTCTGTAATTCCTGATGTAGCCATATTTTTGTAAAATGCATATACACCAATAAATGTTTACAGAATCACCCCATCTCTCCCTCCACTGGACTGTGAGCATGCCTAAGAGCTGAATTCACATTTAGTTTGTTTGGTCCCACCTCAGCATTTCTAGCACATCCAGCAGCTTTTAAAGTCACTGAAATTAATGAATTTTTATCAAAAAGAAGACTGTAACTTGGAAAGACTGAGTCCTCCCCCAGCCTCGGGCAGGGAAGCAGTGGCATTAGAGTCAAGGTCAGGGATTATTGATCAAGGCTCTGGTCTTTGCCTTTCTTTGTTATTCCCCAACATTCTTGCTCCATGATTTACATGTTTTAAGGAATTAATGACTAATGTAGGGCAATTCTGGGTGTTTACACAAAAATCTCTATCTTTATAATATCTCCCCAGAAGATAATGAATTTTTTCATCTCTCGGTGAGCTCAATCCTTGGTAATTATACAAAGAATTACATTACTGGTTTATCTGAAAACACACTATTTCCCTATGGTATCAATTCTCCAATTAGTTACAATCCTTTCAAAATAATCCTGGCCTGGCATGTGTAGGACAAACTAGTCGTGAAATCCAAGCAAAGGGTGGTTTCTCTTGTTTCTGTGGACTTGGAAGGAGTATCTCTCACTCAACAGAAATCCCTCTAACAGAATTCAGAGCAGGGAGGGTAGGTGAGAAGTCAAGACACCTGGTGGAAGAGCTCTCCTTGGCCTGCGGGCGCCATCTTGAGCCCACCTCCGTGTCCCTGCTGCCGGTGCCAGTTTCAACGGCTCACTCCTGTTTCCGAATGAGTTCTGACTAAACCCCATCAACCATATGACAGGGTCTAACAAATATCAGCACTCTGCCAGGTTCAATAAACACCTTTTTCAGGGTAATGGTCCTTAATGAGGACACCAGCCATCAGTTAGGTTAGGAACACACTATAATTATTACTGGGCAAAGATGTCTGGAAAAGACCTGCGAGTATAAGGATTGGAAGAGGTGGGGGAGGGGAACTCGTAACAAAAAAAATTGCCTTCCCTCTAAACTTTGTGCTGGTGGGAGAGAAAAATAACTCAAGTTTTAGGGATCATTTCCAAAACAATGTCAACGATTTATCTAGGGATCCGGGGGTGAAATAGTCACTCATGTAATCTGCCAAATTGTATGTATCTATAATTAAGTCAATGAGAGAATCAGAAGCATGCTTGATGGAGCACTTGGCTAAATTGGATCTATTACATAGAGCAAGGAACACCTTCCATCAAAATAATCCTTTAGGGTGTGCCATGAATGTCATGGATGTTTCCATCATAACAGCTCAGACAGCCTTTGCCCCCAAGGAGCTCAATATATTATGGCTGTGTTTGTGTAGAGCTCGTCTGCCCAATTATTAGGCCGGAAGTGTTAGACACCACCTTAAAGGTACAGAAAAATGGCTTCTCGGAGCTCTAAGAAGGGCAAGTTCACTTTTGGATGGGAGAGCAGAGATGCTACTTTGGAGGAGATTGCATTTCATTTCATTTCATTTATTCATTTAACACTAATTTGTTGAGTGATTGCTCTGTTCTGGCTGGCCCTGGAGACTTAGAGGTGACTGAGACAGGGGCTTCCTTGGATGATGACAAAGTGGCATATGGGAGACTTAATGGATAAATCCTGAAGGGTAGTGAGGATTTTGACAGGTAAACCAGGGTGGGGGAAGAGTATCCTATTAATTGACACAGGCTGACTGACTGGGGTGAGCGCAGAATAGACATTTAGGAGATTGTTATTATTGAAAAAAGAAAGTAACTTTTATTGAGCACCTATTGTGTTTCAAGCACTGCCACAAACTTTGCATGTTTTATTTCTTGAATGCTCACAATAGCTCTCTAAGGTAGGAATTATTTGCAGCATAATTTTTTAGAGGCACAAAAGTTAACTGAGGAAACTTAATTCACCCAAAGGGCAAATGAGAAATCCATCCCCTAGTCTTTATTCTACTTCTACAAGTTGACAAGAATATAGAATTTTTATAAGGAAGAAGGACTACTGGCTGAGAGAGAGATAAGGCTGAGCTATGAAGAGCCTTCAGTGGCCGCCAAGGAAGATCTTCTAACTGGACACTCCAGACTGACCAGAGAGTGCGTGGTGGGTAGAGATCAATCAGGCAGACAAAGTCATGGCCACTGACTGGGGAGGAGCGTTAGGAATTGGGATGGGAGGCAAAGTAAGTGGGAGAGATGGAAGAAGAACGCTTTCAGAAGTCCCAGACAAGTCATGACAGTCTACTGGGGAAATTGGAAATGAGGCATGGCTATGGACAAGGTGAGGACCATAGAGAGGACACAGTATCTGATCTCCTTCTATTCCACACTTTAATTAGTAGAGGCCTCTTGTGTTAGGAGGGTGAATGAGTCTCTTAGGAGTGTCCTCCTCCCTCACTTTCCTTCAGATAATTTGTTTTTTTTATTTAAGCCTGCATATACAGGCAAATTAAAATTAAAACTGAGAAACAAAAATCTGTGCCCTTCACAATGGAAGAATCCATTTTGGGGTCCTCCAAAATAGTACACAGCACTGCCATGGAGGGTTCCCATGCCTTACAAGGAGCCCAGACACGTGAGTCTCCCGAAGCTGAAGACTTTCCTTGACAGTGACTCTCCTCTGACACTGGAGGTGCGAGCCCTTAGGAGCTCATGCAACAGAGACAGGGAGAAACAACCCTTGGTTGGAAGAGTCAGCCAGTCTGCCTCTGGAACCTGTGTCTAGAGCCAGAATTCTTTAACAAAATCCACCAGAATCTTCTCCTTATTATCCTGTATTTGAGTTATCCACAGCAAAATAGCTGCCTGGTGTGTACCCAGAACCCCTTCCAACACGGTGTACACTCAGGAGAAGAGAACTGATTCTAATATTCATCAAAGCCAAGCATAATTAGCAAAATCAGTCTATTACCAAAAAGTATTACGTGCTGTATTCCAAACTGCAACTGAAACCACCATATTCAAGACCTTCTGTGGCTATCAGGTGAAAGGGAAACATTGGTTTGACTGATTCAAGCACTTGATCTTGGCCTGAAGAGGTGGCCTTCATCTGGAAAGCCATAACTCAACACCTTGTGCAGATATACCTACAATAATTGAATCTAACTACTTTTTAAACATAGTAAAATGTTGCTTGTTAACAAGAGAGTTAACAAGAGAGTTTAGAAACGACAACAGGAACACTGGTCATCAGTAGCTGCAACCTTTACAATTTGGGTGACTACCTAATATAGAAAACAGTTACATGAGATATTGCCCAGTGACAATTTTCTATGCCATGTTGGCAATGGCCATCTAATTAAAGGTAATGAAGGGAGATTCCCTTTTCCAGCCACATGCAAATTTGAGGTTGAATTCAACACCTTTCCTGGGAATGTATATAGATACTACTGAACACAGGGACCGTCACTTTTTCAGAGAATCTTTACATGGTGACATGGTGATACAAGAAATTGCTGCTAGACCAAATGTTTCCACTGAGTTCATCAATGTTCTGAAACATTTAACATACCAGGTTTCTAAATGAGCTCCTTCTTATCGAGGGCCTATCAATTGCTAACTTTTTTCTGTTATTTGGGAATTCTGCAGATGATTTTAATTTGAGTAACTCTGGCATATCGCTTTTCTTTTATTCTCCTCTGGAAGAATTTTCCTATTGTGTAAACTTTGTTATTTCTCTTAATCATTTTTGACATCATACTGGTTATTATTATTTTTCACCACACTAAAGAGCAAAATAAGCTTTTGCAAACAAAAGTGAAATAAATTAATGTAAACAGAAGCAGTCTATGCACTATTGTGCACTAAACTGCCAGCAAAATCAAATTGAAAAGGAAAATGTTTAAGTAATTTAAGGGGAAAAAAGGCTTAATTATCAAAATTCCTAAAAAAGATGATGCTCTCAGTATGGCACCTAAAAGACGGAGATTGATTTCTTTCTGAAGCAGACATCCAGAGCTAAACATCAGGAGCAATTAAAAAATGGGGGTCTTTTGTAAATTACTCCCAGAAGAAATCTTGGAAATCTTTCATTTTCGTCATTTCGGTCCAGTGAACCATAAAGCCATTATGAAGGAACAAAAATACTAGGGAGAAAATTGAAATACAACAGTAATTAACAATATGAATATATCAAAATAAAAATGAATTGCAAAGATAATGGTCATCAGATATGCAGCATAAAATGAAAACATTAAAATCTTACCAAAAATCAAATCAAAGTGTTGAAACTCCCCCAGGCAAACCTAGATAAATTTGGGTGCTGTTTCCCAAGATGGAAAAGGAAAGATTATTCGCAGCAGCTCTCAAAATATCCAAGGATCTCAAAATATCAAAGGTGTGCTTCTTTTTTTTTTTTTTAATTTATGAAAAAGTATTCCTAGTTTTTCTGAAGTACTTTAACTCGTGTGAGATACATTTTCTGTTGACTTTAGAATCATAGTTAATAACCTCATCTTAGAGTTTCACTTTTTACTTCCATGAGCTAAATGCCAGCAACGAATAATAGACGAAAACCATGGGAAATGTGCCGCTATCACAAACACGGATTTCCCTGTGGGTTCTCTAATACTTTACAGACAAATGTTAAAGATTTATTGCACATGAACATCAAACATGGTTTTACTACAGTTCTCATTTGGATCAAATTGACACATTTTACATTCATTTTAGCCTAATGAGATTCTTTCACTACACATCATATTCTGAGTGACCCTGTACATTAAATTTGTGGCACGGAACAAACCCATTGATATAACAAAGCCCTATTCTTCCTGGCTTCTTAATTTACAAAAGAGAGAAAACAGTTTAGCAAAATCATAAATCTTGCACAAACGAATGTATTAATCGGCACTTAACAGAGAATACAAATACCATGTAGATAGGCTGATGTTCTGTGTGAGGTTCGTTTGCAGCCTGAATGACTAAACTCTGCTTGACTTGGATTATAATCTGAATATTCAACAGTTCAGGCATATTTCATCATTCAAATCAAGGGACTTAGTCAAAGACAAGTTACAGTTTTAACAAGGATGGAAAATTAGATTTGCAATTCATTTCCAAATCATCGCTAACGGGTTGCCATGATCCAATATTTACTTTGGGGCACTATGACTTATTTTTAAACATCAGTCCCAGAAAACATTCTTGTTGTTTAATCCTAATGATAAGGAATGCGATGGAAGTTTTTCTAGCAGCAGCTGTAAGGCAGCTCCTCAAAGAGGGAGTAGGTGACCTTGAAAAGAGGTGAAAGGAAACTAGAAAATGTTAATTAAAATTATTAGTGCTGTTTGAGGTGCTTATCTTGTTTACTGCTAAGGTGTTACTCCCTTCTGCCTAATTAGGGGTAATTTTACTTACTTTCAAGTCTGTAATTTTAAATATCACAAAGTTTTATCTTCCAGCATGAAGTAATTCATTATTGGTTTGTATGTAACTGCTTGATGTTTTAATCAATGTATGCAGCTTCCACAATTCCATTATAATTTATCTAGAGGTTGCATATATATTTTAGAGTGGCAGATTGTGATGGTGTGTGAATTAAAATATTTTTCTTCTTCTTTTATTTTGCTGGAATTTCAAAATCACTCTAGGTTTTTGATGTGGAGAAGGACTTTTGCTTGATCTCTCTTTTGATATTTCCCTATGTCTAAGATTTTACAGGCCAGCAATGTTGGCAAAATAAACAACTCTGAAGTCTACTTACTCTACTACTCTTTAAAAACAAAGAACTCGTATGACTTAATAAAATATGCATATATATGTATATTTTATACCTTGTACAAAAAAAATCATCTTTGGAGTTCCCAATATGTTTCAAATCTAAGGAGTCTATGCTTTTAGCCATTGCTAAACATTTGCATGTGCAGCCTAATTTCATATTAAAATGAATTATTGATGGACTTGATCTTTAGGAAGTGTCCAGATGACATGAAAAAGGCTTCTATACATAATCATGGCACTTTAAATCTTTTTAAAATTTTCCTGAAATATCTTCCATTTTTGAACATTTTTTTTCTCAGTGGAAAGCAGAGAAATATCTAAGTCTGATTTTTTTTTTATTCACAGTAAACTGTGCTGTTTTTTTCTTAAGTAAACTGTGAAGGTTAATTTTTCTCAGTGTAGATCTATAAAATCATGACTAGCTTAAGACACACTACTGGTACATGATCTTAATTAAATCATAATAGGAAAGTGTTTAATACTGATATCAAAGACCATCTTCAGTTGATTATTATTTTTGAGCTAAGTGGTTTGCCTGAAGATTCGACTGTTTGGAAACCAGCCTTTGAAATACCAAGGGCATTTTCCCAGTGTGTAACTGGTTCTCCTGAGAACATCATTCCACCTCTTCTCCTCTGCTTAAATTATCATGAGAATGAAATCCAACACTGACTATTCTAGGACAGGTTAGAGTTTAATATCCCCCAATTCTACAGGGAATCCAGCTATTGCTGCTCTAGGATAAATAGGAACCGGAACAAGTTCATGCCCTTAACCAGAGCCTGGTTTTGTGGATGATTCCCCACGGGTGCTGAATGGTCTCTTGTGACTCAATAGAGTTAACGACCCTCCCGGAGAACTTCCTGAACCTGGCAAAACACTGTCCTCGATTAGGATCCCCCACATGGTGTTCCCATCACACTAGCTCAGTAATTAGCAGACTCTGAACAACTGCATCAGATCCATGGAGGAAACGTTTAGAAAGTGCTACTGAAGCAGCATGGTCCTTAACAAAAGATGTGGGAGAAGTCCTCTTCCAGTGGAGGCAGGGTGGCTTGAGGCCACCATGGAGTGGCCCTTAGTGGGTCCTCCTGACTCTATTTGCTCTTTGTTTCCTTGAAGCTGCCAGTCCCAATGGTCTCGCTCAGGATCAACCACTATGGCTTTCTAAAAGGACCCCAATGGGGTCCTCCTCCTGTCTGCTCTCCATGGGGCAGCAGAGAGCCTTTCTTTCAAATGTATGCCTGGCCATGTTATGCCAGTACTTCCAAAACTGCTTGGCTTGCATAGTACTGAGAGTCAAAGCAAGCATCAGAGGACCCAGTCCTCCTTTATGCTTGTACCCAAGAGCACTCAGACCTTCCCTAGACCTTTGTGCCACAGAGAGTTACCCTGAGCAGTGACCTCAGTGATTCCTTGGTTCTGTGACCGCGTCAACACTCAGGTTCAAGGTACAATTTGATGATGTATTTCTTTAGTTGGTATTTGTCTCTAGGCTTTCTACCCCCAACCTGCCCTCACCAAATCCTGCCCCAGGAGCCTTGCCTGCGCTGTTCTCCACTCTCCCTATAACCTGGAAGGACACTGTCACTGGCCCTGTGGGTGGAGGAACTTGGCCCCAGTAGGACGTCAAGTTTGCTGCTTATATAGAAGCTTTCAACTCGAGGTGGGCAGAAGAGGTACTATTGGGCAGCCTCTGGGGGACAAGGGCTTAGAAATGCCTTCTGGGAAGTGGGAAGGAGGCTGCAGCTCTGTGTGCTGACTGGCGCCATCAGTCTTGGAGTTAGTCTGGACTCAGCAGCCAGTGGCTGTCAGGGCAGGTGGCTCAATGGACTTGAATCTCTGTGTTTCCTTCTTCACCCCTTCCCCTTTACCAAACAGCTTTCTGGGAATGCTGTTAATAATAAGGAAATTTTTGAAAAATCAATGATTGTATTTGAGTAACTTGACTAGTTGGGGATTCTGGTCAATTCTGAGGATGTCTGCTTTTACTGGTGACCATAATTCTATGAAGTATTCTCAGAATGTTAGGGGTGGGTAGTTACAAGCACAGGAACCCTGAATTATTCTCATTCTCCAAAAAAAGCCCACAGGCTCTGAGAGGTCCAGGCCACACTGCTCGAAGGGCCAAGGCTGGGACCTGCAGCAAATCTCTGTGACCCCTCCCACAAGACCTCATGCCTGCAAGGACCAGCTTGTCCATTTCACAGACAACAGGAAATGCCAAAGGAAATGTCCTTCTTCTTCTTCTTTTTTTTTTTTTATCTTTTTTCACAAACCACTTAAATTCTGGAGGAAGTTTTATCTGTTCCCTTTTTGAAACCTTCTCTAGATTAAACACTTATCAATGTGATGGCAATGGATTGGACACAAGAAAGGCTGGCTAGCTTAAAAGCAAGTTCATTTCTGAATCTGTGGAATGTTTGCTCAGAGCCAAAGGCCAAGGGGATTTATATGGTTGTTGGAAGTATTTTCCCTGAGGAGTTAAAAAATATTCTGCAATAGCTGTTTTTTAATAAACTCTGAGATTGATTTGCTTCCAACTTGCTCCTTGCTTATCTTACTGGTTCATTGTTAATAGTCCCCTGGGATGGAGAAAGATTGGAGAAGAGCGGTAGATGTAGGAGACAGGGGAAGTTTTTGAAGGAGACAGTGATGACCCAGACCTTAAGCCACTAAAAACATTCTGAGAAGTAATACTTGGTGACCTGGCCTGGTTCAACTTCCTCTTGCTCCTCCACCCCCAGTCCACCAGCACTGTCAACAGCAGCCATAATATTCTTCAAGAATAAGACAGAAACATCGTTTCTTACAAGAATTCACTTTCTCCTCTTACCAGTGGTGAACTCTGTCAGCTGGAAATTTCGAGAATGATGGCGGCCTTCTCAATGACCGCCTGCCAGCCTGGACCATCACTCAGTGGATGGCTCAGAGACATCTCTGTATGAGAAGGACAAGGCCCTTGGGAAGAGATAAAAGAAGAGTTTTTGACATTACAATGAGAAAGCAGCTTTGGCACCATCCACAGACAATCTCCTTGCTCTTCAGATGGAAAACAGAGTAGGGACTTACCCAGTGTCATGGGCCAAGATGCACTGATTCCCTGCCTTGAAAAATAGATACGGTTTTTTTCCTAAGACGTCTCACCCACCCTGGTTGCAAACATTCTGTATTCCACTGACTCCCAGCCCTGACTTCTCCATACAGCATGAGATTCCCAGGTCTACCTGCCACCCAATGTCTCCATCAGAATAAGCAAGGATATTCAATTCAATCTGCGGCAAAGAGAAATCTTGACTTTGGCTTCCCTCCCCATAGAAATATTTCTCTATCTCCCCTATGTCATGAAGGCACCACCATTCCCTCTGGGGTTCAGGCCTAAACCCTAGGAGGCCTCTGTGGTGTTTTTGCTCCACCCCATTCCCCTCCAGCAGCAGGTCAGGGATGAAGACAGGTGAGCACGTTTCTGTCTATCAGCATGATTCAAGAGCCCCATTCTCCTCTGGATCCAGAGAAGCCTCCTGAAGCCCGCTCCTTCCACTCTTACCGCTACTGTCCATCCTACATGCAGACACAGAGTGATACTTCCTACCATAAAGCATATTACATAAGTTCCTTCCTGAAACCCCCACACCACAGGGCTCCCTAAAAATGTCTGGCATAATCTTTCTCCTAACCCTCTGACTTCTTCTGGGGCCACAGAAGGGCTAGACTGTCTCTCTAGACATTGTCAGGGCTGGGTCTCAACTCATTCATGTTTCAGTCCTTGGACACCTCCTCTGAGGAGTCCTCCCTGACCACCTGCCCTAAAATCATGCCGTCACCACATGCTCTCTGCTTCCTTCTGATTAAGATCATTTCTGAAAGCAGTATGCCTGCGTGTAATTCCATCAGCCTACCAGAGCTTGCCTTCTTCATAATGTCCTCTTGTCAGTCTGGCCCAGGTCGACTTTGATAAATGGGTGTGAAATCAATATTAAAAGCCAGGAAGACACCCAACAGCGTGAATGTGCCTAATACCACAGTACATTAGGTACACTTAACAGTGTTCACTTGACAATGGTTAAAGTGCTAACTTACGTGTTCTGTGTATTTTAACACAATTTTATAAAAAAAAATCAGAATTCTTTTGTTTCCTTTCTGGGATCTGCCTGGAAAGGCACAGAAAGTCAGTGATGGAATTGCAGTAGCGCCTCAGAGAGTCCCCCGTGAACATAATGGCTGAGTTTGACAAGAGGAACCGGAGTATCTGTTGCCAAGGAGATGAGAAAATCACACATCACTACGGCTGTGTTGCATCCTAAACAATACAATATTTTCTAACTGAAAAAGACCATCGGGCGAGAAAACAGTATGTGTTTTCATCGCTACACATATTCCACGCAATCCTGCAAACCCACATTTCGGACCATGTCAATATCATTGAAGAACTGAGATTTAGCTGTTCAGAAATAAGGAAGACAAAACTGGTAACAATAAGCATCCCACGTGGCCGCAGGATATAGGAGCCTCACACATTACTGCATCCTCAGTAGCGTCTTAGTAGAGGGAGAACAAGTGTCTCATAGACTGAAGAAGTCATAATAAGGGATGCACAGCCTGCAGCTGACACCAGTGGTGGGAGGAACCTTCTCACACCATCTGCTCCTCTGATACTACAGTGTTGCTCTGCCCCAAAGTTCCCACAGGTATCCTGGAGATGGGGGAGCGGGGAAGAAATCCAGGGTTTTTAAGTTATTCTTAGTGTGCTTTTCACATACTTAAATTTTTTGGGAGTTGTATGCATTGCAGTTTTAGTGGGAGCCCTGTTGTCCCAGTGGGCATAAAATTAAAACCAGCAGTTGGTCCAGTTCTAAGCAGCAAAGAGGAGACTTGGCTAAGGAAATTTTTCAATGTTCACAGCAGTTTTCCCATTTAGAAACAGGGAGCGCTGACTTAAAACAGTGAAGTGAAAATAAGCAAAGTTACAGGTGATAGAGAAATGGGGATAATTCACGAGTTTCATAAGAACCATCGTTAAGAATGCTTCCCCTCTGGCCACACCTCTGAGCCATTAGAGACACAACTCTGTAGATATGGAGCTCACCATAGCATCAGACTTTTTTCCAAATTGGGTTAAAATTGGGGCATCTATTTAGATGTCTGGTAGAAATATCGTAGGAATAAAGCACTATTTTAGTCCTGTCTGAGTTTGGGATATGTCTGCTGCTGGCACCAGATCTGCCTGAGAATGGGGATATTTACAGAAAGTATTGAAACCCTCTTAAAAAAAATAGGAGACAGGCTTTGATGTACATAGGAAACCACAGCTCGTGCATTTATGATGCCCAAGCAATTGTCTTTCTTTTAAGTTGGGTATTGAAATAATTATGCTTTCATAATAGCACTACATTTCCTTTCCTTTTTCTTTAAAAATGGTTTTTATTTTGTGGGGAGGGGGGGCACACCCTGGTGGTCTAGCGGTTTAGTTCACTGGGTGCAGTCCACATATATCCCAAGGTGCCTGGTTCGAGACCAGTAGCCAGGCTTAATAAGCAACATGAACAAAAAAATAAAATAAATAAACTGCTTCTTCTTCCTCTCTCATCCTGTTTGCCTGCCTCTGCTCATCTTCATTCCTGGGGGTACCTTTCCTTAAAAAAGAATACTGATAACAATTCTAAGGTACGTGTTCTGGGCCGTTATTATTGCTGCAAGCTTTCTGTCTTCCCAAGATCTGTGGGAGGCACAGCTGGTCACCCAGCCCAGCCCCCAGCTCTTGAAACACTAGTTGAAATGTCAAGACTTTTGTATGCAAATACAAGCCAACAACCGTGATTGTGTCCTTTTAGCATTTGAGTGAGCTGTGGTTAGAGCGCTTTCCATGCTGTGAGTCAGCTCTGCGTCTGAAGAACCTTGCTAATGTAGGGCTTTTCGTTTAGGAGAATGAAATCGCTGCAGAAAGAAAGAGAAGGGTTAAGATCAAAGGGCAGATGCACTCATTATAGCCTATTTTCATGGGCTGAAACAGCCTCACACGAGCTGTGACATTTGGCCACAATGGAGAGAATTTGGAGAGCGGGTGAGGTCAGGTGGGAGTCTTGGGAGAGAAACACAGAGAAATACCATAAACCATGTGCAGTGGAGCAGAAAAATCTGCATCTGCCAGCTTTTTTTTTTTTTTTTTCTTGTTTTTAGGATTCACAGGAAATTGTGAGTGTGAGTGTGCGTGCGAGCGTGCGTGTGTGTGCGTGACTTCAGCTTTGCAATGAGAGCGGAACAGAGAACGATTAGGAACTCTGGTGCAAATACAAACAGAAGTTTAAGCTCAAGGCGAAAAGGGTTTTGACTTGCCAGGTCCCCTGGGAGTGGCGACATTAAAGGAGAGGGCCTCCTGGGCTGCGGAATTCACCCCCACCACCCATACAGCCCCTGTCTCCACGTGGCTTCCTGTACAGAGGTCCCAGGACAGGACCTCGGACTCAGAAGGGCTCTGAAGTCGGGAGCAATTGCCTTAGTGTCAGAGGCGGACTGGAGAGCATGGGACTACAGGGCCCCAGAGGTGACTGACTTCCTTGTCCTGGGTCTTTGTTTTCATAACATCATCATAATGTCCAGTTTACTTTCCTTCTTCAGGCTGGGCACCCTGGGAGCTCCTGGTGCTGGGCAGGGTGGCATCTACTGGGGACAGCCCTTGAGAAAGATGGGGAGGAAGAGGAATTGGGGAGAAGGCAAAGTGAACAGCAGTGAGGCCAAACAAAGCCCCGCCAGCCCTGTGGACAACTCCAAACCCAGAGGCCCCAGCCCACTGCCCTGGGTTGGATGGAATGCCCAGATGCTTCCCTCACTGAGACCAGGCGGTCAGTCCACAGCAGCTGTCCCTGGACCACCTCAGGCCCTCACGGTCAGTCCTTCACTGATTCCAGATGCCCCTGAACCTCAGCTAATACATTGCTGGCCTGTGGCGGGCCTGGCGGGATGACCCTAGTCTCATGCCTTTCTCAGTAAGGGTGGAGCCCTCATCCAGCTACCCTCAGAATCGGACAGGAGTGCCCCAAAATGTGCACGAGTGGGTTCAGGGACTTCTCCCTGCCTCCAGGGTAATGGCAGACCAATCTCATAAATGATGCGGGTGAGTCACATTTGTGTGTAGAGTTTGCCCTGGAAAGACTTCCAGGAGACACCTTATCCCAGCACCACGTAGCAAGTTTATTGCATGACAGAGCCCAGGGTTTGCAACAGAAAGAGCTCACCGTTAAAATGGTGTCTCTTATATACCCAGAGGAAGGATCTCCCCTTTGGGCCTACCCAGTGGCTGCATTTCTGTGAGAGTTGGAGAGAGCTGGTAAGGCTGCTTGGAGTACTCATGAGGGTTGGAGTTCTTGCGAGAGTTGCCTGAAGCTCAAGGGTGGGAGTAACTAGGGGTGAGTCTCCAGACAGGTTGCTAGAGAGGGGTTTTGTCAGCCAATCAACACTCCACCTATACATCCACATACCGCCCTATAGATTTGAAGCTACTCTGTCCCCCCAGCAATGACCAGGGTCCATAACCCACCTGCTGGTCTTCGAATACAAGGACCCTGGAGAATCTAGTAGGTGGCCACAGTTCAGGGTTTACAGGCTTTGCAGTGTCTCTTGGGGAAAGTATGCCTCCCTGGTAAGGAATCTAACCTAACTGAGCACCAAGTCCATGGTGGATCCCTGGGAGGAGGGCAGTGAGGCCTCCCCGCCACCCTCTTCTTGCTACAAGACCAGGCCTTCTCCACCCAGCACAGCACCCAGTGGGCTTTGCGGCATGTGCTCTTGTCCTAGAGGGGCTGCGCGGTGCTGGCAGAGCATTCTCTCTCCAGGCCCAGGGCTGCTCCTGAATTCCTTTGCTGAAGTCAGTCCCTCTGGATCTTCTTTGGCATTGATGCCAGTGGATCAAACTTTTGTGAACCCTTGGGCAGTGGTGCTTGTTGAGGGCCTGCGGGCAGAAAAGGCTCAGAGAGTGTGCCCGTTTCTATTAGAATAGACGTATTTCTGATGCTTCCACATGGAAGGGGCCAATGAAGTCATCTTGTTCCAAGTCATCAGTTGATCTTCTAGAAGAACAATGCCTTTTTGAGGGCTGGGCATGGTTTTGCTGGAGTTTGGACTGTGGGACAGAGTTGCTGGGTCATCTTTGCTAAAAAGCACCTAGCTATCACTGCCTTTGTGATAAATGCTGATATGTGAATACTCACAAGGGACTGGAATCTTAATCAAAGAATGCCTTCTATCTGTGAATACACACATGTATAAAGCAGGCAAGCACACATGGGTTTGTTTCAGCAAAAGGTGTTTCAAGGTCTTCTGCAGAGGTGAGGTGGGTCTCAGGTGCACCCTCATTTCTACAGCACTCTGATTCAGAAGGACTTTTTACCTAGGGTCTCATGGAAGCTCCAAGAAGCCCTGGGACAGGAGAAGGGAGAGCCCTTGTTTCCTCCTGGGAGAGTCTCAGGACCTGACTCAGGTCAAGGACAAGAAGTAGCTTGCTCAAGGTCATAAGGCAATGGAACCAAGGTGTCTGGGCTGGAATCCTGCCCTGAGCTGCTGCCTCCCTTCCAACTTATTCACAAAAGATTCTGGAGCCCCTTGCAAAGGAGGCCAGAGGTCAGGGATAAGAAGATGTAAAATCATTCTTATTTCTTACAGGTAAACAAACTGGTTCAAATCTTCCTATGAAATTTTACTCAGTTTATTTTTATTTGTGTGCTCTATGAAGACCTAATTATAACTAAATTAAAAGTAACAGAAATTCTGTGCTAGGTGTCAAGTACTGGGAATTAGTGAATACATATTATCTGGAATCCTGACACAAACCCTGCAGTTGCAGTAGAAATTATTCCCATTTGAGAGGGGAAAAAACAGAGATGATGTAAGTCAGATTTCCCAGTTCATACTGCTGAAAAATGTCAGAACTGGGGTACACGGTAAGATGCTTTCACTTTGAAATTGTTTGTTTCTGCTATGTCATAGCAGAAAATTCTGCTATAAAACTGATATGAATTCTGATATGAAACTCATTAGCTATGACCTTCAAATGACACCCAAATATCAACAACTACAAAATGGTAGTTTTATAGGGTGACACAAGGTATACAAAAAGGAAAAGAGGAATCTGTTTTTCTAACAAATGGCATTGAAGCTTAAATTCATATCCATTTTTGTGATTTGCAGATTGCTAAGTGAATGTTTTCCTCTTCCCCAATAAAATGTGCTTTACTCTTCAGTAATGGATGCTAACAAGCGCTGTGGTGGCGGCCTTCAACTCCAGGGAAGCAGTACTGAGTCTGTGCACTTCAAACTGCTATGTGGTTGCTCTTTATCTCTGTTTTCTCAGTTGTAGAATGGAGAGAACCAGGGCAATTATAGGAATGACGTAAAATAACACTTGCAAGAATTTTGTATTGTTAGTAAATGTCAGTGAAAATTACTTATTTTTATTATGTAACTTTATATGCTAGAAAGTTTCTCTTTCAAATGCCCAGTATATGGTTATTTGAAAATTGTGAAATTATTTAAATAAAATAAATTACTTCAATCACTTTTACCCTAAAATTTAGAAATTATTAGGATTTGGGTTATCCACTTCCAATTGTCTGCACTTAAACACAGAGATTGCAATCTGACAGCCGATGTATTTAGCCAGCAAATGTTTTCTGTTTACCTCACAATGTTCTAAATTTTGAACAGACATAAATTGGTAACTTTTGCATTAAAACACAGATATTTCTGGTTTCTTTTGAAGGAAGTCATGTTACTCAAGGATGTCTAGGGAAATAGAATCAACATGATAAATGTATGCAACCAATACAATAAATGTGTGTGTGGTCTGGATCCAAAGGCCTGAGAACAAGGATAGCTGATTTTACAGTTTTCAGTCTGAAGGTAGAAGATGGTATCCCAATGTAAGCACTGTAGCCTAAACAGCAAATTTTCCCTTCTTTCACATCTTTGTTCTATCCATACCCTCAACAGATTAGCTGAAGCCCACCCACATTCGGGGAAGCAATCTACTTTGCCAATTGAAATGTCAGCCTCATCCTGAAATACCGTCACAGACACAGCAAGAATAATGTTAACCCAGTATCTGGACACCCTAAAATCCAGTCGAGTTAGCACATGAAGTTAACCGACACAGAGTATTGCGCTTTGGAAAATCAGGGTCCATATTCCCAACTAGTAACACCCAGATGTACACGTCTCTTTGCTGGGGGCTTTTGGCTTATTCAATGTGGCTTCACTGCTCCCTCTCCCACCTCAAGGTCTCGTTGCCTTGACTAACTTATCTTACTTGTATGCCCAATGAACACTAGACTTTATGACCCCATTTTAAAACAATTAAATACATAAACTACTTTTACATTGGCTTTATACAGTGCAGTAAAACATATATCTGAGCATAGTTTAGCATAACCAACCTGAGTACATTGCAAATAAAAATTTAACTCAACCTGGATATTGGTTTAACCCTTTGTAAGCCACCACCTGCACTACTGTGGCCTTTTTCAGGTTAGGACATCCTTGTCTATGAGTGTTTGTCTATTCCTTCAGATGTTCCAGGAAATAGCAAACTAGTTTGGTTTCAGTTTGGGTAAGTGGAGGCTGAGAGAGGGCTTATGCAATTCTTTGAGTACTCTCTCTGTCTTGCTCTTGACATGTTTTCCTGGCCATGCCCTCACCTCTTAGCAGCACAGTGGCAATCCTGTACAACACTGCAGAAAATTCCAGATGGGTTGGGCTCCTCTTGCCCCCTTGGAGGCTTACCAGCAAATTAATTATGCTTTCAAAATCACTGTGGGGAGCCTGATTCTTACCACCTTTTATTTTTTCCCTACATTTTTCATAATGGATATTTTTATAACCCACACATTCATAATATCTCTCACTCTTCTCTCTGACCTTTTGGTACCTTACAGAAGGTAGGGCTCAGATGACTGCTGAATAAAAGAATGAGGGAACATGGCAACAGTTATTTTCCAGTGATGGTCAAGATGGGTTGGCAACAAATAAATACTGTTAAAATGCTTTTTCCAAAAATAGGCAAATATTCTAAATCTATTGGGACTCTTCCATATTCTTTAACTAAAACATAATCAAGGACATTCTCTCGTCTGGGTCTGAACTTATTGTCTAGTCCTGGGAAGAAGGTAGGGATGAATAAGCTGGAGATCAATAAGATAAGGACTCTACTCTTAAGGGACCTAGAGTTCAAAGAGGTGAGTATGGAGATAAGTATAGGAAATTAATATGGAAGGTGAGCACGGAGGTGATTATAAAAGAGGGACTACAGGAAGTGATTTTGGGAGGTGAATATGGGGGGTGGGGTCAAAAGAAGAATATGGATGTAAATATGTAGGTGAATAAAGAAGGTGAGTATGGAACTGAGTGTAGAAGGTTAGTGTGATAGATGAGTATGGGAGGTAAATATAAGAGGTGAGTATGAAGAAAATAAAAGTTGAGTATGAAGGGTGAGTATAAGAGGTAAGTATCAGGGTTAAATTGGGAGGTGAATATAAAAGGTAAGTATAGGAGGTAAATATGGATGTGAGTATGAGAGGTTGTTATAGAAGATAAACATAAAGGTGATTATAGGAAGTGAGGTGAAGGGTGAGTATAGGAATTGAGTATGAAAGTGAGCTCAAGAGTTGAGTGTGGAGGTAAATATAGAAGGTAGATATGGAGCTGAGTATAAGAAGTAAACATGGAGTTGAGTGTGGAGGTTAGTATGAAGATATGGAAAGTGTATATGGAGGTAAATTTATAAGGCAAATATGGAGGTGAGTATGGTGAATATGCAGATGAGTATAGGAAGTGAGTGTGGAGGTGAGTATGGAAGTTGAGTATAGATGTGAATATGGAGATGAGAGTAGAGCATAAAGCTGCATACGGGAGGTAAATATGGGAGATGAATACAGAGGTGAGTACAGGAGGTGAGCTCACACTGATAATGTTTGGGTGGGTAGATGTCCTGAGAACATCAGCGCTGTGCACCCTGCTCACTGTGCTGGGGCTCTGTGAGCCCTGGAAATGCAGCAGCAGTGACTAAGCTGTCTGTGGAAGGATGGACAGCAGCCTGCCAGGGGAAGCTGGCTTGTGTTTCTCTCCTCACTCCGGGAAAGAGCAGGGCCACATCCATGGGAAAGGGACAAACAGCCATGGGAGAAAGTAGGAGTGACATGATCATTTTCAGGAGAATGGAATGAAATCAAATAAGGGTGAAAAGTATCAAGAAAAGTTCTTTCAGGCTGAAGTTTATGAGCAAGGAGAGAATTGTCTTTATTAACCTCTGAGGCCCAAAATACATGGCTGCACAAAAGCCATGGTGGTGGAAGCAGTGAGCAGTACAGTGTGACAGCTGTGGCATAACCCCACCTACTCCCACCTCTGCACGGTGGGTCCGGCCTGGGAGTCCAGGGTGGTTGTCTCCTAGAGCATCCCTACTCCGTGTGGGGCGACGTCTCACCTTCCCTTTATTCCAGGAAGACTAAGCCGCAGCACCTTGGCCCCATGCCCTTACTCTGGAGATGTAGTTCATTCTTCACACTTTCTGCCTCCTCAGTCTCCCGTCTCCCTGCTCCACCCTGCAAGGCTTGTGCTGAGGTTCTCTGATCATGAGGTGTCCTTTGTGGGGCAAAGAGGTAGCTTGCAGCTCACAACCTTGGGGTATGAGTGTGACCCCACATTCCATGGTGGGGAAGGGCTGAGCCCTCAGGGCCCCCAGCAGGGGTACTAGTGAAGTGAAGGAGTGCTCTGCCTGGTGGCCTCTGCGGAGGGTCAGGACCCCGAGTTCCCCTGGTGTTCTGATTGGGCATGAAATCCTGTGCAAAACTCCATGAATGCTTGTTCCCAATCAAGGACCGTTAGCTTGGCCACCTTGGCTGAGCTCCCCCGGCCCGCAGCCAAGACGCTGAGTGGAGTCCGTGTGCTCTGAAAATCCCAACCTTTACAATCCACTCTGAAGATGCGATTTAATTAAATGCTATGTGCTTGAAACTGGTTCAAATTAGTTTCTCCTTTTCTGAGGGCCGTCTCCCACGCAGGCGCACGTATTAATGATGCAGAATGTATGGACCGTTAGCAGTCCAGGATAAAACACTTTTATGCTCTTTAGAATTTTAAAAAAGGAAAATAAAATGACGGCCCTTAAATTGGTAAACCAATTCCAGCCACCCTCAAGTCTTAAAAAGCCAGACATCTTCTAAAACTCTTTTATGAGTGCACATGGTAAAGCTGCTGCAAGTATTATTGTTTGTGAATAAAATGTAAATCAGTGCGCTGTGTTCACCTGTATTTTTTTTTTTTTCCCTTAAAGCCAGTGATTGCATTTGAAACCTGCAATTCTCAACAAAAAGAGAAAAGTTCAGTGCTGATTGCTGGATATTTGGACCTCCCAGTGCAAACATTAACTGGCTGAGAGGCCCTCTGGAATGTAATGAAGAGAACAATACTGGGACCGGAGCCAAGTGCAGCAGGCCTGGCGCCGGGAACCGAGGGATTTGCCTCCTGGTAATAGGAGCTGAGCGGCCCAGCACTTCTGTTAGACTGGAAATGACATACTGTGATCCTTGACTTAGCCAAAGGGATTTTAAATGGAGGGAAGAGCTGGCAAGACAAAATCGCCTGCACTTTTCATAGTGTTTTCTAAAACAAGCAGGAGAAAGGACTGAAGTCTATTACATTTGATCCAGTTAAGTCAAGAGTGGAAGCGTTTTAACTGCTGTTATTATTTTTTGTACTTTCTCATCAAGTCCCACCACCCAGAAAGCAGAGACATAAAGCAGAAACTTGAAACTGCTTTCATTCCGGCGCAGGGGCACCCCAACATCGCATTATTGACAGGAGGTCTGAAAACACTGACAGCTGCAGAAATTGTACAGTGGAAGTTCAATTCCCCAGGGTGGGAACAATATACTGATGGTATTAATTCTGTTTGGAATTGTTAAAATAAGAAAAGGTTAGGGGGCTGAGTAAGGGACCTGCCTTTTCTTCCTGCAAACAAAGAAAGATCTGGCGTCTTCCCTGGTGTCCTTGGAATGTCATTTCCAACCTTTTGAAACTGTATCTGATTATCCATGTGGCAATTAATCATAATTAAGCAGGCCTGAGGTTTGGAGAGGTACAAAGGAGGAGGCTAAGCACTGGCGTGGGTCCTGAGAAGCCCCTTTCCCAGGTTTTGGCAACAGAAGGCTTTGTGGAGCCGTGAGAAAGTGAGGGGAGGTAGAAGGAGGTGAGGGCCTGGAGGGAGGCGGAGGGGCTCCCAGCGTGGGCAGGCATGGTCTTCCTTCATGTGTGCCCTTCCTTTGGCGATTGTAGCTCCTTACCAAGTTCCAACACATTGGAAGCCAGGTAACAAATTACCTTTCTAATGCCAAGTGATTTGGATCCATTCTTACAAACCAGATTTTTTCCATTTATTACAGGAAAACATTCAATCATTATATGCTGGCACGGGGTCTGGGGCACATGGAATTCTCCTCCACCCCCAATGAGTATTTTAAAAGCTTAGCAAGCCCAGAATGCCGTCTTATTAAAATTTTTTATATATTTATAATTAAAATACGGGGCTGGCATTCGAATCGTTTTACCAGATGTAATCGGACACGCTGGGCTTTTGGAGCCCAGGTCAGGAGAGAGACAATGGCTGCTTTAACTCCGGACTTCGGCTCGGGTTTCTGTTTGCACATGGGCCCAATTTGTACCATTTATGATTAGGTTTAAGTAAGTTGATGTGCTATTTGTTTAGGAGAATTGCCATTTCAGAATATTACCATATTCCCTCTACAGCCGCCTTGCCGCGCGCATTGCCTGTCCTGCCTGCGATTGTGTTAGCTCTCTGCAGCTTATCAGAAACAGCCCCCGCCGACGGGCTGGCCCCTTGGCTGCTTACCAGGATAGGACTGCGTGTGTGTTTTTGTGTTTACGGTGAGAACTATGTGAACTCCAGACCCTGAGACCTGTGTGCAGACCATGCGGGCTGTGTCCAGCACAGAGGAGAAGACGAAGTCCTTCTGAAGTTCAAGACACTCCACGCTGTTCATTGAGAGAGTCCCCTGCCTCCAGGGGCACCCAGGGACACTGTCTCCCAGGCCGAAGGAGAAGAAAGAATCCACCCACTCAAGCGGGAGATGACAATCTTTCCCCCTCCCGGACTCTATTAAATCCGGAGCCTTTGGAATGTGAGTGAGCATGGACCACAATGGCCCATTTTCCACACTGCATCCACACCACCGATAGGTGAGTGCCCTGGTACTGAGTTTCACTTCCAGAGGCTCTGTTCTTTGGCCACTCTTTCCCACCAGGTGAAGTTGGGATCCCCTTACCTGGCCCTCAGTTGGCCTCCACATGCTTCCAGCCTCACCTAGTTTGCATCCCTGAACTCCAGGACTCAGCCTACCCAGCCTGCCCCTCCACAGATGTCCTCCTATAAACATGAAGCCTGTTCTTCCCTCCGTCCCAGTACCACCCCCAAATTCAGACCTGCTTCCTCCAAAGATTTCCCTGGCACATCCTTCCCCCCAATTCGAGAAGCAAGCACACCTTTCATCAAGTTGCTCAAATCTTCATCGACTTTGACCTTCACGGGGTGGCTTTTCTCAATCTACCCTTCCATGCAGACCATTGGGGGCATTTCTCAAGGGGCTTCACACTCCTATTTCTCTTGCCTGGAGAAGCAAGCGTTGTTATTCCTAATCGGCTCTGAACTTTGGTTTCATCAAGTGACTTTCTCAGGCAGCTAATGTGGAAGGTGGAAGCTAGGTAAGAAGTGTGAGTCTTGTGTCCCCACATCAAGGTCATGCGAAGGTCACACCCATCCTTTCTGATTACAAGACGCCTAGAGGCATTAATCAACTGAGGTCTCCTTTGTTTTGTGCTATCTTCATTTCTCAGGTAGCACATGCACACATTAGGCACACAGTTGAGTGTCTATCACCCAACGGAGCAGTGGTCACCATGGCTGTGGACCTGAATCCTGATCCCAGAGCATTCAGCTCCCCGAGGTCCTTCCCAAGAAAGACAAATTCCATTTTCCTGCTCACTGTCCTTCATCACTTGGTGGGTTGGACACTGACTGGAGAATTGGCAGCATCTCCAATGGCAGGGTTGTCAGGTTCCTCGTGTCCAAAGCCTGCCCTTTATTGGCAAAAACTCTGGTCCCCAGATCTCTCTCTTGTTCCCCCTCATATATGGTTTAACATGATTGGCAGCTGGAAATCTCATAAAGATAAATTAATAACCACAATTCAGATGGCTTCCAAAAGAAACAGTTACCAGAGGAGGAAGAGAAGCAGAAGTATGACTCACCATTCTTGGCTCATAGTACTCCACCTTCCTAAAGATAACAGCAGCCTTGTTTGCCTTTTGAAGTCTTCAAAACAGATACGATACACATTTTCAGGGAAAAGGGGAAGCATTACATTTTTAAAAGGGGATTTGGGGCTCTCTTTTATTGCAATAAGGACCTGGAATTCCCATTTTATTTCTGGAGAGGGATTATTTTTTAAAACACTATCATGAAAATAATTGTTCTGTCCTGGAGAGTTTGCAATGTTCCAGGCTGCAAAAGTGCATGGACCCTGGGCACTTGAGACACAAAGTTCCCTCTGCCCTGCACTCCAAGAAAACACTGAGGTGCAGAAGAGTAATTCAGGATTTATTAGCAATGAGCTATGAGCAAATGGTTGCTTCTGTATGAGAATTTACTCTTCACATAGCATGTGCATTTGTGCCCGAGTGGTCTCTTCACTCAGAAATGAGGAGCTTCTCATTTCCTTGAATAAGATCCAGGCAATTCTCCATGTTTTAGAAGCAAATCCCCCCGCCACTGCCCCCAACACACCAGTCGATATGGAGACCTCATCTGGAGCACCCCTCCTGTGTCTGCCTTCTTACTTCAGTCTCACTTGCGGTTGCACATTGATACATTTGTCTGGAAGTTGTCCTTGATCATCTACAAGGTCCTCACTAGTAATAACCGGGACTGGGACTTCTTACTGGCACCCAGTCCGAGGTGGGGAAGGATAGGGGTCAGCATGCTCCTCCTTATTACCGCCAACCTCCTGTTCTCTCTGGACAGTGGCTTCACCCTCCAGGAAGAAAAGCAGACTTGGCATATGACACCATCTGCAAACTGTCCAGATAGAGTCAGGAATCTCTTGAAAGTGTTCATGTGAGGAGGGATAGCTTCTCTGCTCCTTTGAGATGGTAAGGAAAGAAGATGATGAAGTGAGTGCAGGAGGCGAGGGTAGTCTTAGAATGGCAGAAGTGGAAGGAGAATTCTAGAATCTCTGCAATGTCATATGCAAAGAAATACGAATTAGTGACTTGGAGCATTTCCAGAGCTTGGGTTGGCCTCCATCTCAGGGCTAGCCATACTTTGAATCTGACTTTTCCCGAGAAATTCTTCTCTGGGTTTTTATGAGACTCTAAAGGCTGGTTAACAGAACATGTCTTGTCTTCATTGTCCAATGTCACCGGAACACAGTTGCTCTGTCAGCCGTGGAAGGCCACCTTGTCTTTGCTCTGTCACCTCTGATGGATGATGGCTCATCTGTCACACAGCACAGCTCCCGGGCCCCAGGGAGGAGAGCGCCATGGACAAAGCGGGTCCCAAAGTCCTACGCCTTCCACACCCTCCTCTCCACCTTAGGATGCTTTGTCTCAGAGGTGCAAAGTAGTACTTTGGTCTTTTTCAGTCAACAGACACTCAAAGAGCCCAGCCTGGGAGCCTGATGCTCCTGGGACTTTTGAGCACTAAAGGGAGAAGAGCAAACTTCCTGCTACAGGAGAGAAAGTGTTCATCTAAAATGGGTCCACAGCTTCCATACTGATTCCTTCAATCCCCACAGCCACTCTGCTGTGTTCCAGATGATTCCTAGTTGAGGAAATGGAGGCACACAGACACTTAACCAGAAGTCCAAGTTTGAGGGAGGTGTCGCAGCCCAGACACAGCTTGCATCTTCCAGTCTTCGCTGCCTCACAGAGTGGATGCAATTCTGTTCATCCCTGCAATGACAGTTATGAGTTTTGTCTGTGTGTTTTGCTATATCAGCTGGAAATTTTTAGACTATCTGCATTAAATTTAGATAAAATATATCTATCACCATTGCTAAAAAGAAATTAATTACCAGTGGGATTAATCTAATTGTTTCTAATAGAAATGATTGGGGTGGATAGGAACCATTTAGCTATGCATGGAAGGCAAATTGGATTATGTTTTCCTTGTAATTCTTCTTTCTTTTCCCTCCTTCTAATTTGAGCTTGAAATTCCAGCTCCGTTTATGCCTCCTGACCACCCTCAAGCACCCCAGTTTCAGGGACAGCTGGAAAGAACAAAAACTGAGGGAGAGAAGGCCATGCTGGGGGTAAACCTGAAATGCCTGTATTTCTCTGACAGAACTAACCTCAAGAAAGCCCATGAGGATTCCTGGACAGAGGTCTTCTGAAGTGAGTCAGATATACAACATGTCCTCCCACTTGGGGAAAGAATTGTTGAAGCAAAAATAGACACTCAGGAAAACCTGGAGGAAAGGCAAAAGAGTGAGATGCTTTGGGGAATAAGGACTTAGAAAATCTTCTGCATATACCGGGACATCTAGGAGATTATATACATGTCCAGAGTTGGGTGAATGTTCAGAAAAGTCTTGAAAACATCCTACGTTTTCACCTTTGAATGACTTTCAAGTTCCCAACTTTGGGCCAATCCGAAATTGGAAAATGAAGGATATGGCAAAGTTGTAAATGGCTTAAGTATTAAAGGTGTGTCTTATCATGCACACATGCTCACACGCATGCACACACACATGCTCAAACACACACAGTCACATACACTCACACACACACACATTCAACCAAACCTCAAAGACCAAGGAAAAACGTTTTTTGATTCTAGGTGTTGTAGAGACTTCAGGGACCACATGCAACAAAGAACACAGTCTTCACAAAAGTTTTGCTTTTCTAAACTAAATCACAAGCATAACAAGCAGCAACAGACCCTGATGAGAAAGGAGATCTGACTTCCAGAATTACCATATTATAGTATTCAAAATGTCCAGTTTTCTTCAATAATAACAACACGAAATGAACCATGCAAAGAAATAAGAGCATATGGTTCATTACAGGGAAAAAGAAACTAATAGAAACTTTCCCCGAGGAAACCCAGATAGAGGACTTACTAGATTTTTAACCACCTAGTCTTGCCTTTGAGTGCTTTTGATCAAGTCCCTCCATAGCTGCCTCTGCGCCTGAGGAATGTTCCAAGTTAGGAAAACGAAGACAACTCTTTCCATCATTCCTTCACAGAGCCCCTGGACGGCTGAAACAAGCAGAATTCTTTGATAGCAAGGTCAGTTCTGCTGCCCCTGGCTCCAGAAAACTCCCACCAGGAACACAGGTGATTGTCTTCGAGACTGCCGCCAAGTCTAGCAGTGTGGGCGGTGGGGTGTGGTAGGGCGGGGGCATGACTCACCATGCACTTACTTCTCTTACTGGGTTTCCGGAGTCCTAGAGGGAGCCTCACGTAGGCAGAGGACGCGTGTCCACCTCAAACAAGAGCAGTCTTTATTCCATCATTGGCAGCTTCACTCAGAAACAAAACAGCCAAAGAGAGGGCAGGTTGGAGCATGTGCTCGTGGTATCCTGAATTCAATGGTAACACATCCTAAGTGACCTGGAGGACCCCTTCAGTCCTGCAGGAGGGGAGATGGTGGCAGGGTGGGTTCGTGGTTTGCTACCGACGCATGTGTGGGCTCCCTTCCCAGACTCCTCACTGCATAGAAATAGGGTTCTCTCTATTAATGTTCCTGTATGACAATGAGGAATGATAGACCATCTCACAAATCAGACACTGGTCTGTGAGAGGAGAACAAGGAAATTTGACCCTTCATAGAAGCTTCTCTTAAGGGATCTTTACGTAGGAATGGCTATACCCAGCAGTCTCCAATCTCTTGCCTTTGAGTCAAGGCCACTGACTTGTCCTGGGAACTTCTTTTGTCCCTGTTGCTGGTATAACCAGGCAGGAGCAGCCAGAGTAGAAAGTCTGGGCAAAGCCAACTCTTGACCCGCAAGAGTGGTCAGCCTTCCCTGCAGCAATCACCTGGGAAAAAAAGGCAACTGGATGACGCCTCCTGTCAGATGTGATCGCTTGAGAGAAATTCTGAACATTCCATTTTTGAAGATTATGACTCAGGTCATCAGAAACAATACTCACTGCCTCTCTCCTCCCTGTAGACTTTCCAGGGTAGGTCAAACTGGATCAGGATCCTGTTTCCTGGACTCCTGAGTTCATTCAACTTTGGACAAACAATGTTTTTGAGAGAGAAATAAAGAATCTTATCTGACCTATAAAAAAGGTTCAAATGGCTATTTCGATGCAATCATTTTCAGAACTGAAGAAACGGAAGGATGACATTTTCCACATTTATTATAATGGATGGGAAAGTTTTTGGCAGATGTGCTTTTTCAGGAAATGAATTTTTAAAGAAATCCTGATACTGCTCAAAGAGTAAGTGTGCATGCTCTGGGCCTGACGCCCATCCATAAAACATTGTGTTGGTCTCTGTTTTGTTCTCCTCAAAAATGGAAAGTTCGTGACAGGTTTGAGTGTTGCCCAGGCACTGCAGGCGCACCTTCTTGGGAAGGCTTTGTGTCTCTACAATGATGGCGAGGGCCTTGTCTTTCCAAACGGTTTGTCTTTCGGGTAAAACATGGGGTGGGCTGGCTGAGTCTTAAGGGATGGGGAGGAGTTTCAGAATTGTTCGCGCCTTCGCAATGATCCTGTAATATATTAGGAAGAAAGTACAAAACCATATGCTGGGGGGAGGCCAGGCTTCTCGGCTGACTCATTCATCACATTTCCAGCCCACACCCCAGGGGATGTTGGCCATTGGGTCTTCTCCAAGCCCTCAGCACAGCGAAGACATTTTCCCACAGTTTTCCTTCGTAATTTCTAGTGTAAACTCAGCCCAGGGAAGTTTGCTACTTTTGGCTTTCAAGATATTATGGGAGGGAGAGGAAATTGCCTTGATCTGGATGGATCTGGGATCCATTTGTTGTTAAAAAATCAGTTGACACAACAGAAGAACACTTTCAAAAATCACAGAATGTGCACATTTCACTTCAAGGAAGTTTAACCTCAGGAATGAAATTCCACCTGAGACGAGCAGAGGGAGTGAGAGAAGCACCCACTTGCTAGGGAAAAACCCAGATTCCCAGATTAGTGCTCACAGTGCAGTTGCCAAACAGTTTTCACGCTTTCTAACTTTGGGATCAGGGACTGTCACCTGGGTCAGTGAGGGACAAGCCCTTTTTTGCTACCTGTTCAGAAGAGACACACATTTATGGTGATCAGTCTACTCTCTTCCCTGAAATAATTGAAGCCTTTGAAATGAGTCACTCCAATGAGGAAAGTGCAACCACAAGTCCAAGGAAATATACAAATCACATTTTAGATGTATTCCCTGACTAAATGAGAATTCTTTGGGAAGGGGAAGTGGAAGTGTCATTTACACAGAAAATTCTTTGGAAGTGAAGACGCTAACTTCCTCAACTGATACCCCACAGAGTTAATGTCACTTTTTCTGAAGCAGAAGGTCCTTGGACCTATTACCATCTCAGATGTCCTATGTGGCTGCTGGAGCCTAACCTTCCCAAGGGACCTTCGTCCCTCATCTGAAGCATCAGGGATTAGTTGAGGTTCACATTTACCTAAACTCAGTGTGTGTGTGTGTGTGTGTGTGTGTGTGTGTGTGTGTGTGTGTGTTACTGACTTCCTGCTATTAAGTGTCCTCTTTACAAAGGAAAAAACAGTGAGTTCTGTAATTGATTAGTATCAGAAATACTGATTAACTAACATCTGTTAATTTATACCCAAAATGTTGGCATGTGTTAGAAGTAGTTGTCAGGTTCTTATTGAGCCAATGCATAATGCTGCTATCAGTGATGACAACGAAAGCACGATTTAAGTACATTCTCTTCTGTATCCATACTTCCCAGAGAATTTTAGTTTTTAAAATGCAGAAGTCTTGGGGAAAGGAATTAACAAGAGAGCATGGAATCCATTTACGTATATAACTCAGTCTTTTATTTAAATTCACCTTTTGTGTGACTGAATGGAGTTGTCAAGTGACCCTTTTGTTTAATTTTGACTGTTTTCTCTTAAAAAGAAACCACAAAAACTATGCCCCATGCTTGAAAATGTCCATCCTGACCATGTTAGAAGCTTCTCCCTGGATGCTGTTTGAATGAGGACTCTGGGTTGCAAACCAACTCAAAATAGCTCAGTATGAAAAGTGAATATATTGACTCATCAGTGAGGCCAGTTATATCCAGATCGAGATGTTCAGTGGTATCATGAATATGTCTTCTTTTTGTTTTAAATTTTACTTTCTCTGTGTTGGCTTCATGATCAGTTTGCTTCCATAGTGGAAGGCAGAAAGCGCAACTGTGCTGGCCCACCGTGCTTGAATGAGAAGGCCTGGGGCTAACCCCTAGACCCTCCGGTTTGTGGCTGTTTCTTCCCCAAGGCCGTAGTCATGGGTACGAGGCACTGACTGGCTGGCTTGGGGTTTATGCCTATCCAGAATAAGGGGTGGGGGTAATGGGGGGCACCTCTTCTGAGGTCTAGGACTTGAGCGTGGGAGTGTATGCATGGGTTACCAGATATTTGTAGCTTGAACGTACTGCGGGAGCGATTCTTTTGATTTGGTCACTTGCTTTATTGAAGATGTAGATACTCAGTTTAATGTATATGAATCCTTTGTTGTTTTGAGTCATTATCCATGAAAGTAAGTAAAGTAAAATGTTTTTTTCCCTCAGTCTTAACAGGAAAGCTTCTAAGACCTCTTTACTGAGGAACTGCTTAAGTGCCTGGAGTCAGTGTCCTAGGTGGTGGTCATCAGGATGGCCTGTGACAGCGTTGATCTGCCATGGAATTAGCAGAACAAGAGAGGTGTCGCAATGGCAGAGTCATCCCTCTGGAGCGGCTTAGGAAGTTGGGGAGAGGGCTGAGTGTTTTGAGGGCATCCCAGGGAAATCCGGAGAGCTGCTCATTCTATGTGGCAAAACAACTTTATAGCCCTTGATCTGTGTGTGAGGAGTGTTGTGGGGCCACAACGGTTTAGAGCAAACCCTGTCATTCTCACTAATGAAGCGACCTAGTAGGTATGCCAAACCACCTGCAGAGACGGTTTAGGAGAGGGTGCCCTCATATTTGTAAACTAGTCTATGGATCTGGAATGTTCAAATTTGAAATAATTAGGTCATTTTATTCGTGGTGGCATTAAAGGCTTTTCATGATCTTTGATGAGCCAAAATAAAATATATAACAGAACAATATGCATTACGTGATTCCATTTTGTTAAAAAAAAAACTCACTTTTTTCTTTCTTTTTCTCATTCTTATTCTCCCCTCTGTCATCATGATGTCAAAAAATTAAACATCTATTTCTGACTTGAAGAAAAAACAACTCAAAATTTACATGGAGGCTTCCTTAATATGTTTAAATCCTAAATTTTGTCAAGTCTCAGACTGAATCGTAAAATAATCTTAAAATAACGAAGTTCCATATTTTTTAAACAAAGTAGATTTTAAAAACAGTTGAATGCATAGTTCTTAAGTGTATGGTTTGATGATTTTGGATAAATTTGCATGCTTATATAAACAAAATCTGAATTTAGAATTTTCCCATTATCCCTAAAGATTTTCTTCTGCCTCCTTATCATTAATCCCTCCCTCCATAAACAACTATTGATTTTATTATTTCTGTTCCGAGACTTAATGTCAATGCTATCATTCAGTATAAACTCTTTTGTAGTTAACTTATGTCTCTCAACATAATGATTTTGAAATTCGTCCATGCTCCTATAATCATCAATGTGCATTTTTTAAATTCTTACAAGTATTCCATTGTGAGAATAGACCACCATTGGTTCTCTGTGGAGGGAGATTTGACGGGTTTTCAGCTTGAATGCTTTGAACAAAGCTGCTATAAGCATTAACGGGCAAGTGCTTTTTTTGTTCACACAGTCCTGCTTGTCTTTGGTAAATACCTAGAGTAGAACCGTCAAGTGGCAAGGTAAGTAAATGGTTAACTTCATGAGATACTGTGACATCTGTGGTCCAAATGCCATTGTGTCATTTTGATGGTGTCATCTTATGCCCCATCAACAATGTATAGCTCTGTCTAGTTGTTCCACTCCACCACTGACATCTAATGTTGTCAGTCTTTTTACTTTGAGCCATTCTGTTTGGATATGATGTGCTGCTTTGCGTGGATTTAACTTTCAGTGCCCTCATTACTAATGGTGTCGAGTATCTTTTCATGTGCTTATTGGTTATTAAAATACTTTCTCTTGTGAAATATACATGGTCATGTTAACTGCAAATAGAAATCACTTTCCTTTTTCCTTTCCCAAGTTCCTGGATTTTTCTTTTCTAGAAGAGTTTTGTTGTTCTGTTGAATTGAATAAGAACAGATACTGTTACTTTATACCAATTTTAGAAAGAAATCATTCAGTATCTTACCTTATGTGTGAGAACACATCTGAAACTAATAAAATACTGTATGTCAATTATACTTCAAGAAAAAAATAAGTTATTTAAAAATGATGGTAGTGTAATTTTTTGTAGATGCATTTTAAAATGAGCTAATTTCCTTCAGTTTGCAGTTTGATGTCATTTTGTCTTATCATGAGTTGGTGCTGAATTTCAGCAAATATGTTTTTCCACATCTGTTAAATGATCATTTTTTTTCATTTATTTGATTAATGCTCTTAATTATATCAATTGATTTTTCAAATGTTAAATCAACCCTGATTTCTTAGGTTAAATCTCACTTGTTCAGGATGTGTTATTATATTATCTTTTTCACATGTTGCTGAATTGTATTTCTTAACCTTTTGTGCATGTCGATGTGTGTATATGATTATGAAGAATAGCAGTTTTTACACTTTTGTTAATACTTTTTAAAAAAATTTGTGAACAGAGTTTGTGAATGACTGGGCTTATTTCCTCCTGAAATCCCTTGGTATGTAAGTGGATGTGTGCTTGTGTGTGTGTGCGTGTGTGTTTGTGTGTGTGTGTGTGTGTGTGTGTGATAAGGATTTTCATAAACTTAAATGCCTTATATATTCAGATTTTAAAATAGTTTCTTGTTTCAGTTTTGCTCAGAAATTGTTATAGGTATTTGTCCATTGCTTCACTTTGTAAAATCTATTGGTATAAAATTGTTAGTGAAGTTTCCATATTAGCCTTTTAATAGATATACCATGAGTAATCACCTAATGATAGTCTCGCCTTCATTCTGGATACTGGTGCATATTTTCTTTCTTCTTTTCCCTGACTGGTCTTCTAGAGAGGGCATTGATTTTAATAATATTTAAAAATAGCCATTTATCTAGGTTCATTTTATCTCTGTTTTTTTTTATTTCAATGTATCATCTGATGCTTGGTTTTTACTTTTTAAAAGTAGTTGTGTTTTACTTGCTGCTCATTATCTAACTTCTTAGAAGGGAACTAATATCATTATTTAAAGCCTCTTTTTGGGTAATATATGCATTTGAAGTTGGAAAGTTTCTATTATCTACTAATTTCTGAAGTTGGAAAGTTTCTATTGTGTACTAATTTCTGAAACTCAAAAGTTTTGATGTTTATTATTCATTTAATACAAATACATTTTTGTGATTCTTTCCTGCGAACAATGTCTTATTGAAAAATGTGGTGTTTAACTTGCAAATATTTGGAATTTTTATAAATATCTTGTTGTTATGCATTTCAAACTAAATTCAAATTTAGTCAGAGAACATATACAGAAGAGTTTGAGATGTTTTTAAATATACTTGGATTTTACCTTTATGGCCCTGCATATGGTTCCTCCTGGTGAACACGGCATGGGTACTTAAAAACCATGTCCATTCAATGTTTGTTGAGAGTAGTATTCTAGAAATGTCAGTTGGGTCAAGCCAGTCGATAGAGTTGTTCAATTATTCTCCTGACCTTCTAATTTATCTAGTGTTTATTACTAGGAGAGAAATGTTAAAATTTCTAACTACGATTGTGATATGTCTTTCTTTCTATAATTATGCCCATTTTAGACTTAATTTATTTGATTGAACTGTTCTTATATAAATCTACATTTATGGTTGCTATTTTTCCTTAGGAAAGGAACTTTTATCAGTAATACTCTTATTCTCTTTTAGAACACTTGTCTTGAATCTATATCTTTGTTGTTAATAGAGTCATACAAGCTTTCTTAAGCCTGTTGTTGTAATGTTGCATGTTTTTCTGTTATTTTATTTTCAGTCCATTATTTCCTTTTACCCAAAATGTGATTCTTATAGGCATCATCTAGTTAGGTCTTGCTATTTTATGCAGTCTGACAATCTCTGCCTTTTATTTGGAGTGTTTAGTCCATTTATATTTAATGCTATTATCACCATCTTACTGTTCCTTTTTCTTTGTCCTATCATTTGTTGATTCCTCTCTACTCTGTATTATTTTTTGTAGCTAATGAATTTTTTGAAATACATTTTTCTGTATTGTCTCTTTCACTATATTTCTCAGTGGAAGTGGTGGTGATTTATTTATTTACTTTTGTATTTAGTGATTTCTCTAGGAACTAAGTTATTCTTCTTAATCTATCACTGTCTTTTGAAGATTAATATTATACCACTTTAAGATAAAACATAAGGATTTTCAAGTATCATTCTATTTAAATTCGCTGTGCTCTGTATTACTGTTTTCACGTATTTTACTGTTTCATATGTTTAAATCCCATAATATATTTAACATCATTTTATTATGAAAAACTTAAGGAAAATAAGTAGTTTTCATATTTGTTCATTTATTTGCTGTGTATAGTTCTTATTCCTTTTAGCATATGCAAGCTTCGATCTGGTAACTTTAACATTTATAATGAATGTCCTTTATCATTTCTTATAGTATGAGCATACTGTCACAAAATTCCTTAGGTTCTATTTCTCTGGGAATATCTTCTTTTCACACTTCTTTTAATGGATACTTTCAGTGGGCATAAAAGAAAGGATTAATTGTTTTTATTTTTTCAGCATTTTTAAGATGCTATTTCTCTTTTATTTCTTCCCTGGTCCAGTTGTCTTTATTATTATGTGTTTAACGTATAATTTTTTCTAGCAGTTGTCATATTCTTTTCATCTTTGGTTCTCAACAGTTTTACTTTGATGTGTCTAGCTATAGTTTTCTTTGTATTTGTCTAGCTGGAGAATTATTAAGCTTCTTAAATCTAAAGACTGGTACATTTCGTGACTTGAAAATAGTTTAGCCAATTTTACTAATATTTCTTCCCTGACTATTTTATTTCTCCTCCTTTTCTAGAATACAATTATATATATTTACTCTCCTGCTTGTTATTCTCCCTTAGGTCATGGAGGCTCTGTTCCTTTTTTAAAAAAATCTTTTCTGTCTGTGCTTTACAGTGTGTAAAATGACTATAGGTCTATCCTCTGGCTTGTAGAATCTCTCTTCTTCACTGTCTAACCTGCTGATGGGCCAGTCAAATGAATTTTTTTATTTCAGTCATTTTGCTCCTCTGTTTTGAATTTGCTTCTATGTAGTTATGTTTTCCTTTTCTCTATTAGCATTCTTTCTCTGTACACTCTTTATGTATTTCTGTGTCTTTCAATTCCCAAATGCATTTTACTTTTCTACTAACTGCTTTCCTCTCAATTATGAATCTCAATTTTCTGCTATATCTTGTAATTTTGATTGTATCCTGAACATTGTATGTGGGATGTAGTTTGTTGAGCCTTTTCTGGCATATACTTAAAATGTACTTGACACATCTCAATGGTCCTTTCAGCTTGACTTCAGTTTTGTTATTTTAATTTTTCTCTTGGTCCTAGGATATTGATATCATATGTGTGTGTACATATTTATTATTCTCTAATGAAGAAAACTTTCTGTTTACAATTTTAACAATTGCAAAAATAGACCAAATACACTATAACAGGCATCTATATAAAGAAAACATTAACATTCTGATGAGATATTGAAAGCTAAGCATTCTCAATATTTAGAATACTTTGATAATATAAATTAAACATAATCCCAATGAAAATCTCAAAAGATTTTTTTAAACTTGTCAGAGTCTCAATCTCATAAATACATTATTCTTGATCAATAGCAGGAAAAGCATAAAGATAAAAATGAATTGATTGAAAAAAGGTATCCAGATATGTTACATATACTAGGAAGCTAAACTAAGTTAAATGATTTGGCATTTGGAATGAGAATAGATAAGAAGAGTGATAATTATTTTAAGTGTAAAAAAAGGTTCTAATACATACATACATTTCATATGATAAATGTTACATTTAAAATCAGTGGAAGAAGAACGATTATATAAAAACACTACTGAACAAATTGCTAACCATTTTCCAACAAAGAAATCAATGCAATTTCCAGATGGTTCTTAACTTAAGGGTGTTAAACCCAACTGAAAAAAATAGTAGAGAATAACAGGGAATAATTTTATTTATTTAACTGCAGAGTAAAAAAGAATTTAGCAGGCAGGAAACAAAATCCACATTACACAACTTATTAAATAAAACTATACAAATGTATTGGTTTGGTTTCAAAAATTATCCAAAGTATAAAGACAGATAAATTGGTAGCAAAGAGAACTCTTTTCATATAAATGCTAAAATAGAGCTTACTTTCCTGATACATAAAGACTCCTTGGGTATCAATTAGGAAAATTCAAGATTTTATATACAAATATGCAAAAGATTTGAATAAGTATTTCATGAAAAAATATATTAAAATAGCCTTCAGACTTTAGATAAAAATCTTAACTTTTCTCCTTAAAAATTAAACTATTTTTATAGTTAAAGAAACTATCGTTAGGATGAAAAAGATATTCTTGAGATTGAAAGACAAAATTTGTATATCACACATCTGACAA
This sequence comes from Solenodon paradoxus, assembly GCA_004363575.1. Lineage (NCBI taxonomy): Eukaryota > Metazoa > Chordata > Mammalia > Eulipotyphla > Solenodontidae > Solenodon > Solenodon paradoxus. Next base: position 238,454 of record RJWH01000822.1, read on the forward strand.
GGGGTTCTTATGCAAAGAAATTTTATGACAAAATACCAAATACCAAAGAACCCAATAAAAAAAACTGGCTGATCTTAATATATGCATCATTGAAGAAAACATATAGATGACAAACAGGCACATGAAAAAATGATCTTCATCACTCACTATTGGAGAAATTAGAATCAAAATCACATTGAGGAATCACTTTACACCAGTGAAAATGAGTTATTTTAAAAAGACAGAAAACAAGTGTTGGTGAGCCTCCAGTGAGAAAGGAACTCTCATATACAGTGATGGGAGTGCAGGCTAATGCGGCTGCTTTAGAAAATAGTATGGAGATTCCCCAAAAATTTGAAAAAAGGACTCTGTACAATATAGCAATCTGAGTTCTAGGTATCTGTCCAAAGGACATGAAAGTACTAACTCAAAAAAATATATGTACCTCAGTGTTTTCGCAGCACTGTTTGCAATAGTCAAGATATAGTAACAGCCTTAGTGTCCATGGACCAATGAATTGGATAAGGAAAGATACATATATATATGTATATATATATATATATATACATATATATACATATATATAATATCATAATGGAATTCTACCCAGTCATAAAAGGGTACTATATTGCCATTGTGTATAACATGGAGGGAATTCAAAGGCATTTTATTGAATGCAGTAAGTCAGAAGAAGAAAGATAAACACTGGGTGATTTCACCCATATCTGGAATATAGAGAAACAGCACAAATGAATTGACAGGACAAAACTAGAATAAACCTTTATATTTTGACCACAGAACTGAGGTTACCAAAGTCAGGGGGGTGGGACCAGGGGGTGGAGTGAATTTATTTGCCACTTTATTATTACTATTCTCTTACTTTCTCAGCGTGGGCTTTGTTTTATCCTTTTTTATTAATATTTCACCAGCTTACAATACTACGTGAGTTTCAGGAGAACAGATTTCCACCCATCACCGTGTTTACCACACCGCACCCACCACCAGGGAGCTGGCACCAGCATCCCTGTCAGTTTTATTCCTTCAGCCCCAGTTTCCTCCCACTCCTGATGCCCAAGAGTATTAAAAGCAGGGGAAAATAAAATTAAAATTAAAATGAGACACATTTTATCTCTCACTGATAAAACATTTTAAAATCTTAATACACTGTGCTGGTGATATTGAGTGGAAATGAGTATTTTGTACACTTATAATGGTGGTGTAAATTTGCCTTTATCTATAGGCACTTTGACCTCAAGTTTCTCCTTGCATGCCCATGTCTAAAAGATACACGAGAACACTCACCTAATTTTCGATAAAGGCCAAAGAAGTATTTATCCAATAACTAAGTAACTGCTCAGTAATAGATGGGATATCTATAAAATGGAATACAACAAATGCATGATGTGCAGCTGTGTTTCCTGATATACACATGTCTCCAAGTTATATTTTAATTTCAAAAAAGTGAGATGCACTATACGATGTCCATCAGATCTACACGTGAACACACACATTCCTGAGGGCACCAGCAGCTGTGCTGGAGACATCGCAGTGCTGTTTCACGGCTCGGGAGGCAGGGAGACTTCCTTCCCTGCTCTACCTGGTTCTATGGTGTAAGTTTTTGTAAAGCGCCAGCATGACTTTCTCTTAAGCATTTTAAAGCATTAGTCATGGGCCCCTTTCCAAGCCTGACATTCTAGGAGGCTGTGGTTGTGGAACAGTGCTGAGGCAGCGGGACATGGGTTTCAGGTCAGGGAGGCTGTCAAAGCTTGGGATTTTGGAGAAGCTGCCTAGTGGGACAGTCTGAGTCATCTCATTCATAAAATATGTTGCTGCTCCTCACCTTGCAGAAGTCTTAATTTAACAACTGCATTGTGGTGTAAGCAGTGCGTCCTGTTTAAGTGCTAGCTGACGTCCTGGCAACACGGTGGCAGTGAAAATGAGTATTTAGAAGTCTGTGATGTGCTTGGCACTTTCCTTAAAAACTGGTGTCATTCACACACATCTTGGCGTCCTTGCTCTCTAGGCATTAGTTCTCCTCGGTAGGGGATGCCGTTGTGAGCTGTGCCGTCTAGAATTCTGAGATATTATAAAACTCTCCACACAGTGTTTACCGAGTCTAAGAATTAAAATACATCAACTGCCCTTCAAGGACGCCAAATTCAACTTTGGTTTGGAAAGCAGGGCATACTCCATACCCCTCCATACTCTTCACATTTGTGCCTGAGCCCTGTATCCAGTGGAACGTTTCATCTGCCACGGGGTTCCCTGAACCATCTCTCAGGACCACCTCTGGTTCCAGCTGCCGCACCAGCGAGCTCGGAAATCTTCGTGATTCAAAAGCGACTGAGTGCGGGTATGAGTCGGCCTTCGCTCTCCAGAACTGTGGATGCCCGTGTCCCGCCGCGTCCCTGCAACCAGGCGGTGCATGCAGACATGGGGGCGCAGTATTATGGGAGGTGCACATGCGGGGATGCACATGGGGAGGTGCAAGGGAAAGGGCGCAGATGGAAGTGCACATGATGGGGGTACACATGGGGAATGCACTGTGGGGGAAGTAGATGGAGGTGCAGATGCAGTGGGCACACGTGGGGGTATGTACGTGGGGGTGCACCTGTAGGGGGAGCACGCATGATGGCACACAGATAGGGGTCGCACATGTGAAGGGCAGGGAGGGCGCTCCTGCCCCATGGAGAAAAATGTGAGACAGAGTACAGGGGCCCAACCCCGAATTGGGAGAGCAGGCTTCCTCTGAAATGTTAAGTGGAAAAGAACTGGCTAATGCATTCAGAAAATGCTGTGAAGACACTGGAGGACACAAGACACAGTCCCAGATGGCCGATTGTGGCCTGACACCCCAGTTCATTTCAAGAAGCAAAGTGATGGCTCTGAGGGAGGGTCATGCTCAGGGTCTGAGGGAGACAGGACCTGTGGGAACAAGTGTAGGTGAGCTCCCAGTCCTGGAGGTTGAGGAAGGATCTCCCAGCTTCTCCTCTCTGAGCTCAGGGGTGAAGCACTGGGGAGTGATCACGCCTGCTGAACTGAGCTCTGGCCTTAGGCATAGACATGGAACCCAGGGGCCAGGGTCAAGGTCAGGACTACAGTTATCCTTGCTAGTTCCTGGGCAGGAGGCAGGACGTCCTGGGAGGAAGATGATTTAGTTCCCAATCATGTTCTTCCTCCAGGAGAGAGATGTTGTCATCAGACTTAGAGGACCGAGTTGCATCTTTCTCCATGCAGGACTAAGGAGGTCGGTTAGACAGCCTGAGATCCTGAGGGTGAAATTCATGTTTACTTAGACGGGGCAGTGGTTCCTGAAATCATCAGAAGGGCCAGGTGGAGTGGTTGCAGAGGAGGATGGACCTGGTCACTATTCACTTTCCAAACTCTGCACACGTGTTGTGTGCTGGGTGCTCGACATGTGACCAAGAGCTGTGAAGCATGTTCTGGGAGGGCCTGAGGGGACTGAATTCCCACAGCCACCCCCCAGTACGGCCATCGCCTCCATTCTCAGCCACTGCCATCCAAGGTTGACCTTGCTGAGAATTCCTGTACCTGCTTTCATTTCCCTGCCTGGTTCTCGCTCCTCGGAGGGGCTGAGACGTCTCGATCCCTCTTCACTTAGGATCCCTTCCAGGTCTTTGGAAATTCATTCCTTGGATGTGCTCCGGACAGAATCCCACACTACAGAGGCTGTACCACGGGCTGCTGGAAGCTTACGGACATCCCGTTGAAGCAATGTTCTGTAGGCTTTATGTCCCCTCAGTTTGCTGGCCCAGAGTTTCAGACCTGTGCTCTCACACACCATGTGAGCTTGACGGAGATGAGAAAGCAGACCAAAAGGGGGCATGCTACTTTCACGTGGCTGTGTACTTGCTCCCGGCTCTCTTGGAATATGGCGTCTTGCATGGAACCTGTTTGCAAAGGGCTCTGATGTGGCCTGGCACGTGGCCATACTCCAGCATACAGATGCATGAATGAGCGCCCGCCAGTTGTGGACTCTGGTGGGGGTGTCACCAGCTCCCACTGGGCTGCCCTGCAGAGATGTGGCATGCTGACGCCCTGCACTCCGCCACTCCTGGCCAGGTGCTCGTGCTCATTATGGCTTTGTTTTTCCCAAGATGACTTCAGCCGGGATGCTTCCAATTAAGCTTGGCCAAGCTGCCTCAGCTTGTCATCCACGTCACCATCACCATCCGGGGATATTGCCTGTGTGCCTCTTGCCAAATGTTGCCAGTTCCACTAATAGTCCTTTACTGCCTATCACGTGCCAGGGCTGTGCTAAACTCCGGGCAGGCGGCCATGCATAGCGTCCTGGTTCAAGGAGCCTATGCTGGATGGAGCAGAGCAACTTGGAAATGCATTTCACAGTAACACAAACCAAGCTTTGTCGGGGCCAGACACATTGTTTTAGAGACAAAACAGGGTCATTTAGTTCCAGACTGGGCAGAGGAATCAAGGATAGATAGAGCTTCAAGCAAAAAGGAGTCAAAGGTAGAGGGGTCAAGGACAGAGGGATCAGGGTAGAGAGGTCAAGAGAAGTGGCATCAAGAAAGGAGGGGTCAAGGGCAGAGGGACAAGGGCATTAGGCAAGGCTTCTCAGAGCACCAGTGTTCTGAATGATGAGTCAGGAAGAACTCAGCAGGGGGAAGCAGTGAGTTCAGATAATTCTCCAAAATTATCGAGTTCCAATGTTGGAGCAGTACTCCTCTTCTTCTGTCTTGGGTCAGAGACAAGGGTATAATCTGACTGAGTCATTCCTTTCTGCATAGTCCAACAGAGAGCAAATTGTCTGCTTTCTCCTTACAAGGATCACAGCTGTGGACCATCTCAGGAGGCCCTCCGAGAATAGTCTACTGGCACTTCATTCCACTCTGGACTCCCAAGGACCCCAGAAGCAAGGCCCAGGGAGTCAGTCCAACCATTCTGGGAACACCATGGACCAGACCAGGACTCCCTGGCTTTGTTTGGCATCATTGTGCAACTGGGGCCTGTAAGGTATTGACTTACCTTATCAATTTTTATTCATTAGTCAACAAACATCCACCAAATACTGACATGAGTGGTGGTGGTGGTCAGCGATAGCTAGATAGACGGTAGATAAACAGCGGACAGCTAGATGGCAAGCTGACCACATTTCCTTGAGACAAAAACTGGACATTAGGATGGCAAAAATGGGATGGAGCTATGCACTGGTGACCAGGGTTGGGGAGGAGGCACAGCAATCCGAGCGGGAGCAGAACAGTCAGGCCAGCAACAGCTAAGTACTATGTGAACATGATCAGTGATTGCATAGTAGTGATATGTGATCCAGTGGACTTCAGTCAAACAGCCAGTGCAAGGAACTTTGGCATCTTAGGTCAAAACCAAATTTGGTGCCCCTAAAAGCCCTGCTCTGATGTCCTGTCTAAAACACATGCTGTTTTAACCATCCCAGTGCCAGAAATGCCCAAGAATACCTACTATGCCAGAGATAACTCCCATAGTGCCAGAGATAACCCACCTACAACTTGCCTGCAGCTCAATCAGTCTGCAGTGTTCTGCTCCCTTTGAAGAAACAGCTGAGTACAGGGTGGGCGAATCCTCTTCCCCTGAAAAACTCCTGTTTCCTACAGGAGGCAGGAACAGTAGTAGTGGCCACGGCCCACTGCCGTCCATGCCCAAAGTGCCACCTTTAACATGGGGCAAGAGCAGCTGTTTTTATTTCCCCTCGATAGACTGGGTCTGGGACGATGCAACTGCTGCCCCCTGTGCCCCAGGTTAAAATTATTAAAAATTGGTTTATTGAAAATGGGAAAAATTGACATTTATATTAGAATGACAGAATGGTCAGAAAATATGGAAAGAACAGTACTGTTCTGCTGAAAGTGGTATATTTGGTCAGCCTAATGATTGATATACAGAACAATGATCTGTAGAGGGTAGACAAATGATAGGTGATAGATGGATGATGGTTGATAGACAGGTGAAAGACAGCATTAATTGTGTGCTTGCATATGAATGCATTAGCATAGAGCTGGGGATATGGGATTCTCTCTTGCAGACCTTAGAAATTCTCAATAAAGTCAATACTATTAAGTTAAGTGTGCAGAGGGTAAATAGGTTTGGCAGGGAGGAAGAGAACAAAGTGCAGAAGCAGAAGTTGAAGGGGGAAGAAAAGGAGGTGCAGCATGACTGGTCGCAGGGCCCCAGCAGGAACTAAACAAAGACGGCAGAAAGGTGGTTCAGAGCAGGCCACGGAAGGGCCATCACACCCATGGCTCATCCTTTCTTAGGCAGAAAGTGGGAAGTCATGGACAGTTCTGAACATAGAACAAAGGCAAACTCTGGGAGGGTTAACACGGGAGTTAAACAGTGCAGTCTTGTCTAAAACTCTTCAATAGAAGGATTATATGCAAAGCTAAATCTAATACCTAATCGACCACAGCTAGTATGAATGCATGGAGAACTCAGGGGAAGTGAGCCACATTCCTCTCAGGAAGTCCACCTCTTTCTGTCATCTCCACTGGGCTCAATAACCAGTGAACTGAGGGATCTACCCCTCAGGCAAAGCTGCGAAACTTCAGACTCTTGCTGTGTGTTCAACTTTCTTTCTCACCTTCTCACAGTCTGAGGCAAGCAGCCTCCTCCACCCTGGCCCTCTGATGTCCATTCTGTGTGACGTCCACCCTTTGTCCCCAAGGAATGACTGGGCACTCTTGATGTTTCCCAGCTCAGCTTAGACGTTTTTCCGGTACAGGAGAAAATGGAAAGAGTAATCTAATGATCACCAAAGTTTTGCCACATGCGCCGAACAGTTGTTAATACTTTCCACGTCAATTTACCTCTAGCTCTTGTTTCAGTGAATCCTTTCCAAGTGAGTCTAGACATTATAACGAGCATGTCACATTATGTCAGCATGTCACCTCCAAAAATAAGGACAGTCTCTTACTTAAAGACACTGTTATTCCAACTAGAAAAAATAGCGATAATTTCATACTGTATTTACTAATCAGCCATGCTTAATTTTATTCAAATATCCTCCAGGTATCTTTTATGGGTTTATTTTTCAGACAGAAATAGATCGAGAGTCATGAATGCTTTCTGGTTGTAACCTTCTGGTTCTTTTCATCTAGAATAGGCTCCTTAGTGCATACTGGTGGAGTAGCAATTAGGTCCAACACCTCTAGTCAAGCAGCGTCCACAGACATCCCAAGGACCTGAGTTCACATCGCAGGGCTAGGGGAACAACTGAGATGAACAACTAAATAAAATAAATAAATGCTTCTTCCTCCTCTCTCTTCCTCCTGCCTGCCTCTTCCCTTAAAAAAAGAACGTGTTCCTCATATGTGTATATATCTATATATATAGATAGATAGATATTAATAGTGTTGATTTAATAGACCAAGCTGTTAGTCTTATAGAAAGACATTTAAGTCCTCGGTGGCTGTCTGATGACTTCTTCATGATATTTATCTTGGTCTTCCATCACCAGCATTTCTCATGAAATGAGGGTGGGGTTCAGGGCTTGATCCAAGTTAAATATGCTGGCGAAAATAGTGGAGTTGGATATAGATATATCCATGGTCACTCAGCAGCCCCACCCCATTATTAATGTCACCTAAGATAATAGTGGTAATGTTTTTCTATAATCAAGATATATTTTCTCTTGCGAACTTTGTAATTCGATATGTGCTTGTCCTTCTACCAGACGGCTTGAGCCTCTTGTGAGCATCCTTGCCTGAAACAGGTAGTGAATGGAAAACTGATTTTAATATGCTTTTTTTATAGTTTATAATTGGAAATATTACCTTCCAATTCTTACATTTTATCTCTAGTCATTTCATGTTATAGGGTAGCTTCTAGCATTCTGTTCTCAGAAACAATGCCACATCAAGTCCTATTCTATGGGCATCTTTTAATGTAAGTAGGTCAGTTTCCTTTAAGGAGCAATCCTAGAATAGAGAGGAAATGTGTATGCTGCCGAACTTCTCACCAGAAAGGCTGCCCTTCTGTCCTCTCCCTCCATAGCAGGCACGCACACGCATGTGCCCTGAGCTCTTCGGCTTGCCTCCAGCAGAGAGCACTCCATGGGTGGCTCAGAAACCATTTTGAGCTCATGGTTGGTCTTTTCTTGCCCCTGAATTGTTGGTTAACCCCATCCCTGTGGGCTTGGGCTCCTTTGATGGGCAGGACGGGGTAGAACCCCCAAATTGTTCCAGAATTTGGCCTCTAGCTACAAAGTCCAGGCAGCTGGCTCCCAGGAGAGGATGGTGCTGGGATGAGGGCGAAAGATGGGTGCCTCTGAGGCAATAAAAGATGGGGGTCACATGCAAGAACCCCAGCACCAGGAGTGGGTAGGACTCTGTGGTCCTTTCGATTCATGGGTATCAGGGATCCTGCTCCTGCACGGACTCCTTGGAAGCAGCGGGGGCTCCGAGGGTGCTCAGTAGGGCTGCAGTGAGGCCTGGGCTCTGCGATCAGATACCCTCTTGTATCCTTGCTGACCTGGGAGCAGCAGGGCCTCTTGCCCTAAGGCCCCTCGGGAGTCCTCCCACTGCCAGCACCCCCAACCCCAGAATGGAGTGCTGCCTGCTCTGAGCAGTGGAGATGCCATTCCTGCAGTGGGCAGAGTGGGAGCTCAGCATGAGTCCCAGGATGAAAGGGATGGCAACTGATTTGTTATTTCACATCTTACTGAGAACACTATCCATGCATACAATGGATGGGGAGGAAGAAAGAACCCCTGGAGGGCCCTGTCCAGCTGAGCCAATGGCTTGACTGCCCTTGTCCCTCCAGCTGCTGGTGTGGGGCTGGTCTCATGGGCCATCAGTGGTGTCTAAGATTCACCTGTGGACCTGCAGGGACAAGAGAGACAGTGCCGGATAGCTTCCTTCTCCAGGAGGCAAAGCAGAGGCACACAGGTGGCAGACTTGACCAGAGACTCCGCTAGTTTGGGACATTATTGTTATGACCCAGATTCCTGCGTCTCATCCTGAGATCTTTGAGGACACCACACACTGAAGAATCTGTTTTATAGTGGGTAGAGGGACAGGAGACAACTCTCCCCACCACCTGGTACACTGGGCCCTGGGAGTGGAGGCATGAATTGGTGACTGATACAAGGGAATTTCCTGCCCCAAAGCTCTAAGTTAGGGTTCTATGTTTTAGTCATGACTATTAAATGACTTTAAAATTCTTTGAGCATACGGTCCTCAACATTTTTTCTTTGCTTCCATATTGAATTGGGGTCTTTCTGCTTTTACCTCATGGGAACTCTTCCCTGTGGTTGCTGGAGTGCAGATTTCCGCTCCCACTCTGACACCCTTTCTGTGTTTGGTGTCAGCCGCCTTTCGGGGTCGAAGTGGGAAACAATTTTAATCCAATGTCTTCCAGTCCAGCTGTGCTGCAGTCGATGCAATAGGCCCCTGTCTAGATTCAAGGAGGACTAGAAACCTGCTTGATGAACAATAAAATTCCTGGGAGGCAGAGCCTGGGAACCATAGCTGGAGACCCCTGGGGCCACCCCCATGGAATGACGTTTGGATCAACCCAGGAAGACTTGGAAATTCATCAACTGTTCTTGTCCACTCCCCGCAACCCCTCCTTTTCTTGTTTGAGAATTCTTTTGACACTGATCTGTAGTCAGGACTCAAAATTAAATTCTTCTGCGTTATTAAATTGAGTATTTGGCTTAATATTTTAAAATCTGAGACCAGTGGAGACCCAAAAGCACTCCATCAGTGCCTCACATCCCTGTTCAAATTAAAAGCTCTTTGGAAACCAGCTTGGCTGTGGGCTGCCAGTGGAGGGTCCCTGGGGGCAGCGTCAGTCTGCTTCGAGGTGTCAGAGCATTTCTTCTTCCTAAGCTCATGCTCTACGTTCCCTCAGGTCTCCTGAGTGTATTCCCCAGAATGGAAGCACAGAGTGCCCCAGCTGGACACCTTTCCATGGTTTCCTCCTCCCCTCCTCTCCCGTGGACTGACCACTGCCTCCATGCTGCCAGCCCCCTCGCAAAGCCTGGATGCGATCACACCACACTGGACACGTGTGGAACTCAAACTTTGTGTTTCAGCAGCTCATTTGGCTCTCAACTATGAAAAAGTACAAATTTCCTGTTGGCTTGGATTTACTTTACTTTTTTTTTTCTTTCCTACTTCAAGGCAAATCAAATGAGAACATTCAGGATATCCTAGACATCGAGGCTTGAGCTCATAGATCAAAATGGCTCATTTGCCTTTCTTGGTGATGTTTTTTCTCCATGTAGAATTATAGCAGAACTTGGCAGGCCAGCCCCTGTATAGAGTTCCTGGGAAATATGTCAATTTTATGTCTAATTTTTATGAGCAGGAGCTGGGTGCTCTATGGCTCTCAATGCAGTACACAACCCAGTAACGCCATTTGTCAGTCTGCAGGGTGTGCAGCCTTCTGTCTTCTACCCAGCTCTTTGATTTTTCATCTCTAGTCTAATAGTACATGTTTAAGTTTATCAGTAAAACTGACAATGCTTGGTGATTCCTGTTCTGAATAGAAAAGTGGTGCTTCTTTCTCAAGTTGGGCGATGAAACTGACACATTCAGTACCTCCATGCCGACATGCACATGCAGGCTTCGTGAGGTTCCAACATGTGTGCTTTCTGTCCCTCCTGCAGGACCCGGAGGAGATTGCGGGAGTAGCTGCAGTTCTTCCAAAGTTCTGTGGGTCCTTTGATCTGTTTCAAGTGATGAGCCCTGAATGGAGTTTGAGTTTGGAAGATTGCAAACACACAGAGCCGATTTGTTATCTGAACAGGACTCCTGGTCCCCAATCTTTTGTCATCTGGGGAGGAAAAATGAATTAAGTAATATCCTCTTGCAAGGTTGGGCGTATATATGCTCTAAATTCATATTCTAAATCACTGTATGTTTTAAAGGCGATCAGTCAAGTGTAAGATCTGAGAGACGATGTGAAGTGTCCAAGGTCACATAAGTGAGCAGAGCTAGATTTGAAGTTGGTTTTCCTTCCCAGAGTTAAACAGGGGAATCCTTCTTCTAGCACTTATTGATCAAATTAAGCATATGACTTTGTATCTCTCTTCTAATGGTTGGCTTTCCTTGTTACTAAACATTCTTTGTGAAGATGATCTTCAGTGCTAAGTGGTATTCCGTCCTTTGGATGCACCATGACCGATTCAACTAGCCGCCTCTCAGGGACATCCAGGCTGTGCTGTCATTACTGTTACAGATAAAACTTAAGTGAGCATCTTACCCATAAGTCCTTGAGCACATTTCTAACAAGAGCCTTGAAGTAGAATTTCCTTTCCCTGCATCTCAGTGTTGGGTTCTTGGGCTTTACATGGCCTGCACCATAGCCACTGAGCCACAGGGTTATGACCCTTCTATATTTTTATTATCAAATTGCCTTCCTTATTTTTGTAATAGAAGGAGTATGGCCTACAGTCTGAGAGAACACCGTCTTTTCACAGAAAGTTCAAATAAACCATCTTCATTAAAGATTTAAATTGGTAACCACTGATTAAACAAAGTATCATAAATTATTGTTTTGATCCCCATTTCCTTCATAACAGTGAAATTGAACAACTTTATGCTTTAAAACTATCAGTAATTCTTTTTGAATTGGAGGTCCCCTGTTTCATTGGACTGTTCATCTTTTCTTATTGGTGTGTAAGAAAGCTTTATACAGCAGAATTGTAAACTTTTTGTAATGTGAGAGAAGCAATTTTCCCAAGATGTAGTGAACTTTCAATGTTTTTATTTCTCAACATCTCATTTTGACACATATGAATATATATGCATATGTATGTACATATATCACTTACATATATATATATATATATATATACAAAATATATACTTTTTTCTGTCTTTGGATTTAATTCTTTTACTTACTTCCTTGATTCTTACTTAACTTTTGTGTTTTCTTCTTGGATTGTATTTCCTCTAGCAAAGTTCTTTCGAAAGTGTCCTTCTACCACCACCTTGACAGCAGTGTTATTCACTTTTATTTTGAGGAAGCTTTTCACTGGGCTCACACAATTTCAACTCATTTTCAAATAAGAAGGAGCCTATTTTGACCCAGTGTTTCCACAAGCCAGAAGCTAGAGTCCCCTGGGTTCTCTCCCCAGACCTCCCTGGATAGTGTTAGAATCCCTTCCTTGCTTCTTAGCTCCAGGACGGGTTGACAAACAGTCACTACAGACCCAGGCACAGAGTAATGGGTATTGGGAGGACCTGGACTGTGGGCAGCTCCAAGACGAGATCTTTCTTCTGCAGGGTGTCCTTGTCTTGGGGAAGTGATCTAGGGAGTGTCTGGGCTCATAAAGTGGCTACTGTGCTGCTGTTGACCAGTCACAGGTAAATCCCATCTACGAGGCTGCATTTCGCTTTGGACCACACTCACACAACATCCAGGGCCACTGACTCAAAAAGCTTCCTTCCTGCCTGTCTGCTGTGGCCCACTGATGCGCTACAAACTGAGACTGGTAATGGGGGTCTCCTAGGGTTTCCTTTCTGTAAGGGAAAGCTCCTAGGTGCACTGTATCGAGAAACAGTTGTATTAATACAATCTATTTCCATTGGCAGTGGTTGAGCAGAGGTCGACCAGTTGGGGGTATGAGAATGGGCACCCAGATTCCAGTCCTGCTGAAGGTTCACGCATGTTTATATGTACTTATCTAGGTCCTCTTAAGCTTTCTCAAAAGACAGATGATAGATGCAGCTCCCTCCTCACTCCACTGGACTTATGGAGGACTAACTGAACACCTGTCTATTTAGATATGTTAAACGGATTTAAATAAACAGCATTATTGGGAGCAAAGAGCTTCCAACCTTGACTCACTGTCAAAAACAAGAGATAAGAAAAGATAAGCATTTTCTTATTACAAATACCTTCCCCATGGAAATTGATTGCAGAACCTTCAAACTGTTGGCACTCTCATTCATTTGTTTTTCTTCTCCAACTTCCTCCAAAAATTTTCTGAATCTGATGGCTTGTTCTTGGTACAGGACTCGAGAGAGTCTTAGTCTAGTGATCCTCCCTAAAACATGCTCCCAAGCTGATTCAGGTTCATAAAATAATTTATCATGAGTGTATCATCTGAGGTGTATTGATTGTGTGAGCTTAGATTCTCTTGTCTCTTCCTAAAATAAGACAGAAGCCGCGCACATGTGCGGGCCTGCACTGTGAGGGCGTCAGCTGTGTGCGAAGAGGGATTTCTTATGTTGTCCACTGTAGAGCTTTGAGAGGCTCTACTCCAGTTCTTAGAACTGGGTTTCTCTGCCCTCCACTCAAGACACCATGATTTTATAGATAGGTGTGGGACCGGTCCTGACAGGCTATGCTTCCCAAACGGAAGTCCAAGCTATGAAGTCGGCAAATGCAGACACGCAGTCGCCTGGATCATTAGTGTGCTTCTTGAAGGTTTGGTTCAGCAACAGAATGCTCTTCTTTGTGTTTCTTCCTGCACCGTTTCCTCCAGGCAAAGCTTGGCACTCAGCAGATCTGTTTTGGCCTCCATCCAAGCAATTTAGAACCACAAGTTTCTCATTGTGCAGTGGGCTCACCTGTAGGATGGTCCCACGATCTGGACACCCAACCCTGCATTATTATTATTAAGAAGCTGCTTCTGTACAACACATGTTTCACCGTCGATGGGTAATTTCCCCGTATACGTGCCGGGAGAGGTTCCTTTAGAGTCGGTGCCTTTTTGTTCTTGTGGGCAATTGGGAGAGCAGCTAGCTAAATTTCCAGCTGTCCTCTTCACGTGACTATTGAGAATTAGAGATGACAAAGACCACAATTACAAAAAACAAATTGCCAGCATGTCTGTTCCTCTGCTGGCGGAAGGGCCTGTCAATTGTTCCGAATCTTCAAGCAAACATTTCCATTTTGGGTCACAACTCAGCCAGGATCAGGGCACATATAACTGTCCTTTTGTTTTAAAGAAGGTATGAGTTACCTCAGCCCATTTGTATCCTGCTACTCGGAGGCCGATCTTTTCTCGGGTTAAAGAGAAAGATTACACACTGGGGTCACTTCGCAAATGTTTTGCATTAGTGCAGAAATTGCCTTCATGTACTAGGATGTTTAAGCACCTTACAAAGTTGTCGCCGGCTGTCTGGGCTGCTGGGAGCACTAAATCAATCTGTTGTATGCACAAAGCCAAGTAATTTATCTGTCAGGTAATATTTCATTTAAAATATATTTCTGTGCAAAATGAAATACGTAAAATCGTCCATTTCCATACCGGAGCCTGGCAGTTCTCATTATTCCAAAGATAAAATTGTCTTTAATGGACCAAAGAGGTCCTTGGGCTCACTGGCCTTGGACTTCAGAGGAGATGCTATTTACATTATGCAAATGTCCCATTACTGCTGGGGAAGTGCCAAGATCTTGACTCCAAACTACCTTTGAGTGTCACCCAGATGGACCCTCGTCTCAGAAGGTCAGTTGAGTTTTCCCAGTGACCTCATGACAAAGTGTCTGTCCAGGATCCAATTTGAGAGTGAGAAACCAGAGCTCTATTTCAAAGCCTTCAGCACAGAGCTGGGCCAGCTTTATGAAGCTAGAGTTTAATTTCCCGCTTAGATTATGCAACTCAGTGCTCCAAATGGAGAAGTCCTTCTGCCGGGCCTCCTCTCTTCAGCCAGAGACTGATTTGCATTACTAGAGGTGTGCACATTTTGTGCACTCAGTTCTGTTCAATTATTCCCTTTTTCCATCACAAAAACCAAGTAGGAGTGGGATAAAAAATAACTGGCTCGCTTCCCCCATTTTTGTATTCTTTTCCTATAAGCAAATGAATCATTTGTAAGTTGATGCATTTAATATGGGGAATTCAGTCTGGTATCATTTCTCCAGACCTGGAATCTGATGAATGATGCAGTTTTCACTGAATATGTATCCCTAGCCACCTGGGAAAATTCAGTTTCCTCTCCCTTTACCAACGGAGAGGGACTGCGTGGGAGTTGGGTTTCTTGTACCTGTCTGTGCCAAAGGGTAACAGAAAAGGACCGTGGGATATGTTTCAGAAAAGGCTGCTCGGGAAGAGAAAAACCCCTTTGTAGATTTGAAAATAGTGTTATTGAATCCAAGTGTCTGGGATCCTGTGGGATTGGTTTTTACTCCTTCAGTATTTATCTGTTTCTGCTTAAAGGTGCTCCGCAAATTGAGATGTTTGCGCATCTACCCACAAAGATGCCGGCCACACCTCTGACTTCTTTCTATAATGAGCTCTTCTTCTCCTTGCCCCACCTTGACCAAGGGTTTCAGTACCAAATTGCAATTCAGAGTGAGTTCACATGGGCTGGTGTGAAACCCACTTCCTTCACTGTTTCTAAATGTCAGAAAGAGATGCTGTGATCATTTTGGAGCCATACCAAGCACCCACAGTTGGCTAACTCCAGGGTGAGATTTTAGGGCTATAGGAATATAGCTTCTCCAAAAATGATCTGAGAACACCAGTTTCTATTCAATGGTCCAATTGACAAGGACACGCAACAACTGATCACAGTTGGCTAACTCCAGGGTGAGATTTTAGGGCTATAGGAATATAGCTTCTCCAAAAATGATTTGAGAACACCAGTTTCTATTCAATGGTCCAATTGACAAGGACACGCAACAACTGATCACAGTTGGCTAACTCCAGGGTGAGATTTTAGGGCTATAGGAATATAGCTTCTCCAAGAATGGTTTGAGAACACCAGTTTCTATTCAATGGTCCAGTTGACAAGGACACACAACAACTGATCAAGCTGCCAAGAGCGCAGAAAAGTGATGGAAAGTATCCCTGGCAGTTCGTGGCATGGCAGAGTCATCACTCAGTATGAAAAGCCATTTTTCTGCTCAACTCTGCTCCCAGGTTTTTCCTAAGCCTTTATTCCATGGGGGTCCCACTGATCTCTCCCTAGGGCTCCAGGTCCAGGTCACTCATCTACTTGCTGCTGGAGCACCTAAGGGCTTCCCTGCTCTCTGGAAGGGGAGTCCGTTCTCAGCTCTCCCTTCCTCCTTCCTAACACCACTACTGCTTACCACCCCCTCTCTTTTGCCTCCCTCAAGACATCGCCCGTGTTCTCAGATGTGCCGCACGGGCTCTCATCTCCGGAGTTTGCACGTTAGCACAGACAGCTCTGTCAGAGAATGTTTTCCCCATCTTTGTGCCTGATGGATCCTGCGTGCCCCCAGATCTTGTGCAGAAGCTCTTGGCCCACGGCCATGACATCTGATTTCTAGATGCCCTGGGGTTACCTAATCCACTGTCTTCTGGATATTTGTTGCTCTGCTCGCTCTTCCTGTAGCTCTGGGAGACCACCTACCTGGCTCCAATTGACTCCATTCATCCATGTATATTCTCTGAGCGCCCAACTGTGTGCCAGTTTGCTCTGGTACGTGGACACAGCTGAACAGACAGTGAGGCCCAGGTTCTGCTGTCTGCATGCAGTGTCCAAGTCACTGCAGGTGATGGCACTCCCATAGGGCACCTTTGGCTTTGATGCATTTCCTGGGACCAGAACCTGGGCCAGCATGTTAGCCCAGTAATGGCCTGGAATTGTAGGCTTTGTGGCTGGGTGAGGGGAGGCCCACCCCAAGGCTGCATAGCCCCAGAGTGGGGAAGCTCTGGTTGGCGTGCAGCAGATATTGGGCAGGGAGCACAGGGTATCCCTGGGAAAATTTTCTGCAAGTTTCAAAACCATTTCTATGGCTGAGCTGGAGGCTGAGTTTAGTTTTAATGTCTCTCTGAACCTGACCCGACTCTATTCACCAGGATAACTGCCACCCTGCACTTTGCGTCCCTCGTGCAAGGGTGTGACTGAGACCTGGGTCAGTGGCTGACAAGCAGGAGCTCTTCCGAGGTTGGATGTTCTGGTAGATGGATGAGGGCCACCACTGGGGACTGTCCTCACTCCCTTTCATTAGAGTGACGTCTCCCCGTGGGAAGAGTGGAAGAACATACTGGAGTGTGTCTCCTCTCAGGAACTCCGCATCTTGTTATCTCAACCCTTCTGCTGTGGCGGGATGAGGTGGGGAGATCAGATCAGCAGTTCTATCAGGGGAGCATTAGGACAACCTGGTCCAGACGTCAGCGCTGAGCTGGCAGAGCCACAGTCAGCTTCCGTAGTAAATAGTGCCTCCCCCATTTCAAGAGTTACTCCTTTTAAAGGAACAGCAGAACTCTGAGTGGAAAGGTTATGTTTAGTTATCAGCAAACACGAGTTATAAGCACAGATCTATGGGGACAGACCTGCAGGATGTCTACGTCCTATCAAATCGTGTAGATGGTTAAGAAAAGACAAAACTAGGTTTATTTAATTTACAGATTCTGAGCAAGTCAGTCCTTGCTAGGCATTTGAAATTTTCACATATAACTTGGATTTACAGTGTGTTTATGATCATGTGCGCACATGCAGGTGTGTGCATGGGCACATGCAGTGTGTTCTTATGTGCATACATCCATACACAGGTCAACCTGTGTGTAACTGCCTATATTCACACGCACATGATGTGCAATGCATATGTGTGCATGTGTGCACATGTGTGCATAGGGGCACTGTGGGCATGTGAGCAAGTGCGTTGCTCACACACAGCTTGGAATGGAGGTGCCAGGTTCTCTGAAATCCAGGTCAGGGGACAAAGGAGCATTTCCTTGGGGCTTTTCCATCTCTCTTCTCCTCCCAGACCCTGTACTCAAGCTGCTTGGGAAAGCATACTTATTTTGATGGATGGGTGGCCCTTAGCCACAGGCAGGAAGAGAAGTGTGACGTGGCCTCAGCCTCTGCTGTGGTCTAGCTCAGGGCCAGGCAGGGGCTTCATTTCCCTTCCAGGAACATTAAAACCCTGCCAGTACCACCTGCCTGTTCGGCGCCCCGTCACGTCTCTGTAGTGGGGCCAGAACGGACTGGCTGTGCCCACCACGGGTGCAGGCTGGAGGCTGACCTCCTCGGTCTGTACGCCCAGGTAATGGCCTCTAAGTAGTGGCAAGGCCACTCATTGGAAATGACACCCTTGTTGGGCTTAGACAAACACAGCCCTGCTGGCCTCTGGGACCCTGAGATGGGGGGAGCGCCCCAACATAGTACCGTTTGATTGAAATGATCAGCTCATTTCCCACAGGTCACAGGGGTAGCAGCCTAGCTCCAAATCGGAAGAGACTGGGTCTCATTGCCTGATTACAGAGCAGCCCCAGCTGAGTTGGAGGATGTGGGTTGTAAAGTACTGTTTCGTCCTGTTCACCCTGGAACTGAGGCAGGAGGGCACTCCTGGACCTGCACATCTGCACCCCCTGGACCTGGTTGTCCAGACACTCCCAGGAGCCTTGCACCATCCCCAGGAGCGGCGGGGCCCCTCCATGCTAGAGGAGGGCCTGGATGCTTGCGGGCAGAGGGCACAGAGGGGCAGACCTCTCCTGGGCTGCCCTACACAGGGCTGCTGGCTAGCTGGCTCAGAATGAGAGAAACTTTTTGTCTGTGGACCTGGAGGCCAGAAGCTGAGTTCCCGCTGCTTGCAGATTTGCGCTCCCTGGAGAGTGTCCAGGAAATATGACCAGGCCTCTCGTCAGTCCCTGGGGCTGCATGTGCCCTGTACATTGTGGGTGCAGCTCCCCAGTTCTCTGCTTCATCTGGCTCCTTCCCATGCCTCCACAGGTCTTCCCTGAATCCAGTTCCCCCTTGTTATAAGACACCAGTTACATTGAATTAACAGCCACCCTAGCAACCTCGTTTGACCTGATTACTTCATGAAGACCCGACTTCCAATAAGGTTACATCTGAGGTGTATCCGGTTAAGGGTCACTCAGCATTTAATTTCTGGGAGATGAACTGAAAATTCAGCAGACAAAGAATCTAAAGGAGATGAAGACAGAACCTTGAATGCTGCCCTCCCAAGTCAGTGGCAGCGCTATGGCAGCGCTGTTCATGGCAGCCGAAATGTGGGAACAGCCTCACTGCCGGGACAGGCGCATGTCTGGGATGTGGCACGCATAGCTGATGGTATATTGTTTGGTCTAAAAAGGAAGGCCTGACATTGTAACAGTGTAGATGAAACCGGAGGTCATGAGACTGAGTGAAACCAGACAGGCAGAGGGGTAGCTTCAGGCTCTCATTTAAATGTGAACTCTGAAAACGCCAGTCAGAAGCAAAGAGCAGAAAAACACTTCCCAGTGGAGGGAAGATGAGGGGCGTGGAGGGTACTGATCACAAGGCACAGAGTTGCAGGCACGACGAGTACGTTTCGAGGTCTAAGGCGCTTCATGGTGCCCAATGTAATGATTGTGTGAAATGCTAGATTGTTGACAAGAGACTAGTTCTCATTGCACACACAAAGATGCTACGATAATTAGCTCGATTGTAGTTAACCTTTACACTACATATATGCATATCCAATCGTGCTGCGTAACAATAAAAATAAATAAATCATCATGCTGTACACCTTAAAAGCATACCATTTATTTTAAAAGCGAAAAGCCTCAGCAGGAATGGTGGTGACCCTGTGCTGTTTCTGGAAGGCTCATCGTTCTGGACAAAGACTCTGGAGCCCTGGTGTCTGTGGGTGGTTCCTTTTTTGGCCAGAGTTCCAGGTTTTGTTTTGCTTTCAGGAGTAGATAGGGGTCAACCTGTGAAGGTCACAGCCTTGAAATGCCAAGAACACTGCCTGTCACAGCCCCTCTTTCGTGTGCAGGACCTGGAAAGCATAGGCCTCCTTGATCTGCCCACAGCTCATTCATACAGAGCTCCCAGTTTGATGCCTCTGGGCCCCACCGCAGCCCGGTGAAAGCATCATCCAGGGGGACTTCCCAGACCCCAGAGATGAGATTAGTGCTGGGTCAGCTCTTGACAGGAAGATCTGGCTCAAGGTTTAAGCATTCTCAGAAGAGATAACCTTTCTTAATGGAGCAGCAGGTGTGGCACTGTTTCCTTGGCCAACAGGCCTGGGGGACACGAGGGTCCAGACCAGTAAGGTGCAGGGTCCCCAGACAGCTAGGAGTAGGGAGAGGGAAAGAGATTCCTTAGAGGCAACCAGAGAGCAGCAGCTAAGGTCAGTGAGGGGGATTTGAGCCCCATGTCCTCAGGGGCAACTTGGAGGTCAAATCACCAGTGACAGCTATGTCCTCAGCCGAAGGGGTCTGGCAGACCTGTCCCCTCAGTTTCCGGCCTTTGCACGCCAGTCCTTCTCACAGTGATCTCCCCTGCAATCTGTCCCAGGCGGTGCTCAGTGTTAAGCAGTTTCTAGGGGCAGGTCCTAAGGAGCGGCCCTGCAGGAGTAATCGGTCCCCTCAGCTGCCTGGTAAGGTGACTATATTATTGGGCCCGTCTTCAGCCTTTACCCAGAACCTCTCCTGCCTCGCGATTCTAGAACCTTTATCACCTTTCAGAACAGGAGCGGGGAGGCTGTGTGCCCTATCCCCAAGGCACTGACCTCCAATTCCTGCAGTGCTCCCTTGTGCCGGGTCCATGTTCCCTCATATCTTCTCTCCCCAACTCAGCGCAGGGATCCTTGGTCCTGGAGGAGACAGGGCACATCAAGACAGAGGCCCATCTGTCTCCTATCCCAGACCTTGCAGACACCGTTGGGTGGTGGGGCACTGAAGGCTGGTGGGTGGTAGCTTCACAGATCCCTTGAAGGGGCATCTGAGTATTATGGGTAGTTTGATTAACATTTCAGTTAGCACACATATGTGTGCACCTGCACCCACACAGAGGTGGAAAATGGGGTGCAGATATCCCAAATCTTCTATGTGCTTCCCCTACTGCTTCACCTCTGCTCCTCACCTTTCTCCAGGTGCTCCTAAATTCAAGGACTAGGTCCCTGGTGCCCTCCTCTCAGTTTTCTCCACAGGCTGCTCAAGACCCACTGGCATCTCATGGTTTCTCCTGCCATGATGACCCTCACTCTGCACTGGGATGATATTGGAAGTGTTTTATCCTCACTGACCTCTTTGAAATCAGGGAGCAGGTCTTTCATTTCTGAAGCCCCAGACATAGCCTCTAAGGTTGGGTGTGTGTCAGACTGCCAGATGTCTCTGTATATCTCCATGCCTATCTGTAGCTCTCATATCAACCCTCTCTATCTGTAGCTATTTCTCCATCTGTATTTCTCTATCCATTTGTGTCTCTCTCAATCTATTATCTATGTTTTCATAAAGCCATCCATCATCCATCCATTCATCATCTTCCTTCCTTTGTTCCTTCCTCTCTCCCTCCCTTCCTTCCTCTCTTCCTTCCTTATTTCCTTTTGCTCTTTCTTTACCGTATTTCTATGACCATATCTATCTATATCCTAACCACATCCACCTACATCTGTATGCGTACCTGTATCTCCTTGTACTTTTCTATCTACTTGTGTGTGTGCTTGTATATGA
Source organism: Solenodon paradoxus (assembly GCA_004363575.1). Taxonomy (NCBI): domain Eukaryota; kingdom Metazoa; phylum Chordata; class Mammalia; order Eulipotyphla; family Solenodontidae; genus Solenodon; species Solenodon paradoxus. The sequence continues at coordinate 259,761 of RJWH01000822.1, forward strand.
AGCCTGTCTTTAAAGTCTAAAGCACCTACAGAAGCTGCATTGTAAAGACATTCCTGGGATACCAACTGGCACTTACACACCATAATGACCTTTTCCCTTGAAGCACAAGGTCAGGTCCACCTGCCACCTCCTGCTGAGTCTTTTCTCTAATTCCTGTCCTCCCTGTGTGAGGACATGGGCTTTAACATGGTCACCTGTGTTAAAGGCATGTGGAGATGGCTTCTCACCCAGAGCCTCTAGAACTATTTTCTCTGCCGTGAATAATCCCCAGGACTTCTTCGTAAAGCTCATCTCTAGAGTTGCTTTTATATTTTATTGGCATAGTCCTATGACTTACACGGCCTGCATTTTTATTTATTTTATTTTGTTAAGGAAAGGCACAGGCAGGAATGAAGGCAAAGAGGCAGACAAGCTGGAAGAGAAAGGAGGAAGAAGCATTTCATTTTATCTCCATTTTATTTGTTCACACTGGTTGTTTTCCTCTGGACCCAGGACACGAACCCAAGGTTATGTGGTCTGCATTCTTTGGAGGCAATTGACCCACCACTGCTTCACCAGGGCGCACTGGCCTGTTTTGTATTTAAGGACATTTCTCTCATTTAAACCCTGGACAGTGTGCCCCTCATTCCTGCTTGCACCTTTCCTTAAAAAGAAGAAGAGGAGGGGGGTGGTGGAGAGGAGGAGGAGGAGGAGGAGAAGGAGGAGGAGGAGGAGGAGGTGGTGGCTGTAAGCTCCAGGAGCTTAGCAGAGCCCAGAGCAAGAATGGTAAATATTAGAGTCCATTCCACCCATAAGTATGTCAGCTCCGCTCTGTATGATGGAAGGCAGCCTGGTGGGCTGGAGGAAGGTGGCATGGAGGTGCCTAGGGATCACAGACAAAGAATGCTTTCTCTTGGGGAGAAAAAAATGCACATTCTAACGTTATTTCTTCATTAAATAGCCAGAACCATGTGCAACGTGGCCAGGTCCAGCACAGGCGTGATAGTTATTGGCCAACTCGGGATGGCTCTGGTCTTGGCTTACTCAAGAACAGATATGCCCAGAAAGGTCTCATGAGTGCCCTGCCCTCTGGCTTCTCCAGACATGTACCTGTAGGAAATTCTGGCATCCACAAGTCTCCTTGTGCGTCTTCTTTCAAGGAGCAGTCCTTAGCTCCTGCTGATTCATGATGTTGGCGCTAACCCTGACACATTGGAGAGATTCATAGTCAGGCCAGGCTGCAAGCTGACAGGAAGCTGGACTGAGAGCGTGAGTTCCAGAGGTGGACCAGGGCCAGTGCAGTTGCTCTTCCAGACTCTGGATCCTACCTACCCATGAACTGCAGTCGGGCTCACCCTGCAGGCTCCGGGCTGTGTCTGGTGAGGGACTGCACCAGACTCCTGAATGGAAGAGAATCGACCTTAATCACAAGGTGAATTTCTTCATCTCTGCCTCAATTGGCCTCATCAGTAAAATGGGGGGTCTTAACACTCTATTGCCGCTCGTCTGACTTTAAGTCAATATTAAACTGGCATACATATTTCACATAAGGACATTTGTTTTAGCCAGAATATAAAAACACGTATAAGAGATCCCAATTTCAGAGGCATTGAAAGTGACAAAATGCCTTTCTAAGAAATAGAACAATCTATGTAGCATCTTTTTTGGCTTTACAGAACCACAAGCTATTAGCTATTTAACTGCTTGTTTCTTTTGCTGTTTCAGTGCTATTTGCACTGGACTTGGCAGATACCAAGGGCCCAGTGAGTGAAGACCAGTCCCTTTATTGTTATTCTGGAAAAGCAGGGGAGATGCTGGTATGACATCACCATCCGCTGGGCCATGTCTCAGGGAAGATGATTGCACGATGAACAATGAAGCCACGGAAGCATCTGAATGATGCCATTTGAATTAACCACCTATTTCAGGAAAGGATCCCCAAATGTCTTCAAGACCAGAGCTAAGTTTTCAGAAAGAAATTGTTCAATTTCTAAATTTCTTTTTATTCAGATTTTGTGCACCCACTGAGTTGATCTAGTTGCCACCAGTAGGAACTGTTCAAATACCTCGTGTTCCCTGTGTTACCACTGGCCATGAGACATGTGCCTACATCCATCTCGAGTTGATATTTTCTCTGGGTGTCCCCAGTTGCTGGCTTCAGTAAGAAGGATGTCTGTTCCCTGAACTCTTCTGGAGTCAGATGACCATTGGAAACACCTTTTTCACATCCCATCTTCCATATTCTCTTCTGTCAGGCCCACAGATGCCAAAGACAGGGCTCAGAAACAGCAGTCAGCTGCCAAATGGCTTTCATATGCCAGCGCTTGGGACATGGGCCAAGCTGGCCTCAGAGCAGACGGCCAAGGCTGTGTGTCTGAAGCTGGAAGGGGCTCCCCAAATGAGCGTGTTTGCACAGGCCAAGCACTCATGTCACACACTCCCTGAGTCATTTGCACAAGGCACACCAGCCCTAGACTGAACCAGGGTGCAACTCAGTCAACTTCCTACTTTCCTAGTTAGAAAAAATGTATAGTGCTCCTGCCTCGCTATGACGCGCACACTCACACACACTCTCACACACACTCATACACACTCACACACAACAACTCACAGGGCTGACGTCTCAGGGGCAAAGAAGACTATTAAAAGTAGGTGTCTGTGGACCTTAGCTATTTAGTAGACGCCCTTTTCTGGTCATGGTGAGGAGGCTGGCCATGGCGAGTCTGTCATCAATCTCCATTTCCCTCCCGGTTCAGATGTAAAATAGTCGCTGTTTCTAGAGACTGCGGTGGAACCCGGAAAATAATAAAGGTATTTTGTGAAAGACTCCTTAGTCTGTGGGATAAACCTGGGGCACTGACATGTATAGCTTGAGGCTTATTTTTAGATCCTCTAGAGAATGAATGTGTGAGAGAGAGTCAGAGAGAAGGAGCGGAGAGAGAACGGTTTAAATCATAATAACTTCATAAAACAGAGTTTTCTTGTAATATTCTTTGGTAATGTTGAGCTGAAAATAGATTTACAATCAAAATGGGCTTAATCTGATATTAAAGAATTCTCTTAAAATCCCCCAAACAATTGAGATCCCCCTCCCCTCTTGGTTTGCTCTACGCTAGCGCCTCCGCGAGGCTGTGGATGTGACGAAAGACACTGACATTCATTAAGCTGAGTTTTATGCTGCTCAGTGTGGGCAGTTTCTGCCCCAGACAATCTGCTGCAAGGAATCTGCTCTGTTTAGCTGTGAGGGTACCTGGTTCCCCAAGGCACACGTTCCTCCTTCTGGGACAGGGTCCTGCGTGCTGCCAGACTGCCTGACAGTAACAGATGGGAAGGTAGGTGACTCCAAGTTAGCGTGCTGGGTCCAAACCAAGGAGCCCTGTTGATGAACAATCTAGGCTGTGTGTTAACCATGGCACTTGGACCCCCAAGTTCTGACCTCACTTCTCAGGCCCAAACCTGAACTGAGTACCTGTTAGGGAAAGCCCCCTAGAACTTGTCCTTTCTCTTCAGGACATTGGCTGTGGTGTCTTCTTTGAAAAGAAGTGCATAATTTTTGCTTGGCTTTTTGTCCTAATAAAGGCCTTTTCCTATCGGGAGAGCCAATCTATTTCACAGCTCACCTATTACTTCAGTTGATGAGGTCTAATAAAAATTCTTAATTAAAAATAATTGTATTAACGATAATATCATCATCAAGAGTCATAATTCTTATTTTGCATATAAAATAATTTGATTTTGAAACAAATCATGACATAGTTCTCACTTGGCTTCTTATTGACCAAATTAATCAAACGGGAAAAGGTATTTTAACATTCAACCGCTCTACTGCCATTTCCTTTCATATCAAAAGAATGCTGGGAGCTCCTGATTTGGATGAAACCGGGTCAGGTCTTAGCTCTACAGGTCCCAGCAACAGGCAACAGCTTTGTCGATAGTCAGGTGCCCATCTCGCAAGCCCCCATGGGCTCAATTGTATTTCCCACAGCTTCCTGTGTGCCTGCCCTACTACCCTACCCTAGGATCCTGCTGCTGGACACAGGGAGGATGGTTCTCACAAGGCCTCCAGCACGTGCTGAACCAGACACCATCTTTCTGAGTGGAGGACGCTCTTTCTAAGAGCAAGAGAAGCGAAGAGAGACCCAGCCAGGACCGTCGGTGACCCAAGTGACTCCCCACAAGGTTTTCAGGGATGACTTAGAGATGAAGTGTCCCTGTGTACCCACTGAGCTCTTAAGGGTGATCTCTCTCAGCCCTGGGTTCCCGTGGTCATGAGTGCCAGGTGGCTCCAGCACTTTAAAGGTGAATCAGGACAAGCATCAAGTGGGATTGATGGATCTGAAAAGTGAACGGCAGAGAGGAAATGAACGATGAGCTGCAGACACAGGCATGATATTGACTTTTAAAAAATCTAATGATTTCATGCAAATCTGTCTTGGCTATAGAGGTTTTATGAACAAACTCAGGGCCAAATTCTTAGTCATGCAAAGGTTTGGAGATTTCAAATTGCACATCGCCTGCTGTCGTGGAAGGATTCTGAGTGGATTACTGCTTTAGAGCGGCTTGACTTTTGGCGCTGCCCCAGCCCTTTATCACGTTTGGCAGGTGACTGGAGAGCAGTGTGCTATGAGAGCCACTCTGGAAGCATGTTCCGTCCCTCCGCCCAGGGGCCCTGTGGGTGGAGCAGAGGGAGAAAACCTAGGGCTGAAAACATTTTGACTCACTTTTGGGATCTTGGCAAAGAACCTTAGATGACAAAATATATCTGTAGAGGGTTGAATTGTGTTCTTCAACCCCCACAAAAAACAGCTACCTACCTAGAAGTAGTACATATGAACTTATTTGCATAAAGGCTTTTTGCAGGTATAGTTAAGTTAAAGACCTGGGACTGAGATCTTACTGGATTTAGGATAAGTCCTCAAAGCCAGTGATAAAAGTCCTTAGAAGAAGGACAGGAGACTCAGAGCACATGCAGGGCAGGCCTGAGTCCTTGAGCGATGGGGTCAAGCGCGGGGAACACGGAGATTTGTTGGAGTGGCCAGAAGCTGGAGCCGCCTGACGGTGTCTGTGCTGGGGCCTCTGGAAGGATTGCACTCTGCCAACGTTGTGACTTTGGACTGTCGGCCTCCAAAACCACAACAGAATATGTTTCTATGGTTTGATATCACCCAGTTTGGGGGCATTTCTCACAGCTACCCTAGAAAATTAAAAGGGTGTCTGTAATTGATTTTCCGGGTTCTTTTATTTTTATGGGAATTTTGAGTGAATGTCCTATTTCCTTCCTCATGTTTTTCCATTTGAATCACATACCTGATAACCGGGTTAATTTCAGCAGGTAGATAGATCTTAGTTGGTCAAAGGATGACTCTGTTGAAAGGCCTATTCTGACACAGCCACCCGCACAGGTTTCCTGCGTGGCTGTGTCAGAGGTCAGGTTCCCCAGAGCAGAGCCTGAGGCAGGGTCCTGGTGTGCATGCTGAAGGAGGGGAGGTACTCCAGGAAGCAGCTAGCAGGAGCGTGGCCGTGGAGAGACGAAAGGCAGGGGTGGGTTGAGAGAGTCGTGGCCTCTGCTACAGTCCAGCCTCGCTCTGATCCGGGGTGGCATGTTGAAGGAGCTACGAGCACACCTCACGCCCCACTGGGGATACGTTGCTCTTTGTGCTTCCTTATCAGCCAGCATCCTGGGGATGGAGGCAGGCATGAGGGTGTGCAAACATCAGTGACTGAAACCCTAGGCAGGGGTGAGCAGTGAGGTGGGGTGTGGGAAGAGGGTGCTCGGCCCAGGTATACCCACCTTTGCTGCTGCCTCAGCAGACACCCCTATGATCTCCTTGCCTCTGGCCCATCTCAGAACTGCCACTTCCTTTATAATTTTCTGTGAAGTAGGAACAAACTGACCCATAATTTACATAGACCAGATTACTCCCCAATTCCCCTAAACATGGGCATTGAAGGAACCTTTGTTGGAGTGGCCACAGGAAATGGCCAAGTGCTCATTCTTATTATTTCCCAACATTTCCAAGTGAAATTTCAAGACATAAGTGTGTTTTAGCTTATTTTTTCACTCAGCCATTCTACACGGAGTCTCAGGCGTGGTGTGGGCGCTGAGGGGCCACCATGAATAATGTCCCCTTGCTCTTCTGAAGAGCCAAGAGCAGAGGCAGGCCCATGAACAGGACCTGGGGTCCCGGTTGCGTGGCTGACAGCGTAGAGAGGAGAGCAAGAGCCTACGCAGGTACGGACAAGGGCTTAGCTCTGGCAACCTCAGGAGCAGGACAAGAAAGATTCACAGTGCGGAGACATTCACCAAGAAGAAAGAGAGGAGTGTGGGCACATCTTGGAGATGCCTCAAAACAGAGCCCCACCCAGTGAGAGACTTTTGGGGCGAAGGCACATGTGGAGCACAGTCCAGACAGTGTCAGGCAAAGAGTGGGTCATGCTGAGCAGCTCGATGAAGATGGTTGGGTCAGCAGGTTCCACAATGCTGTTGGAAATTATAGCAACAACAAAAAATGCAGCATTTCTCTGAAGTTTGCAGTCAAGGTGGGAACCAAAATACTGGAGGTGGACAGCCTGCTGGCTTCGACCCTTTCTTGCTGAGAGTGCTTGGCCAAGGTGCTCAGAGTTGCTATGCCTCCATCTTTTGAAAATGAGACTTAACAAAGGTCCCATCATCCCACAGGGATTGTGAAGCATGAAGGAAGACAGGAAGACACTCAAAGCAGTGGCTGGCACATAGTGTGCTGGTCCCGGAGACAAGGGGACCTAGAATCCCATTGACCTGGTGCGGAGCTCAGTGAGCATCTGTGGAACAAAACTCTGGCATCTTGTCATGAAACTTCATGCACATTTCATATGTGAAGACACATGTCTCTGTTTTACTACAAGATGATTTTCCTCCAACCATACCATTTTAAAACAGCGCCTTCTTGTTGTAGAGATTTGGTGACCCCCCCAGGTTCACTGTGGGTCTGAGAAAGTGTTGGTCTTTCTTGCTCACACACCCAGCTGGAAAAGACCCTTCACAGAGGAGCCGTGTGCAGGGAGAGGATGGGAATCTGTACAACAAACTCAGGCGACAAATGTACATTTTGCACATGTTGGAAGATCTTTGCTTGCTTCTCATGACAGTAATGTAGGTAGATCTGATCAGGAGGGGAATTTCAAATTCACTGTAAAGGAGTAGAGTCTGTGATTACATTTTCTGTGGTGAAGACATGAGCAATTGATAGATCTGGGCTGTAAGTCTCTTATTCATAGACCCGAATCTCCATTTGCAGGAGTGAAACAAGGTGTTAGTGCATTTTTATCTCTCTAAAAGACTCTCCAAGTTGCATTTCTTGTTATCTATGATTATGGGATTAGGTAATAAAAGAAGCATCATTGTAAATGTATACAATGTAACCATGGAGGTTGCCATGGGAACCTTGACTTTTAATTCCCAGAAATTTCTGAGCTTGACTCATGAACTTAATGTTGTAAGGACATAACTGTCATACCAAAGACAGAAAGAATGTCATTGTAGATAGCACTTCCCTTAAGAAAAAGGAAAATACCCAAAATACATTTTATGGAGTATGATGCAGCATTTGTTTGATGCAGGAGTAAGTAAAAACAGGGACTTCAACTTTCCAGCCATTGCAACGCAACTCCAAAGAGTACATCTGCGTAAACTTTTGGTGTTCTAGCAAAGCTGGAGTTCTTTCCCAGTCGCTCCCTGAGTGAGAGTCTCTCTGCGTCTGATAACCTGTAAGATGTGCGGCGATTTAGTGCTCCCTACCGCCTGCTTCTTCTGGTTTCAGGAAAGTTAAACCTTTAGTTTGAGGCACTCAACCCAAACCCGACAGGTTTTCTTGATCTGAATTTGGAAGAAGGTCAAAGAAGCATCGGCAAGTGAAAAAGAATAGAAGAGTGGCCACTTGCTTCCCAAATTGCTCCCACATAGCTTTGGAGATCAAGAGAACCTCAAGGAAGATGGGCTCTCATCTTCCCAGACTGAGGCTGGGAGTCATTCCTTTCTTCAAAAAGTTCCTGGGCCTTCAAATCTACAACCTTTTAAAGGGTTAGTGGTCAAGTGTGAAGGCTCCAGAGCAGCTATAGTTGTTCCAGCAAGTTCTGAGCATGCATGTTCCTTGAATTGCTCTCTACTGTGAAGCCCAGTTCCCATGAGGCTGGACGGTAGGCAAGATAAGGCACTGACTCACTGATCAGCACACTGTCTCTTCAGTGACAATCTGGCTTCTCTCCACTAGCTCACAGTTGTGCTGTCAGAAGCTACACACACGGGACTCTGGAAATGAATGTTATTGGTGGCCCCTGCCCCTAATCAATCTGCTTTAGAAAGTCCCATTCCACAGTCATTACTACAAGGATCTTGACTGCTGGGAATGCTGGCATCCAAAGTGGACACAGTCAGGTTGCAGAGCACCATGAACTCTTAGAAAGTTTTCTGACTTGTGGGTTATCTTTGAACACATCAGCCTTACTGTAGGATCTCTACGTATGGTCATATACCCTGCTAAGACATAGACAGGCTTACTGGGGTCTCGTGTGTGGGTAACACTGAAGAGCAGGGAAAAAAGAGATATGTTGACATCCTACTGCTGGACTTCTGAGAGCTGTGGGTGACTGACCAGGTAGGGGACCACTCACTCAGCATCAAAAAGTCAGGTGTCAGAAGCAGAAACTCACCACCTTAACTGGCATCCCTGCTGAGCCACATACTCACAAGACCTGTCACATTTCATATGTAGGTGCTGGGAACTCTTCTGTGTTGCTTATGCTCAGTAAGTGTTTGCTGAAGACCAGGATAAATGAATGAGAGTTAGTATGAAAGCTAAGGAATTAGAAGTTAAAAAGGTATAACAGCATATCGTCTGCAATAATCATGGTTGTATTTATTCTTTACAAATGTGGATTCCTTTAATGTGATTTTCTTGTCTTATTGCTCTGGCCAAGACTTTTAGAACTATATTGAATAGAAGCGGTAAATGTGGGCAACTTTTTCTTTTTCCAGATCTTAGGAGAAAGGCTCTCAATTTTTAATCATTGATTGTGTTGTTGATCGTGAGTTTCTCATATATTGCTTTTATTATTTGAAGTATGTACCTTGTGTACCTATTTTGGATAGTTTTTTTTTTTTATCATGAATGTGTGTTAACTCTTTTCTAGAGCTATTTTTTGTATGTATTGAGATACTCATATGATTTTTCATTTTCAGTTTGTCGATGGAGAAACTGTTCAACAGCATACATCAGATAAGAACTTTCTTTCCAAAATATATAAAGAGCTCATGCACCTCAACAGTAAAAATGCAAATGACCCATTCAAAAATGGGCAAAATAACTGAATAGACACCTATCTAAAGAAGACACAGAGAAGGCCTACAGATACCTGAAAAAATGTTCTACATCACTCATCATCAGAGAAATGTAAATAAAAATTGCAATGAGATACCACCTCACACCAGTGAGAATGGCCTATATCAAAAAGACTGGAAATAGTAGGTATTGCTGGGGGTTTGGAGAAAAAAAGAACACTCCTACACTGTTAGTGGGAGTGTAAATTGGTGTAACTTATTTGGAAAACAGTATGGAAATTCCTCGATAAAAGCTAGATCTACCATTTGATTCAGCAATCCCTCTCTTGGGCATATATCCAGAGGATACACAATCTCTAATTAGAAAAATGTCTGCATCCCAATGTTCATAACAGCACAGTTCACAGTAGCCAAGATATGGAAGCAAACAAAATGCTCAACAACAGGTGACTGGATAAAGAATCTGTGGTCTATATATTCAATGGGATTCTATGCAGCTACTGAGCAAATAAAACTGCCATTTGCAACAAATTGACTAGAATTGGAAGGGATCGTGCTAAGTAAAATAAATCATAAATAAAAAGATACGGGAGAGTTTCACTCATATGTGGAATATAAGGAAATGAAACAAATAAATAGATAACCTCCAGCAAAAACTCTCAGGATACAAGATGATAATTTTCCGGGTAGGAGGTGAGCAGAGAGAGAAAGAAAGAGGGGGGAATATGGTCGAGAGGACACTGGAACTCTGGTCGAGGTGTGGTGTGAAATAGAGTTTGAGAGACAATATCAATATTCAAAAATAAATGTAGCATTGTGAACAAAAGAGATGATAACTACCAATAATTATAAAAGAAGTCATGAAGGTGAACTATACAATGTATGACTTCTTTAAGCTCAAAAGTGATTACCATGCTTAGTAGCAATATGACTCAGTCTCACCAAAAGGCACTGATCATGTGTTATGGACAAGGCCATGAGCTAACCTCAGCCTCTCCGTTGAGCGACCCATAATGCTGAACTTGGTCAAATGGACTTTTCTTTAGATTGATAACTGAAGGTCCATCTTGCTTCTGAGTTGATGGTTAAAGATGCTTAGGCTGAATGAGCCCCCAAGGCATTTAAATACTGAGTACAGCATTCCAAAAGCCTAGTGAAGTGTGTAGGTCTCTCTCTTCATTGTTATCAGAACCTGAGGGTGCTCAAGACAAAAGCATATTCCAGACTGAGCTCAAGCTCCCTGGATATGCTTAAGTCACATGGCAAAGAGCAGTTAGGAGTGATGGACATAAGGCATCCTAAAGTCCTAAGGTGTTGTTCTTCCTAAAACTGAGGCTAAGAATTTAAATTAGTTTCTATTCTCCTTCATGTGGCTTTGTATTGCTTAGGAAAAGCAACATTTTCTTGTCCCTGCCAATCTCTGTGAGTCTTAGTCTCCAGGGAGCAAGGAATGGCTTATGTTGGGACCCTTAGGTTAGGTTCCAGGTGTGAGCAAATCAGACTGTAGACAACACATACGGATTTAAAGAAGAAGAAAAAACAATTTGTGCCCCTCAGTACTAGTTCAAGACAGGACTGCCGTATCCCTGGATCTCTTGGAAGACTGAGCAAAGTGATGAGTTACTTTGATTATTTGCATATATTCCATTTTATACATTTCCTTTTGCCATTAAGTTACCCTAGGAGTGACTTCCCAGTGATTAGAACAGGACATTTCCTAGTCTTATAGTTGTCTCTGCTTGTTAATATAATCCTTCCGCCTTGTAGTTTTGGCCACCAAGGGATATCCTGTCTGTGCCCGACAATGGCAGCAGGGGGCTCCTGGGATGCTGAGGAGGCTATTTGATCTTCCCCTCTGAAGACCCCAAACCCAACTCCATGAAATTCTCCTTGCTGACCCTTGTTTTCAGTCTCTCTGATAGTTCAAAGCAAACTCAGATTTTCTTCCCTGAGATAGATGTTCATATTCCTGAGGTCATCAACTCATGTACTCTGCTTGTTTCTTCTCGAGAAAACTGGCCTGGGTTCCTTCCACTGTTCCCTTAAGGACTGGGCATCATCCCACCTCTCCCGGCCCCACAGCCTCCTTCAGGGAGACTCCAACTGGCCAACATGCTTCTGAGTGTGCTGCTCAGATTTGGACCTGGGGGGAGAGAAGTCTAGGAGGATGTCTGAGGTGGGTCTCCTTTCATCTTGGTTACCTTCTCTGGCAGGTTCAAAGGTCTAAAGCATGGGTGTGGGCACATGCATGTACGCGTGTGTGCAAAGCCAGTTGAGCAGGTGGGAGCATGAAGACAGCCACCCCCTGTGACTTAGCATACTTTCTCATTCCCTGTGAAGAGTTAGAAAGACCAAGAAGGCAAAGCTGACTGATGGAATGGTGATTTTCTCAGGACTCCAAAACTGAATTAATTGTGTGCACCTTGAGGAAAGTGTAGAGAAACAATGGGAAACCTTCCTTTAAAGTCATCTTATTAAGGGAGAAGCTTCCTGGCCTCTCTCTCTCGCAGGGAACCTCCAATCTGCCTTATCAAACGCGAGGTGCTTGCTAGATGCAACAGGTTCCTTCCTCCAAAGCTGTGTTCTTACATCCTCACACCCCCTGTAGGCTTTGAAATCAGTGTTCAAAGTGGACTTTCTGAATTCATGAAAACCCACAGGTCTATAATCCATCCCTAATGGAAGTCAAACATGACACCAGCGAGATAAAACACAGTGGCCTCCCCTTCTGTTCACAGTAGGTGTCTGCAGATAATAAATATTTTATTTTACTACAAAAACAAATAACTAAACATACCCCCTGTGTTTGTTCTGAACTCGACAGTAGCTTTTGTGAGTTTACTCTGTTTCAAAGCCGAGTGAGGAAACAACAGCATCACGTTGGGAACTGGGTGCTCTCACACAAAAGGAAACCAAAGCTACTCTCACTCTCTACAAACTGCGTATTACAGGGATGCCAGCCAGTGCCCCTCTGCTGGGGGTCTCGTTGGCACTCCTCTTTCAGGTCCTGATGTGTGGAGCCAAGAGTGGCCACTGCATAAACAGCCACCGTGTTTGGATTTCATCATCTCCTGATTGGTGTGGACCCAACAGACTCTCACCAGCATTCACCAAAAACCACAAGTGCATTTATTGTTGGGGTGCTGCACGGATCTCACCTTCCTTTGCTCAAATGTGAGGTCTGTGGCTCTTTGGAGTCCTCCAGAAAAGAGTAAAATGAGTGAAGTTCTCAGGTGCTGGTCTTCAGGAGAATTCAAGACCATCTTAGACGAAAAACCATTGTGTTTTATCTCCATTAGGGTGTAGACATCTTACAACTTAAAGGCTTTAAAAAAGTATTTTTGTAAAGTTACAATCTCTAAGCCCCCATAAATCATAGAGTGAATGAAGAGGGCAATATCAGGCATTCATCTATTATATTATACCTTCATGGCGATGAATTGGATTGTGAATTGTCTGGACTGGTGACTACATGGACAATTCTTCTAGACTATGATCTGATCTTCTCCTTCTCTGGCCATGTTCCTACAATGTATGGGTGGAGGGAAGATTGCTTTTTGTACAATTGAGTGACTAAATAGAATAATGTACAGGAATTCAACATGGCAGGGACCTGGGTAAGGGATGGCTGTAGTCCAGCCTTGGGTAATAAGACTCAGTGATAACACTGAGTTGCTTAGATTTTATTGTAGGTTACCAACACCACCATTTCTTCTGCCAGTTTTCAAAGGATATGGATCTGTGTAAATTCTCACAGGAGTCTAGAGGAGTAGAAGAAAAGAGATTGTAGTGAAACATGTTTGAAACAACTGCTTTTCCTCTGCAATGACTAACTGTGTGTATCACCTTGGATGGTGTTTTGGGATGAGATTAACATGCACTCCAGAGAACTTTGATTAGATCAGATTGCTCTCCATAACATAGGTGGGCCTTATCCGACAAGTTGATGACTGAATAACACAAAAATTCTGGTCTCTCTGAATCAGAGGAAGTTCTTCACAGAGGGCCTTCACCTGGAATTGCCTCTCAGCTGGCCTGCCCACACTGAAGATTAGGACTTGCCAGTCTTCATAACCATGCAAACCATCCTCCCTATAATAAATCTATGCACATCTGATTGTTTCTGTTCCTCTGAAGAGGCCTGACGAATATGACCTCCTAGAAAAACTCAATAGGAATGAGATGTTCTCTAATAAGAAAAACAGTAACATGGTTGAATTTTTCCTTGGATTAAATCCTACTCGGCCATCCAGAGACCCAGGTAAAAGTTGTATATTTTGACTTTGCTGAGCAGTGTCTGGGCGATACCCTTTCAGTCTTTATTACCAAAGATGAGACACAGAGCAAGACTATCACTTTGCAACCAGTTACTAATAACATTAATAACCTTTCTGCCTAATTTCTTTTTTTAACATGTCCTTGTAAGGAAGAAAAAGATGCTCTGACTCTATTTAAAGGAAAATATATAAAAATCATTGCATTCCCTTTTTGTGATGAGTGTTTTGAAGCTCAAATCTGGTGATAGATTACTGCATCGATATTAGATTTTTTGTTGTTAATTTTACCAGATAAAGCCCTCCCTCTTTTCCTTGTCCTCATTGCCTTTCTCATTTTCCTCTCTGTCTCACTGTGGTTAGACCTGACTTTGAGAAAATGGGGCAGAAATAGAAACGCTGGTGATAGCTCATGCTCAGGCCCTGCATTGGCCCCTTGGGGTCCCCTGACACCCACCTCACCTTGTTCTCTACTCATGACACTGAAATAGGCACTGATCTTTAGGCTCAGCCAATAGGACCCCAACAGGGTCTCAGAGGGCGTTTAGAAAGTGGAATTGGGTTATTGATGGCCCCTGCGAGGAACCTCAGTTGCCATGCCCCCACCAGCCCTCTCTGCTCCCTCAAGAGGGGGTCTGTCTGAAATATGCCCTCATTCCTGGTTCTGGCCATACCCCCTTGTCCCTCTGGGCATAGCAGTGGTAAGATCCCCCCTCTATTGCCAGGGGCCCTTTTCAATATCCCTCATGGCTTCCAAACCCCCATATCCCTGAAATTAGATCCTTTATAAATATAAAATTCAAGTTCTCCTTGAATTATTCTCATTAGAGTATGCCATCTGTTTCCTGTGGGGACACTGGCTGATTCCCAGCTGGAAATAATTTTGAATGTATGATTTTGGGGACTAGAGGATGACTTGGGATGTGGCATTAATGTTTGAAGTCATAAATTCAACTGGGAGTAAGTGAGCCAGGGTCTGCAGTCAACTGGGCAGGCTTCAGCAAAAATGTTGGAATCCATCCCATTCATTTCAGTAAGGTCCTCTCCGCAAAGTGTTTTGAGAGGTCTGAGAAGTCGCGACCTGCTCCCTCACTACTGGGGACAAGCCATTGCTTGTCCTGATGTCATCAGTGAGCCTTAAACTCTGCAGATTCCTGGTACCAGGACAATGTCTTCCATCTCCCATAGTAATGCATGTCTTCGAGTTTGAATATGGCCAGATGCAAGGGCCAAGAAAAATCCAAAGATGCTCATGCCTTGAAACAAAGCATATTTTAGATTTGGGCATGATAATTCTCTGAGATAGACTGATGCCAAGCTCATTGTCAAGAAGGAAAAAAAGCAGAAGGGGAGGCAAATGTCAGCACCTCCGGGAGGTTACCCTAAAGTCCCCAGACAACTCATCCATGAGACAATGTCCGAGGAGGATTGTGGATCTCTGGAATGGGGAGAAAGTGAGGCTTATGGGTCACATCACTCCCTGTCACTCCTTGTCCACCCTGGCAGGTTGGTCTTTGTCACTGTGTCTGTGAAAGATGATCCTAGCTCGTGTGCCCTCTCTGCCCTGTGAGGCTTCCTAGGGTGCAGTGACAATACCACCAGCTGGATGACTTTAAAACAACAGAAACATATTCTCTTGTAGTTCTGGAGACTGGAGTCCAGAATTAAGGTGTCAGCAGGTACGTCCTGGAGACTGAAGGGGCTAGTCCTTTCTTTGTCCCTTCCAGCTTCAGGGGGTTGATGGTGTCCCCACAGTGGTGTGTCTCTCTAGGTTTGGCCTCTATGGGCTCCTGACTTTCTGGGATAAAGCTATCTCTCCTTCCTCTTATTAAGACCCTGAGATGGCATTTAGGGTCCACCAATAACCCAGAACAATCTCCTCATCTCAAGATCCTTATCTTAATCACATCTGCCACATTTTGCTATGAACAGCGGGATCCCAGGGTCCAGGGATTAGGCTCTGACACACTATTATCTCAGGGAATGGTGGAGAAGTGTCATTTTGTCTGCCAATATGTGTGTGTGTGTGCATGTGTGTGTGTGCATGTGTGTGCCCATGTGCATAACAAAGATACGCACAGATACAGATATTTTAACTTTAAAAAATGCTATACAGAGACTCACCCTGATGATCTAGCGGGTAAGTCTACCACCTCTGGGTTACACAGTCCGCAAACATCCCAAGGACACAGGTTTGCTCCTCCAAGTTGGGGAAAACAGCCAAGATAAACAACTAAGTAAAATAAAGTGTTTCTTCCTCCTTTCTCTTGCTGCTTGCCTGCTTATTCCCACCTGCAACTTTCCTTTAAAATACACACACACATGTAAATAACATATATGTCTATTTAGAGCAATATACCTTACATTTTAACATATGCACACAGTATACTGTAACTCAGTTTTTCTGATTAGACTTATGATTTTTCTGCCACAGACATTGAGTTTACGGTCCCTGTGCTCCTAACCCCTGGTACCTGGTCAGGAGCCTTGCAAGGACCTAGTTTACCCAAGCACACCTTCCTCATGATTTAATTTTCTGTGCTTCCCAGGTTTTGCTCTCTTATCCAGAAGGTATCTAACTCTGTGTGAGAGCAGGTGCACAGGCACAGGTTTCTCTCCTGCTTGAAGCTCGGTCTCTGCGCTGGCTGGTGGCCTCCTCCACCTGCGGGGGTGCAGTCCTGCGCCCTAGCAGCCAGTCCCCGTGGGGCAGAAGGCAGCCTTAGCAGAACCTATCACCAGAGTCTGAGGGCAGCATGGAAGCAGACATCCCTCTTTTCTAGGGACCTCCGTCTTTTTTTCCTTAAAGACTTCATCTGATAGGATGAGACCCATCCTCAGATGGGGGCCCATCTGTTTTACCAAAGTTACAGACGTCCTTGTTAAGCTCATCTAGAAAATTCCTTAGAGGAACATTATCAGGGTGTAGTTACCCAGCCTGACTGACACAGAAAGAGTCTTCACAATCATTCTGGTCCATCTGGGTAGGTCCCCAATGCCAGTAACAAGTGTCCTTATGAGAGAAAGGCAGGGGATATTTGACAAAGACAAAGAAGGGAAGGCTGTATGAAGAAGAGGCAGAAGTGGGAGTGACAGAGTCACAAACTGACAAGGAAGACTTTTCACCCGAGAGGCCTCAGAGAACTGAGCCCAGTCCCTTAGGGTTTCGGACCTTTGGTCTCCGGAACCCGAGAGAATGCCTTTCTGTTGCAGTAAGCCACCGAGTGTGTGGCGCTTGGTTACAGCTACCAAGGAACATATCCATTGGGAGATTGTGGGGGCAACGCAGACCAAGGGGACTTCGGACTTGCAGAGAGCTTTGTGGACACCTGCAGTAACTGGACATTACGGGGCTATTTCTGGCTAGATGTCTGGGAAGCTCTCTGCCATTGGCTGTCTAGGGCTGAGGAGGCCGAAGTTCTGGCTGCGAGATCAGTTGTCCGGGGGCCTGCTGCCCAGCGGCAGGCTGGGAGGTGGTGTCTGCTGCCCTTGCCTTCACTGGTTGCTGATCTCACAGGAGTGCAATGGACTGCAACCAGGCCAGGCAGAAAAGTATCTGATGACACATGCCAGTTCCAGGCACACTCCTAGGCCCCACTCTGGACACCCATTTCCTTCCGCCTGTGGGTCTAAGTTCAACTGTATCACAGTAACTGTCCTACCTTCTCCAGGCACGCTGGCCTTCCCGGCCAGTCTGTCAGCTTATATGCTGAAATAAGATCCTAAATAGTCCTTTAATATAGTTTGGGGAACCTTTTTTTATGTGTTCCAGTGGTTTATATCATCATTCCTACTGTACTAAAATTTACATGCCCTTTTTAAAAAAATAATATTGTCATGTAAATTTTTGTAAGCCCTAGGTTTATTTTATGACCCATAAACTTAGACAATATATTAAAATCTTGGAAGAATTTAATATCAGCAGATTATCCTACAAAAGAAAAACGCACACCTAATTCCAGGGTATCACAGGGATAGAGGCATATCAAGTATGTTAAAAGGTTTAATAGCTGTGAGTAAATTTTACTGCTGCTGTCAATAACTCCATAATATATTGGGCCAGTTAATAGGTCAATGGAACATATCTTTATATCTTACTATAAACTGTTTACCCAAGAACAAACTAATTTCTAATGATAATGAAACACAGAGTCAATAAATATTAATTTTAGCATTTCTAATTTAAATACAATTTTTCACATCTGCCATAAACGTTGGTCTGGCAACATTCAGATATATATTATTAGTTTGGTCTACCAAGGGCAAATGTGTTCACGAATAGCAATGACAGCTAGCCTGTAACATTGTGCTGCTGAGTGACAGTCTTCAAGGTGTGTAATTCTTTCCTTTGTTATTAAAACCATAGAATTACTTAGGGTGCTGTCTAAAATACTGGTTCCCTCACCATCTATCGCCATATAACTTTACAAATAAATGTGTCTTTTTGAAACACAGTTTTCAAAAATTGTGGCAAGTGTCTGTCTTTAACTCATGTTGAATTCACTGGCTATTTTCTTGATTCAAAAATTTCCTATTTGGAGACGCAAGAGTTCAGTAAGTTCAGCTTTGTCACCTCACAGCATACATCCAGTAGATGTGAAATTCATTTATGCTATGGACATGTTTCTGGTGAAAAGATTGTTTCCCATGGATGGACAGGATCACGGAGTGGACTGTCCATCCTTCATGGAGCAAAAACACAAGGAAGTTACTTGCCTGTGAGGGTGTCAGCCCAGGGGTTCTCCTGAAGGTTGGTGCATGTGGACGTACCCCCGAGTATAGAGGATCTTCCTCTCCACCCTTTTGCCCACGGTAGAGAAAGTGTCCTTGGGCACGAGTCCAGCGGACAAGAGTCACTCATGGTCCTACCCCTCCCTGGTTGGTTTCTGGCATCCAGGTGACAAGTTGCCCTACTTTTGCTTCTGTCACTGATGCTGTCTGAGTTGTTACTACGCCCAAGGCCCCTTGGGTGAAGTTCAACACTTCTTATTTATTCTCCCACTCTCTCTTGCTCCTATGGACTAAATTACATTGCCCTCTCAATGTCCTACATGTTTTGAATCCTTAGTGCCTGAATCTCAGAATGTGAGGTGGAGCCTGGATAGAGGTAACTAAGGTAAAAGGAGGTCATTGGGTGGGCCTTGATCCAATCTGTCAGGTGTGCTTATAGGAAGAAAAAAATCAGGGCAAACACAGAGGAATGACCACGTGAGAACACAGGGGAAAACAGTCACCTACATGCCAAGAACAGAGGACTCAGGAGACACTAGCCTGCCCACACCCTGATCTTGGGCTTTTAGCCTCCAGAACTATGAAAAAGTACATTCTGCTGTTTAAGCCTCCCAGTTGGTGACATTTTTTATTGGGCCCTAGAAGACTAATGACAGACAAAGCCATGACTTCTAAATTTTCTATTTAAAATGATCTCACTCCAATTGTGAGGGACGTACAAGGTCAAAAACATTCCCATAAAGAAGCCAGAGGTCTCATCCTTGGACTGACTGACATCTGACTGGAAGGGTTCTCTAGCAGCCCACCTGGTCTCTACCACCAGACTGAGGAGCAATTCCTGGAGGCCCTGGGCCAACACAACATGTCTCCAAACTGTGCCTAAGACCCTTAGGGTGGTATGGGGCCAAAAGTATCCCTGTTGGAGAATCACAAGACACACCCACTTTGGGAATGTTGTAGTACCCGTGTATGTGTTCATGAGGACTCAGAACTGTGAGCTTACCCCAGGTAAACAAGGACTGAGAGTGAAGGGGCCTGAGAAACTGCTTTGACCAGGACCACACTCTTCAGACCAGGTCACAAACCCAGCAGGAAGGGTCTTGCCCAAGACCATGATCATGGTAGCAGGACAGCCCCAGGACATGGGCCTTCCCCTCTACAGAGCACTGAGGCACCTCCTTCTGCTCCCCAGAGGAAGGCAGGGTGGCCAGGGGTCCAAGGACAGTGTAGTGACCAAAGCATGTCTGAGACCACTAGGGAAACAGTCCTGTGACTGAGTCATGCTCAGTGCTACCCTGTATTCCAGTGCCTGTCTAATGAAACTTATTAAAGCCTTGTGCTCTAAATCTGATGAGGGTCATTTGCAGTCATTATGGTCAAAGCAAAGATGATCAACTTGTTACTGCTGGCTAAGCAAACGCAGGCACTGTGGGGAAGGGAGGCCTTATCCCTTCCTTGGCCAGCCTTTTCCAGGGTCCCCTTCCTTATCCTCCCCCTTTTCAGCTGGTGTGCCACCTGCAGCAGCAGTGGCAACTTTGAGGAAGAACAGAAATCAAGATGGAGCTCCCTTTACCTTCAGACACAGGGTGGGAAGGGTTCCCTCTTGTTGCTAGTTCCTGGCCTGCTAGTCCACAGTCCCTGGCTGGATTTCCTCAGTTCAGGAAATAGCCTTTTGTTAAACCCCTTGCTTGTACATCAGTATCCCTAGGGACCTAGTTCATGGGGACCCATCCTTGATTCCTACCAAACTGAGTTCCAAGCGGTAGCCATTATCGTCCTGCTTTGTAAAGGTCATTTTGGTCTTCAATTTTCTCTTTTATACTTAAACTGACACAACTCCCCCAATTAATGTGTTATATTAAATATTAGGCTTTAATAATCTAGTATTTTATTAATATATTTTAATATTTAATGCTAGCTTTTTATGTAGCATTCTCAGTCATATTAACTAGCAAATTTTGCTAATAAAATTAATCTTTTTTCTGTTTTACCTTTTGAATAGTAAAGATTATGGTGGAGTAAAAATAATTAGATTTCTTTGGGGTACGTGATGGGGAGAAATATTTATTCCCCTGAAGAAGTTTCTTTGGCGGCCTCCTCTTGTGTTATAAGCTTCCTGTAGGTATCTCATGGGCCCCCGTTTGACCGTGAAATGCAGGAGGATGGGTTCACGCCAAATTCTTTTTTCATGGTTTAGAATTTGTAAATTAGGAAAAACACAAAAAATCTAATGAGTCCTCAGTTTCATCCATAGGAAAAGAGGACTCTCCATCCTTCACAAGCAAGAGCTACCTTTGCTAAGGAAATTCCTTTTTTGTGCAGAAGTCAGTGGCAAAGATCTCTCTAGAATTTGATCTGTAAATTAGTAATTCAGTCACATAGAGCATCAGAATATGCATGTCCCTTGCCTTGGATGGGGCATCGATTTCTCTGCCAGCTGACTGTTTGATGTGTCTCCCTTTCATCCTCCTTCGGGAGGGACTTTCTGTAGGGGTGTCAAGAAGCCTTGAACACCTGGAGATAAGGGAGCTCTTCCCACCAGATGACCCCAGACCACCAACCAAGGTGAGCCTGTTTTCAGGAATGATTCCTTCCTGAAGCCCAGGGCCTATCAGCTCTCCCACACTGTTCCAAACCCCTTTCCTCTGGAATCCCACCATCTGGAATTGCTTCTCAATTGCCCCCTTACAACCTTGCATCCCCTGGGGACCACCCTGTCTTGCTGAGTTGTCAGCTAGAAAATATCCCATCGTTGAAGAGAGATGAAGCTGGGAAGTCTGACAAACTACAGCCTAAGAAGGTGTCACTTTGGCCAAGTCCTTACTGGGCTAATAGGCCACTAGCTTTTATTTTTGTTCATTAACTTTTAAACAGTCTGAAATCTCTAGTAATGGAAGGAAGGCAGGACAGCAGTGAGTTGGGAAACAGACTGTTTCCAGGCCTGGACAGTCCTTACTGGGCATCTCTAGCAGCCTGACCGCCTCTCTCCAGCCTGCTGGTCTTCTCGTCTGGGCTCTTTCTGTCTTTTTTGTCTGGTGTCCTGTTTCCCTTTTCTTCCCCATTTTACTTCCTTACTTAAAATGTGTTCATTATTTAGAAATAATGAAACAGATTGGAGATTACCAGAGGGAAAAGGGATTAAACAGGTAAAGGCAATGAACTATAGGGTGACAACTGGAAACTAGATTTTGGATAGGGCCATGATGCAGAACATACAGATGTTGAATTATAACACTGTACACCTGAAACTTATGTAATCTTATACACTACTGCAACCTCAATAAAAAATTATTAATAAAAAGGACCATAAAAAGAAGACAATATATACTGACCACGGTTCCAACACCAAACATTAATATTTTGCATCTTGCTTTCAGTCCTTCCATTATTACACATGTATTTCTTTTTTTTGTGAGTTTTGTAATTTAATATTTAGAAATGGAGTTCTATGAAGCAAACATGCTTAAGTCTCAAAGCTCCTGCTCTGTGCTGGTCACTTCCTGTGCATGGGGACTTTAATTCTCTCTCTCAAGGAGGCCACACAAGTTGTAGAGTTTCTAGGTTCCCAAACCTGGATCTGTTCCTACTCTTATTACACATGAGTTTCCCTAAGGCATGAAAATCTCTTCATGATAGGATTCTGGGGGCTGCAAAATGGGCCATGGTGAGGAAATTCAGACTTCGTTCCCTTAATACTACCCCTGAAGCTATTCCAATATTGTGGTCACAAATAGCAAAGCAAGCGCATGTTTATGCATTTATCTTTGTCCATATTTCTGACTTTCCTGGGACAGGCTTCCAGGAGACCATTCCGTAAAAGAGAAACAGATTTATGTGTCTTGATACCCACTGACATATCGCTTTCTCTGATGGACATGCTATCAGAAAGATGAGAATTGCACTCAACTCTCCCCTTGCCACCATTTAAAAGTAAGTATTTTAAAATTCCTATCAAGTGTTTGAGTGACAAATGGGATCTTCTTGTTCTAATCTTAACAATTTTATTACTTGTAAGGTTGACTGTAATAGTATTATCCATTTGTGTTATTTTATACATTCTCTGACTATATCTCTGAGTTTTCAATTTGATTTTTTTAATCAATGCATATGTACTTTGCTGTATTAAAGATGTTAACCCTCATGCGTAACACTGGTTTGAAATAGAGTTTTCAAGTTTGTTACATGATGGTTTACTTTTCATATTGAAGGCTTTGACACCGGTTGTTTAAAATCACAAATGATCATCTTACAGATGTTCTTACTATGCTTTTTTTTTTAACTCCACAAACCAAGTCATAGGGTACTTGATTTTGATATTCAACGTATTATTTCATCTAGCTTTGGTTTTGGTATATGAGAAAGATGAATATTTAGTTCAATACTTTTTTTCTATTTTGCCATCCAGGTGGGTCAGCATCATTTTTGGAATAATCAGTTCACTCATTGGTGGAAGAGTCTATTACATAACATGTCTCAAGTGCTGGTGCTTTATAGGGCCTGCAGCAGAGTGACATGTTGTGCCCTATGGACAGGTCCCCTCTGTCCCTGGACACTGTTCTCATGATGCTCAATCAGCATGCATGAGCCTATCTGAGATGGCAACAGTTTGTCCATCGCTCTCATTGGGATAAATGCATTCTTTTGTAAAATTTCTCATATTTTTAAAGCACTTTTATATAAAATACACATATTAAAAATGAATGCAGCATAATTTCATAACTTAACAAGCTGTTAAAAATGAGCATCTTTGTAGCTACCACTAAGTCAAGAAATGGAATGGTAAAGGCCCAGAGAAGCTTGGTTCCATTCTTAGCCCCTGCCCCAGGAAGAAAGCACTGTGTGGACTTTTAAGGCAGTCACAGTCCTGCTTTGCTTTATTATTTCTGAGTATGCATCCTGAAATAATAGAACGTCATCTGAACAATTTTTAACTTTTTCTTAGTTGACTTTAAAATGAACTTTATGTTCTTTTGTGTCCAACTGCTTTTGTTCAATGATTTGTTTTTAAAATTAATATTTTTATCTATCAATAGTTTTCATTCATTTTTTTTCATTGATTTGCAATAGTTCATGAAAGTAATATCCTTCAATATACGCATCTTGCCAAAGATCTGGTTGCTGAAAATTTGGGTTGCTTCCAGTTAGAGACAGTGAAGGAATACTGCTGTGGATTCTGATCTGCGTCTTTCAGTGTCTCCAGGGCTATGTGCACATCTGTTCTCTCAGAGACATCTGAGACTACTGGTGTTATGCTTTGTTTTTAATATTCATAGATAATATCAAAAATGATTTTCAGTATGTCAAATCAGTTTACACCCAACCAACAGGGTAGAAGAATTTCCTTTGTACTATATTATCGCCACAACTTGGTATTGATTATCTTTTTCATTTCAGTCTTTAAGGTATTGTGATATAATATCTCACGTGATTTTAATTTGCATTTCCCTGGTGACAAAGTAAAGCACATTTTCACATGCATATTAGCTATTTGAATCCCTCCTTTGTCAAGTGTTTGCTCTTGTTGTTGGTTCATTTTTCTTATGTTGTCTCTCCTTTTCCTGTTGTTTTATGAAGATACTTTATAAACTCAAGGTTTGAGCCTTTTATTGGTAGGTGAGTTGTAAATATCTTCTCCCATTTTGTGGTCTGTCCTTTCCTATACTTGATGGTGTTTATGATGAAAAGATATTCCAGTTGTCAAGGAATCAAGATGTATCAGTCAAATCCTTCATGGGTACTTCTGTGTCCTACTTAAGAAATGTTTTTCAACTTGGAAGTCATGAAGGTATCTTTTTACAGTGTCTTCTAAACACTGAACTCTTTGACTTTTCGCATGTAAGTCTGTACTGCCTTGGAAGAGACTTTTGTATGGAGGACAAGTTAGCGATCCAATTTAATGTGCTTGATTTAGATCCAGAATTTTCCCACCATTTTTTTTAAAGATAGGAAACAGAGGTCAAGGAGAAAAAGGAATATGGAAGGAAGGAAAGAAGGAAGAAAAATTATTTATTTATTGGTTTGTTTATTTGTTTTGATTCTTTTTCCTGGACCCTAGGTCTTAAACCTATGTCCTTGAGTTTTACATGGTCTATGTTCCATCTGTAGGCTTAACACCTTACCACAGTGTGCACACCCAACATTGTTTTTGAAAGTCTACGCTTTATTGTTTTGCAATTACATTTTTCATAAATCAGCTGTCATATATGCAAAGGTTGGTTTTAGATCTTCAGTCCAATTTAGTTGGTCTATTTTATATCACTTTGGCAATTCTCATTATCTTTATTAATATATCAATACAATAAACTCTAATTTCTGATAAATCAATTATTCCAACATTATCTTCCTTTTGAAAATGATTGGGCTTCTACATGAATTTTTAAATCAGCTTTTACAGTGAATCCACCATCTTTAGATCCACTGGACTCCCACTCAATATCCTCTCACCAATACTGGGGAGTTGAAATCCTTATACTATTATATCATCCAATACACAAAGGGTGTGTATCTTCAGTATTTACCTATCTTTAACTATTAAATTTCATAGTTTCCTATGTAGATAATGTCCCTGTCTTATGTACAGTGCTTCTATGTATTTGTCTTTTTTATTACATTGAGAATTATGCTACTACAATTTTTGGTTTTGGATTTGAGAACTAAGTAGGTGACTTTTGTATATCAACTTTATACTTAGGAAAAGTTTTTAAATCACTTCAATTGATTAATTGATCCTAAAATGTTTTGGGTTATTGATACACACAACCATTTATTTATTATTTTATCATTTAAAATAATATTAGTTTTGTTTCCTTTTTTAGTTTTTGTTTCATTTTTAAGTGAATCTTCAGCTGTTCTTGGTCTGTTTTACCAGCAAGACCTTACAGTACAATTTTGAAAAGATATGAGGTTATTGGGAATCCTGACAGCTTCTTTATTATTCAATATTTTAGATGAATTCTAGAATAATTTTTTTCAAGCTAAATACTATGCCTTTGGGATTTTGATCAGAATTGCACTTTAGTATCTGAATCATACATGACCTTCACAAGCAGGGCATGGGCTTTCTACTAATTGCTGTCATTTTAGAAATATTCTAACATTTTCTCTTTAAGGTGTACATTCGTTTCCGGTGTAATCCTAAATTCCTATTTATGATTTGCTTTCTAATGGAGAGTCGCAGATTCTTAAACATCTCCTAGCTGTTGTTGATGCTCAGAAGAGCTGATGTTTAGAGACCTAATAATGCTTATATATTTGCCTTGCACATTTTGACTTTTTATTATAACTCTTAGTTAATACTGTCATGTTTCTGCATTAGTATAATATTTCCAGCAAATACAGCTTTCAAAAAGGCTTATGCATAAATACATCCAAATATTATGCAATAATCGCATATTATATAGTATTTCAATGCTGAAGTATTTTTAATTTTAATTTTTTAATTTTCAAATGATTAGATTCTTTTACTGTTCTTTTGTTACTAATTTCTAATGTTATTACAGCTTTACTTACAATATTTTTGTACTTTGAAATCTATCAAATTTTGTTTAGATTTTTATCTGTGACTGTATGGCTATGTAGATAAATTTGTACACAGCCGATGGATATTTGCAGGTAGGTAAGATCTTTACTTGCAGGATAAAAATGTGCATGCTTATACACACTCACATACAAGCCCATATGATAATTCTAAAACACTAACTTTAGTGCTATGAGTATCCATGTGTTATTTATGTATAATTAAGCATTAATTTTGTGAATTAAATCTTAAACAGACTCACATTTTTTTGTCTAGTTGACACAATAGTACTTAAAAAGTAGATTAAATCCACCTTCTATGACTAATGGTTTCATATTTTTATTCATAATTATTTTCCTTGACATAGCTGATTTGTGCCGCTCACTGTTTATAGGATTATGTCTAATGTTCTGCTTTGAATTCTTCTTTCTCTGTTAGGAAGAGGGCCTCATTTGCCTTCTGGTTTGTTGGCATTTGACTAATCTTTACTTTAAAAACATTTATATCACTTGCTTTTTCATATGTGTACAAGCAAAGCTGAACTGTATGTGACTGGTATTAATTCATTTGGAAATCTTTAAATAGAAAAGTTGAGTCACTCACAAGTTGTTATCATCACTAATATATATTGGCTCTCATACTCTCCTCATTCTTTTTGTTTTGTTTTTTATTTGATAATTAAACTAAATTTCAATCCTTTTGGTTAAATGTGTTCATGCATCTTCCAGGGGACTGGGCTGGCCCCACCCCATAACAGCCCTTCGCCATGCTGGAGAGTGATGTCACAGCGAACAGCCTCCAGCTGCAGCAGCGACCCTTGGAGAGAGTTTGGTGCAGCTTCTTGCCAATACTCATAAGACTGAGCAGGCACAAGGCAAAATCCTTACGGAGTTGACAGCAAATGCTTGAACCTATGAAACCTGTTCTTTTCCTTTCCCAGGACTGCTGCTTTGCCACTGGGAAATTATCTCCCACTTTTGATGAAAGCAATAAGAATGGTGCTGGTAAAATAAGCATCGTCTGAGAACTCAGAACTGCTTTCTGAAAGTCAGTATTAGCAGCCCACAGCTGAAAAAAAGAGTGAAGGAGGAAAAGTTAAATGTAAAGCAATGCTTCTGCTCCAATTCAACCTGATCTTTATGGTTAATTACAGTGTAATTTTCACTAGATCACTTCTTATCCATCAAACATTGGGAGTAAAGAAGTTAATCTACTTTAACTGAGAAGAACACTTCATCACACATAATCAGCTGGACGTTCTATGCGTCTTGCGGCAACAGATTTGCTATGGAAAGGGCTGTGCCAATAATGACTACTTACAAAGATTAATATCTTTGAACAAAACGTTTTTCTAAAGGTTTTGCTTATTCGTGTAGTTTGATTTATGAATCCAGTCACAAGGAACAAGTGACTGGTGTCAAAAGACCTTAAGGCAACTCCCAACTTGCTGTTAGTTAAACCTTAATGTCCTTACCAGTAAGATGAGCACAGGAGTATTTGCTTCAGCGTTGTTGGATTTGTTGAGTGATAGTGCCTTTGAAAATGATCAGCAAAAGAACCAGATAGATTGTAGACTTTGAATTGAAGCCGTTTAAAATTAATTTATAAGTAATGGCATGATGGATGTCACAGTTGGTGTTTGAACAAGGCCATAGAAAAGTTAACACATGACATATAACCTTTGCCTGATTAGCACTGACATCTAATCATGTGAGTCAAAGCATCATCATTACAGAAATAGTGATTTAATACATCAAAAATCCATATACATTGCTTAAAATCAAAACAGACTTTTACAATGTGATATTGTTAACACTTCCTGATAGCCTACATTCAGTTTTAAACCAAGAAATCCAATTTATGTCTTATCTTTAGAAACCATAGAGAAAAATGCATTGACACAGTGATTAAATTTCAATTCTCATTTCCCAAATCATCCAATCTTGTGTCCTTGAAATAGTTTCTGCTCAGTTATCTTATGCTTGGTGTTAGCGGATGCTGGAAAATATAAGCAACTTCCAAAACCTTTGGAAAGAGATCAGCTCTGAACTTTACCAGTCAACGAAATTATAATATGTAAATATGATGCTTTATGTAGAATATAAGGCTTTTAAAATAATAAAAGCAAGAGAAGTTCCTCCTATCAATTCTATTATTCTGAATGTATCTTTACTACTTCTCCAATCTCCTACTATAATAATATAAGAAACATAAAAGACGAAATCTAAAGCAATACTAGGAACCCATGGAAAGTGTTATCAGTAAACAAAGGGGTTGAGAAAATTCTAGAAATATGCAGATGTCAGTTTCTAACAGAGAAAAAGCCTGCAGTCTCAGAGAAGTGAGAGGACCTCCTAAAATATGTGTTTCATTTGGAGGTTCAAGAATCACCCCCACTTATCCCCAATTAGGAAGCATAGGAATAGGAGGGTGACAGGCTATGGCTCTTTGTTAAGTAATTAAATTTAGGGTGTAGAACAGCTGTAACATCCCCCTCTAAGAGGAGGACCATGGAAGCAGCAGTTCAAAGCAGGACACCTCTGGGGTAGACTGCTTTTGGGGCTGAGGAACCGAGGTGCTACTCAGTGACTGATACAGTAGAGAAGGATGAGAGTTTCTCTTGCGATGAAAATCAGTGACCTGCACACCCTAAATGAAAGCACACTTTCCTTTGTAGTAACACTGAACTCAAGTCTGATGTCATCAGAATCTGCACCACTAAGCACACGAGGAATCTGAATTTTCGTTTAGACTGAAGAATAGCATTCCAGCTATCAATGTGATAAACTTAGACTTCTAACTATCAGAATAAACAAAATTGCAAGCACATAATAAACTAAATTCCAAATATGAAATAAAAATACCAAGTTTGAACATTCCACAACATTCCAAGGAAACATCATTAACATTGGAAATAGAGAAATTTGAACATTTCTTGCTGAGGGTCTTCATTATTCTTCTTTAGAGGATATAAGTCTTCAGAATTTTTAAAACATGCTCTTTTGAAAGAAGATTTTCATAAAAACAGTGTTATTCAGACAAGCTAAGAACAAACACAACCAACCAAAAACCGCAACAATTTGGTCAAAAAAATAGAATAGATGTGGCTAGAGAGAAAATTAGCAAGCAGAAAGATTCAGACAAAGGATTATTCCACAAGCCGTTATACCATCATGAAGCATTGGAAGATATGAGGAAAAAGTTAAAGATTGCAAAGACTATATCCAGATCCAGAAACCAACCTCTATCTAACTGTTCTCATAGGAAAAAGAAGAAAAAAAATGAGCAACTATTAAAAGAAAATTTATGACAATGAGAAATGTCTTAGATCCTACTCTGTATGTACTAAACAGAAATAATAAAATGTACCTCAGCTCAATGCCTTAGTGAAATTCCTGAATTGCAAGGTGTGCTAAACATTGTTCCTTGACTCTTGGTGCCATCTTGTCTCCTCTTAACTGTCTCTTGTAATAAAGGGAGCTAAATCATTGGATGTACTTTTAATTGACTCCCTTGTAAGCAGTTAATACCACAGAGATCAATTTGCTGAAAAGAACCAACAATGTCTCCAGGTGCAGCTGTGAGCTGGAGTATGGGTCCTGAAAAAGAGACCATGGGGAAGGGGGTTTCTGGAAACACTCATCAGAGCTATGGTTGTCGAGTCATGTGACCACTGTCCTTCCTCCATCCTCAAAGCCAGTAGAAGCCCATGGGTCCCCACACTCTGTGGATTTAACTTCCCTCAGTCTCCTGTATCAAGTCTTTTCCCACTTGGAATATTTAAAAATGAATTTCCTTTTCTGACAGAATCTAGATAAATAGACAGAGACTGGGGGAAATACAAAAAGCTAAAAGAAACATAAATATGTTATCAACAGATTAGTTAAATGAGACTGGTATTCTAATTCTAACTTGCAACATGCAATACAAGAAATGAGTGAGACTGATTTCACAAAGAAAAGTAGTTTTGAATCAAGGATTCTATGCTTATCTAAATTATTATTCAAAATCAAAGGTAAAATAGTGCATTTTTTTCCCAGTGCAAGCATGGAAAACATTTACCATTCTCTCTTAAAGGACTGAGGAAGGTGCTGGCCAGCAAAATAGAACCATGAATTTGATAAAAAGCAGATATAAGAGATATAAAAACAGTGCTGAACAAAAGTACTATTAATCATTTTTCAGCTCATTTTAGTGTATTTTGGTGATCTGAGGAAAATTGTCATGCAATTATTAACAACTGAGAAAGTAGAATAAAGATTTTGAAAAAAAAAGGGTATTTTTCCATTTAAAGTCAAGATATAGGGAAAAAGATAAGTGCAAAATATTTGGCTTATTTTGGGGAAGTGGAAAACTAGAGTCAAGAATTCTTAGTATTGCTATAAAAACATAATTAAAGGTCTTTTTAGAAAAAGAATACAGGTCCCAAAACACTCATTCAGCTAAAAGATGAAGAAACAGTAAAAAACATCAAATATAGCAATTAACACAATACATGTGCACACATTTTTCTGCACATTAAAGAACAAAGAGCCAATTAGACAACAAAAAATAGCGATGCACTGTTATGCATAAGAGACACACACAAAGCAGTATGATATTGAAAAATTAGATGGAGGACCCAGATAACTCCAACAAAGAGTCCAAGGACCCAGGTTCACGGCCTGGGGCTATGGGGAACAACCAAGAATAAAAAATAAATAAATAAAAGTACATTCTGCTCCTATTCTGCCCTTCTTCTATAAAAATACATACATATATAAATAAATAAAGATCATGATTAATTTGGGAAAAATGGAATAGGTTGCAATAAATGTGGCAACAGTTATTAAGAATAAAAGTGAAGAGATGAAAAGGCTAATGTCATGACAGATGAGAACAGTGGTAGGGATCAGCGGGCACACTCAGACACTTTCACCATGGATTATTTTGCTAAAGCATATTTGGAGGACAATATAGCAGCAAATACCAAACTTTACAGTGTGCATAAACATGACAGCAAGACCTTGTAGAGACCTAGAGAAACATTAGCACATTACGCAAAGCTAAAATCACAGATACTCATTGCAACATTATTAATGAGTAGAAAAATGAAACCAGATTAAATGCTTTTCAGAATTGGATAATGTTTAAGCAAAACATGGTACATCCAATCTATAGAATACTATGAAGTCTTCAAAACTAGTCATATTTTTAAAAAAATTCGGAAAGGGTAAAAGATACACTGATGAAAAGGGAAAGTGTGTTGCAAGCAATAAGGGGAAGACTTAAAAGCAAATGTGCATGTGTAAAATATTCTTTCATGAATTTTGACATAATGTATGGCACCTTAAGTTATTTTCAATAGGTACTTTGAATGGGCAACTGGACTAGACGTATAGCAAATGGAAATTATCTTTGAAATCAATACATTTCTGCATAATGACTTTCCTGCAAGCATGTTTCCATTCAAAATTTCAGTAATTAAAAATATAAGAAAACTACACAAGGAAATAAAAGCAAGCCTAGTAGTAGCTGAAGAAATTCTACTTGAAATCAGGGGCAACAGTGTTAAGGTTGAGAAGCCTTATACATTTATCTTTGAACTCCTTAGGTTGATGGGTTGACGACAAGTCAAAAGGTATGTTCACAAAAGTAAGAGAAACATTCTGAATATAGCTACAAAAATTATTTTAATTGTATTAAGGTAACGTTGATTTGCAAAATAATATAAGCCCACATGTGCAGACTCACCATTCATCAAAGATATGTCAACACACCATGCCTACCACCATTAATTAAAATGTTATTTTAATGAGAAATTAATTCTCTTTGAGACCAGTTTTCAAACAAACTGAATTAATCTGATTAGCTTGGGTGGATGCAGATGTAATTTAACACCTAAAAGGCATTTGTTTATCTTTTCATGACTTGTTTTGTATTGTTTCACATTATTTTCAGGCAATTATTGTGTTTTATTCACTCTAGATAGTTCATAGTCACACATTTATCAACCATATCCTCATATACAAGAATCATCGTCCGTTTCTCACAGACCTGAGGCCCTTGGAATAGTGTCAACATTAGAGATACTGGGAATCGCCTTCCCTTTAGGAATCAAATCCCTTTGGATGGAGTAAGAATCATAATCCCCTCTAGCCTTGCTTGAAATCCCAAGCAAGAAAACAACCACATTAGCCCATGCAAATAGACTAAATTGAGCAATAAAAAAAAGTTAAACAATAAAGATTTCCAATTATCTGTGTTTTACAATACCCATCACTGATGTGCTGTAGATTTTCTCCAGACTCTTCATTCCAGAACCCAGACCACAGAGCAGCCCCCTTCTGGGATGCTGTTGATCTCCTGCGGGACAGAAAGAAGATAAAGGTGGTGAATGACTCCTGGGTGTAAAGGCTTCTGCTCTGGAGGCCAGGGGCACACCTGCGCACATTTCATTGGTCAAAAGAGGTCATGTGATCCAGCCTGCTTTGATTGGCAGCCTTTACAGGGAAGGTTGTCTGTACCACAACCTGAATTAGACGGCTTTTGCAATATCTAAAGAATCCATCCTGACACTTGGGCTATGAGATTCACACACAGGCAGAGGGATAGACAACACTAGTCTATTAAAGCACAGAAAGAAGAAAGTGTGTGAGAATATTGCTTGAGTCCTCCCAGAGCAGAGCAAAGACAAAAATAGAGTGAGCTTGCTACATGGTTCTTTAGTAAAATGAAATATTGAACCAAGTGACCTTGTGAAAGTGATTGATACTGTCGTTTCCTAAACAGAGGCACAGACAAGAGTGCAGTCATGTGACAACAGATATGAATGCACGGAGCTTTTCTCCTAATCATAATACACAAGGATGTGTGTATACACATACACACATACACATACACACACCTACATACATGTATACACACACATATATATATAGATATACATGTATGCATATGCCCTGAATAAAATCATGTAATAGTTTCATTTTACTAAAGAAACATTCTAACATTAGCAAGAGGCCCTGATAACCTACCCACTTCATTCACCTTTGTCGTTTCCCTAAGGAAATGTCAGAGATGTCACATTTGACAGAGGTCTCTGTGCCTGTGCTTCCTTTCTCCTAGCATATAATAACTCTTCAATACATATTCATTTGAAAGTAATAAATGAAGAAAAACTGAGATGAGGAGATAAAGTTACATGAAATGGGATCGTTGACAGGAGCAGAGGGCGCTCTCATCAGATCACCCTGGAGACTTTGTGGGAAGGGTCATCCTTGTTCCATCTTCCCTGGGGGTAAGACAGACGTGCTCTGACTATTCCAATATTTTTTTGTTTTTGGAACCTGGCCTGTCAGGGAGGAGAATGGAGAAGTGAGTTGTGTCCCAAAAAGTAAAAGGGTGGAGAAGTGTGGAGAGTCACCAGCAGTTGAGAGTCTGACATCTGCTGGACAATGGCATGCTCACCTGAAACCAGAGCCTGCGGCAAAGAGTCTCCAAATGAGGATTGGACATATTCCTCAGCTCGTGTTACTTCTTTCAGATATTAATCAGAGAAACTGCAAAGCTTTATGGCCAAGATGACTAATGCCACCTCTCCGAGAGATTTGCGGGCATGTGTATGCGGACTCTCACTGACTCCAAGGGACTTCAAGTCCCCTCTATGAGGGATTGAAGCAGCCCCCCAACTGACCGCTAAAGGAAGCCCAGCACAGCCTGGCTAGTGTGCCAGCTGCTTGGAGAACCTGCCCTGGCATGCAAGTCCCATTTGTCCCTGGGCTGATATCCACTGGCTGCAAAGTTTGCCAACATATCCAGGTTATTTCATTCACATCTGTACAACTGGACTTCAGTGTTTAAATCCAACTCCATTTCTATGCTAGCCAAATTGAAAACATCAGTCTACCCTCCAGAGGTAACTTACTTTATCTTGATTTATGCATGGGAATGCGAGCCTTGCCAAGAAACACGACCTCTGCCCAATATTAATAATTGCAGTATGGAGACCAAGTCCATTACATGGGATATTTCTGTACATGGCTGAGTCCATTAAAGGAAAAAGGGAAAAAGATGACACTCTCATCTCCCACACACAGGAGTGAATAATGTGAGCTGATAAATGTGGATGGGCAATATATTTCATGAGTAATACGAGTGAAGCAGAGTAGTTTCTGAATGCTTCCCAAAGATCAACAGAACATGAAACAGTTTAGGATCATGGGTGCCGAGCAGTGTGTTAGTACATGGTGGGCACCCAGTTGTCCAGAGGGGTGAAACCGTGATCTACAGCATTTGCCATTGTCTATGGTGGAATCACTCTCTCCAATGCCTAGTATTTTCACCATGGAGATGAATAACCTCAAGAGCACAGATAGTAGGAAAAGGCAGTAAAATAATTAGAAAGTGATTTATTTTGAGAGTCCATTGCCTTTTTTTAAAAAAAAATTGACCTAATTGTAAGTTTGCGATATCAATATTTAACATCTATATCTAACAACCAGGTTGCAACATTCCCGAAATAGAAAAATTGAATCTCTAGCACCTGTACAATAGGGTTCAAGCCCGCTGCATGAATAACTGTTTTTATGAAAAATCCCTTAGAGAGAAGAGTGAATCTGAGTGAGTGTCACGTAACATATTTTCATCTATTTTATCTCTTCCTGGGCTCTGGTCACAGCTTGACCTGTACTCAAATTGGCAGTCTTGCGAGGTGGCCATGCTTTCCAGTGTGAGTCAACAAGCTGGGCTGTGGTCCTTGAGATGAGTCCTGAGTGATTCCAGCGTCTAGAGTGCGTGTTTCTGAAAGTAACCTTAGGAGGCACTTTTTTTTTTTCTCATAGTTTTTAAATCGTTTAAGACGTTCTTGCCTGGGGTAAGATGGAGTGGACCAGAGTGTTATATTTCCTTAGATTGTCTCTAAAACAGAAATCAGAGAAGGTAAGAGACTTGGATGCTCTATAAGGTGATTACTAACATGCAAGTCAGGCCCCCGGAGGTGGTGGTGTGTGAAGAGGGTCAGAGGAACCGGGGACCCGGAGGCACCATCAGGGTCAATGTGGAGTGGGTAGGCTGGTTGAAATGGCACCAGGGAGTTGCCCTGCATTCTACAACTCTTGGGAAGGGGTGGGAAGGTGATGTGGGGTGTGCTTTGCATCCTAGCTCTCCCTTCCTCCCACCCTAAATCTAATGAGGGAGGGTTGTGGCTGCCACCAGCTGTCTGCTCTGTGGATTCCTTGTGGGACTTCATGGGCTCATTTATTCACCATGGAGGGTGGGAAAGAGGTCTGTCTGGGGACAAAGGTAC
Organism: Solenodon paradoxus; assembly: GCA_004363575.1. Classification (NCBI taxonomy): domain Eukaryota; kingdom Metazoa; phylum Chordata; class Mammalia; order Eulipotyphla; family Solenodontidae; genus Solenodon; species Solenodon paradoxus. The sequence continues at coordinate 294,860 of RJWH01000822.1, forward strand.
CACAGGCTGGAGCATAGCTCTTTCATTTAAAGTGAAGGGTCTGTCTTCCAGAAACAGAGAAGTAGCAAAAACCTCATCCACTGGGCCGTGCTGCTGAGGGCAGCCCTGTGAGGGTGGGCGCTCAGCCCACTCTAGTGCACCGCTGGGTAAGGATGCAGACCCCACTTCTTCAGGTCCGCCCCCACAAGGCATGGACACAGGACTGAATCTTGGGCAGTGGCCTGGACCTGCCCAGAGGAGATGCAGAGGAGAGACCGTCCTATTGACGGTTTGTAAAGACTGAGTCACAGACACGCCCAAGCGGCCCTGAGCGTTATTCATATCAGAAATGTCTCTGTCGTCAGAGAATCGAGAGGGGTCCGGGAGCTTCAGGCTTCTGGCAACTGGGCATCTGAGTTGGGGGCGAGGGGGTCCGAATTTGGGAGCTCTCAAAAAGACCCAACTGTCAAAGGAGGCTGTTTCTCAGTAAAGGTACAGAAACCCGTGTATTTCAGAGACAACTTCCTGATGTTTAGGCGGGTTGGATTAGTGTAGTAAGGGCTGGCTTCAGCTCCACCATTTGTAAGCGACTGCCTCTGGACAGATGGTTCCGACAGGGGCACGGGACTCAGGAACAGTGCCCCAGTTCTGCTGGGTGCGAGCCACCCCCAACATCGCAGAAGGACAAGAGATCGATAGGGAAACAGCTAACAACATGAGAACAAAGACCTGCTCAGTGACAAGGAAAAGTGCTCGCCTGTATCAGAACGAAGAAACGTCAATTCCATTTCTGGAAAATCTGTCAGATTAATTAAAGTACAGTGTAGTACAGAGGAGCTAATTAATACACCGCAGCCTCTGTCTCCTGACCTGCGGCTGCGTTCTCTGCTCGGCCCCCTCCCTCCCAGCCCAGGACGCTGGCTTCACCCGACGCCGAGTCCAGCACGGGGTAGCAGTAAGGTAAACTGACACAAACCATTAGTGTCTCTTTCTAGAACAAATAGAAATCAAGGTGCTATTAGTGCTGTCATTTCTAATCCTTTTAAATTATTTGCCTCTCATTAGAAGTCAGAAAGGCAGACCACGTCGTCTGGCACAAGTGATCTTTAAAAGTGTCCTCTTTTATTTTGTATTTTGTCGAAAATGAAAGTACCTGGTGAAGCTTTGCATGAAGACATTCGTAGATATTATTGAAGCTATAATACCAAATTACCTGAGAGAGTCCACGAGCTATGTGACCAGTTGCCTGTCAACCTGCAGGCAGCTTCTATTAGGGTTGTTAACCTCTCTTGATTGGTCAAGACAGCAGTGCTTCCCAATGGGAAACTTTTAGGATGAAAAAATATAATCAGAGGGGACCCTCCAGAAGACAGAAGCCAAAAAGATTCCAACATGGATGGCTGTGGGCCCGATTGTTTGGGAAATCTGAACAGTCTGTCAGATGATCTGTCTGTAGCAATTATTTTGATGCATTTTCCACGCAGTTGTAGCTACTTACTTGCAGTATTTCAGGACTGGTGTCCAGCCAGCACAACCTTTGTTTGGGTTTTCTCTAGCTCCAAACGAGAAAGACAAAAAGGAGACGTATCCCTTGTTGGGTCCATTTGAAAAAACTCCTGAAATACTTGCTGTAGTTTTTCTCCTTTCGAAAACCCCTGGGACATGATCTGTGGGTGTAAGTGCAGATGGCCTCTGTGAGGTGGCATGCTGCTGGAAGGTCCATCGACCTGGAGCACACAGAACCTGCACTGGTGACCTTCACTGACACAGAGCCCTTCCTGCACCTGCCGGGTGCTGCTTCACATCTTCTGTCAATTTTACTTAGCAAATTGCAATCAAAATTGAAGAGCATTTCCCATTTCCATGGCTGGGGGAAATTTACATTCTAAGAGGTCCAGTTAAGCTATTCAGTGAAGAAATTAATGAGTTCTGTGAATTGTAAAAGGAACAAAAATAAGTTAAGAAATCAAATAAACATGGAACCCCAATCCGGGAGTCCCACTTGGCCTGTAATGACCCCTGAATTGATGTGGAGCGTTGTATAGTCAGCAAATAGTCAGTAAGTAGCCAAATACTGGCAAGCTTTGACTGGTAAAGCAAGTTTCCCCCCAAATCAAGAGGCCTAAATATGTTGTTGGCATGACATCCTGTGGTCAGAGCATGACAGAGGGGCTGTTGAATAGTAATTAAAGGAGGCCAATGCCATGATGAACCCTCTTTCCCTGGGACATACATCTTCCCATGCTGGGGTCAGGGCAGGGGCCACAGAACACAGGGATTCTGAGAGCACACTGGTTCCCAGGTAAAAAACAAACATTGGTCCCAGTGGCTTGTAATACTACTGTTGGCCACTAGGGACAACACGGGAAGGAACTGGAAGGGAGGCAAGGTTACCTGCTTTCTGATCTCAAGATACTATTAAAAAACCACATAATTGTGGACACATACTGAAACTGCCATGTCTCAGCTGCCTTTCTTGCAAAATGGGCATAATAATAGGACCTTTCTGGAAAAGTTGTCGCACTGAGCAAGTCAATGTCTGTGACTTAGATCAGAGCCGAGCCCACAGAGAGCTCCTGAGGGGTTGTTAATCAGTGATAATACAACATGCGAAGTTCTAATAAAAGGAAGCACTATGTGTCATGGACTGGGTGGCCCTCTGTCTTGGACAAAGCAGTATAGTTAGTTGTGGAAACAGAAAACCTGTCTGTATTTCATCAGTTGGGAATATGGAAGGAGGGGGCTTTCAAAAAAAGTAACAATTGAGCTATAATGAAAATAAGGATGGTTTTGCCAAGTAGGCACGTTGGTCACCGGCAGACCAGCAGAGGAAACAGAATGAATCTGGGCGTGGAGGCGGGGGATTCAGGGGGTGCTGATCAGTCTATTTATTAGCTCTCAAGTGCACGTCACTAAACATGAAAATTATTTATTTTATCAAACACATACTATTGCATTCCCTTGATTCTCAGCTGGTTCTCTTCTAAAGGTTTGAGTGGGGATGAAAAATAAATGCTCCCACTTTACATATCTCTCTGACAAGCTTCATCCGAATGCTGTTGGCGCCAGAGCCAGCTCGGGGCTTCTAGAGCTTCCCCTCCCCTTCAGTGAAGACAATGGCTGTGTGTCTCCAGGGATTCATAGGTCTCTCTGGGCACATCCAAATCACTCACTGTTGGGAGGTTCTGAGAAGGCAACACTCCACATCTTGGCTGCATGCTGAGTGGGGCAGTGGCTCACCCACAGGTTCCCCTGTGTGCCTGTGTGCTGTCCTGCCTGTCACCTTTCTTCTAGAGTTTTCTCACATCCTTTACCTAAAGGTTTCAGTTTCTCACCATGAGGGGATATTTCTTTAGGCTGATGCAATTTTATTCTGCCAAATTTTTAACTTCAAAGTCATTTCTCTTCTAGACTCTGATTGGTTTTCCCTGATCAGAGAGGGTACAGTTAGTCCCTTTGACAGTGGTTGAAGCCAAGGCTTATGCTCGATTTCTTCCCAGGTCCTTAATACTCTCTCATGGACTAACCGGTTCAATTTAGGCATCGCAGAGATCCGCATGCAGCATTCTAGAAGAGTCTAGAACATGGGAGAGCCCTTCAGTGAGACTCTCTCGGTCTAAATGCTGTGGGTGTGTGCACACATGAATAAAAATGCACACACATGTGCACACATATGCACACACAGGTGCACCAGAGGCATAGCTGTGGAATTCCACACAACTGCATCCTCCTGGGAGCTCTAGGTCCCTCCCCACTTACTCTCCTCCAGCTCAGGAGTCCAGGTATTTTGAGCAGATTCATTCCCCACCTGAGTTCCTGGTCAAATCAGCAACTTCAGATAATCTAACTATTGTAAGCATGATTGCCTCATTTTGATCAATAATAACAAACTATCCTTTCACTCCATGACAGATCAAAAGAGAAAAAGCATTTAGGAAAGTCTTAAACATGGTAGTGGTTGCAAATTTTAGGAACTTGAAAACAAGGAAATGTACTTGGATTATTTGGACTGTATATTGGATTTTGGGTTATGTGGACAGGGATACAACATGTCTCCTTGTCAAAACCATAGCTATTTTTAAGTTATAGCTCTGCAGCCATATGACTTTGTCATTTCCTTCTATACTATTTCTTTACCAGTTCCAGTTCTCTGCTTCTCTGTCATTCATTCATTCATTCACTGTCATGTATGTTTGTGTCAAAATTCCTGCGTTGAAGTCGAATCCCCGCCCCCACAGAGGATGGTGTTAGGAAATGGTGTCCAGAGGCAAGCAGGTCATGGAAGGGCCGTCATGATGGGTCTGGTACCCTTATAAGAAGAGGAAGGATACATGGTCCTTTCTTTTCTGATACAGTGAGAACACAACTCTATCCCAGGACACATCCTCACTCTACAACCTGCTGGCTCCCTGACCTGGGACATTCTCCTTCTGGAACTGTGAAATATCTTGGTCTTTTGCACTACCCTGTCTGCAGTATTTTGTTAGAGCAGCTCCAAGAAGGTGCTCACTCCATCAGTTCTTTGTCACAAATGTGAGTGGAATGCCTGCTCTCTCTGAGTTCTGATGGGACAGCAGCAGGCCAGTGGGGACCATGCAACCCTTCCATGGATGTTCAGGGCATGGCTAGAACCAAGAGACAGACAAGTGTTTCTGGAGTAAACCAAGTGGGAAGATGACCATACTTGGTTCAGCTTGGAACTGTGGTTCAGTAGAGAGCTGACGTAGCGAGAAGGGCCAGGGATTCCCAGGTCATGGATGCAGAGACTGTAAGCCATTGGCTGTGTTGGGGGGCCCTTGTCTGGGATGCACTGAGACTCTCTGAGGTCTGTCTGCTCCAGTTCTTCAATTCTTGGTTACAGTGAACTTGTTCTTTTTGCTCTGTCTGAGGACGACTAGCAGCCAGTTGTTAAGTGCTCTGCGTACCAGAAGCCACACAACTGGAGGAGCATTATCTTTCAGCCCCCTGCCCTGAGGAATAACTGGCTCCTCTGCGTGTGTCTCTTATACAGTTGGTTCTCCCTGTGGAAAGGATGTGTGCAAAGGTACGACTCTTCAGTGATGAGAGAAAGAAGAACCTGGCCCTGTGTTAAACAGAGATGTTGACTTAATACTGGTCTTCCCAGCAATTAAAGCAGTATATTTGGGTAGGGAATTTTAATTGAAGATATATAAAATGTTCATTGGTATAATATGCATATTAATTTAATATAATGTGAATAAGAAGTCACTTGAGATGAAAGCTGGAAACAGCCCCCACAGGGCTATTGCCATGACAAGCAACAACGGCAGGGCCTTGTTAGCCCAGTGGAAAGGCGGGCAGGATGCCAGTGGGAAAAGAGGTGATGACTGTGTTGGCTGACCGAGAAATGCCACCCCTGTGTCCTGATTAAGGCCAGTGTCAAACGACAAACAAATCAAGGTGTAGCTAATAAAAGTCAAGGTATTGAGCTAGACAAGTCTAGTCAACTGTCATCATGACACTGTAAAGGGGGAGAAACACTTCTCTGGTTAACTGAAGCTTCTGACTCAATGAGGATCCCTCTACACCATAGAGGGCTGTATTGAGAGACATCATAACAAAATAAAGACTCGTAGCCCAGCACATAGGCAAGGACTTAAGAAATCACATGGCTGATATTTAAAATCAAGGCTGCTGCCCTGAGAAATCCTGATGTGTTCCCCTCACGCTTGTTGGACTGTACATATATCACCAGTCTTTAGAAGTTGAAAACAAAGCTAAATGCGCTCAGTAAAAAAGATGATTATACCCACCACTGGTTCTGGAATCATCCAGAGTTAGACTAGGCTCTCTGAGAACTTCACCATCTGTAGAGGCCCCTGTTCTCAGCCCTGGAAGCAGAGAAGCAGCTGGGCTTCTCCCTGGTGAGCTAAGCTCAGAAGCAATGCAGAGAGAAGCTGGCAGGCACAGGCCCTTGATGAGAGGGAGGAAGTGAGAACCCTGCCGCCCGCATTGTTGTATTCTAGTCCATGTACAGGACCTGCTGCCTGTCTCCCCCCACATGAGATGATGTGGCTTCTGCCCCCGGATTCTTTTTGTGATTTAATTGAACCACATTGACTTTTTCTAGATTCATCTCATTCCCATTTCACATTAACAGTTGCCAAACAAATGACATTTCACCCAATTTATGAACATTCTGTCCATGCATAACGCACCTATTTTTATCAGCATTGTGAATAAGATAATCGGTGTTTTAATATTATAATGCGCTCTAAACACCTCAAAAATGCATCTTACAGTGCATGCTCCAGATGTATTTTGCATTCATTTCTGTGTTGCTCATTATATATCTCATGATGACTATTGCTAAAATATTTGCCTTACCTTTTGGTTTAATTTAAACCCACCTATAGCTGCCATTGAACATGAGACACTCTGGCTTCCTGGGCTTGTTGGAAGCTTTCTCTTCAAATTGCTGCTGATAACTAGCCTGTACCATTTACATTGTCCTGGGTTGGACTTTTTTTTTATTTATATATTTTTATGAACATATATTAAACACATTCCTTCGTTAATCTTCTCCCACAATGAAGTATCTTAAAAGCAAGAAAAATCAGCAACTAAGATGTTGGTGGGACCAATAGCTCTTTTTTAGGGATTTAGTGTAACTGGGGTACAGACACAGCCTCTGGAGGAAGTTTTTAGCTGCAGGACAGAGTCAGAAAGGCCAGCAGAGTTTTTTGACTGGGTGACTTCATGCTGCTGTGGGCTGATGGCCTCAGGGTCAGACTGGTAGGCAGGAGGTCTGTCCTGGATTTTGACTGGAGAGCAGAGTTGGCTTCATGGGCATGTAACCTGTGAGGTGTCCTTCAAAGGTCCCTGGTTAAGATAGGACAATAATGCTCTTCTGTCACCATCTTGAGATTTTTATCATTTTGCAAAAGAAAGCACATCCTCACACTGCACAGGGCCCTGCAATGACTCTGCTTGTCATGAGGGTGGGTGTGTGGGACAAGCCATTACCACTCTTCAAACACATCCTCAAGCCCTCATGTTGGATATCTTACTTTAGCAGAAGAGTCAGTGTTTCATTAATGCAAGACACAGAGCATTCCCAGAAATTCAGTGTTGCTTCCAATGCAGAGTCTTCCCTGCTCCCCATCTTGCTTCCAGACCCCAGACAGGAGACAGGGGAGAGCAGGAGACAGTGCAATGACATTTCTGCTCTAAGTGTGACCCGGGATGGCTCAGGAAGTGCCCAAGGGGTGGCTTGATCCAGGTCTATCACTTTCACCCACAGGGTCCCACATTTTCCAAAACTGTGCCCCAACGTCCCTGAGCCCTGGTGAGGCCTTTGGATGATTTACAGGAGAAAATGCTGACTGACTCTCTTCTGAATGCTGAGCTCCTTCCTTCCAGTGTCCCCACTGTTCCTCCTCCTGTTCTCGCCAGAGGCAGACCAGGCCAGAGGAGAAGCCAACCAGACCCTGTGAGCTTGACCCTAGGAAAGCAATGCTGCCAGCTGTCCTGCAAACCTCATCACAGGTGTGGGAGATGTGAAAAGGCCCCTAAGCTGTTACCTGCACCTTGCACATCAGAAACTTCAAAGGGACAGCTCAGCAAGCTTTGCTGAAATGCCCCTTGGGAGATCTGGTCCACATATGAGGATCTTCCGAATTTTCTAACACTCAGGTATTAGAGTAAGGAGCCAGAAATACAAAATTAGGATATGAGTAGATTTGAACACAGGGATACAACATTCAAAGTCCTTCTTTTAACTCTGACTCTATTCATTCTGTAAAAGTGATGATAGGCTCAGCTCTCCCGGACAGCAATGCCTTGGTACCAACTGCCGAGTTGCCCAGAAGCTCAGCCTCAATCAGAGTCTCCTCACCTTTCGGTCTGTGAGGCTGAATCGGCGTCCTGAGTCTGTCACACCTGGAGGGAGGTAGGTCCTGCCCGGATCCATCTCAAACCAACCCCTCCTCCCACTGGTCATCCTCTGTCTAGCACAGACCTAGGGAGATCTGAGACTGGATCCCCCAGCCAGGCAAGGGAAGGAGAAAGGAAGGAAATGCTCCATTTTAATTGAATGCAAATGCTGTTTCAGGGCAAACTGGGCTGTTTTTAGGGTCAGACTAGGTACGGATTCTCTAGACCATTCCCTTGTCGCGGTCAGGAGCAAGAGAAGATGTATTGCGGTCCTTTATCCTCATGGACCCCAAGAGTCAGCGTTATTTTTGATATAGTTAGATTGAGGAGCCAGAAACTGAGGTGCTAGGTATGAAGCCCTCTTATGCCCTCCTCTGCAGAGAGCCCAGCGAATCAGCTTTATACCCCGCCCAGTGTGGACAGCATCTCTTCCTGCTCATCAGGGACCTGAGTAGCCCTGACCTGCAGTCCATTTGATGTGGCCCATGTCCTCGGGTTCACCCTCCCCCAGCCTAGGTTTGCTCAGTAGGACTGCCCTTGGGGGTTCTGGTGACGACTCATTCAAATAACCCCCTCCGATGGCTTCAGGCACCATGACTCATGAAGCTGGAGGTCCAGGAAACTCCAACTGGGGCCAAGAAGTGTGCAGCTGATCCTGCTGTCTCCAGTGTCAAGAGAAGAGACTTGTCTGTGAAGGATGGGAAAGCCCTGTCTCCTGGATCCCTCCTCGAATCCTAACCCTGGACCACTCAGGCATCACCTAAAACCCCCTGGGAATTGAGACTTATATAGGAGCAGTCATGGTACAGCATGAGGCCAGAGAACCACAGAAAGCACCACCAGTTGGGTGGATTTTTGGATAAGGTTTTTCTACATCGGTCAGGACTCAGCATTCACGGTGGGACAACTTTTCAATGTCAAGGATCCTAAAAGCAGTGAAGAACTCCCACAATGAAGGAAACGTGGCTCTTTCAGATAACAGATGTGGGCACCTTCTCTGCCAGGGCAATGAGGAGAACGCTTTGCAATTGAAATCGATTCTGGACAAAGCTGGATGAATAAATGAGCAGAGGCAGTATCTGAAAACTACTGGTGCCAATCATCTAAGTATTTCCAAATACTTTTTCTAAAATATGACCTCTTCAGCATGTAATGAGTTTAATTTTCCCATTATTTCTAGTATTTTTTTAAAAAAACTGGTAACACTTTAAGAGTCCAGTCATTATACATTCATTTGGTATTCATGGAAATAGCAGTGATCATAATGAATTCATTTGATATTCATGTGGTTGTCACATGCACTTTCATAAAGACACTATTGTAATGCAGTCCTCCTTTGGCTAGATGCCTTTTCATGATGCCAACTATTTTATCTGATCTGATTTGCAGCCTCCTGAGGTGTGTTCATCCATGTATGTGGGGCTTTGTCTCAGGTCCAGCTCAGAAACTTCAGAAAATGTCTGCTACAACCGCCAGCTTACACCATAGAGTCCTGCCTACACCAAATCGAGCAAGACCCCTTAGAGTTCATGATACCCGTAGTGTCTTCCCAGTACATCCCACTTGACTGCTGGTACCCCATGCACTCCCAAAATTCTGACTGACATCTTAAGCATTTGAATAGGTCTCCTCACCTGAGCACGACCAGCCATCTCACCCTCAGGACGAAGACTGTCAGCAGAGTTGCTTTTCTTGCACGTGGTTTCAACAGCTCCTCTTCAGTAAGAATCTACCGCGCAATCTTCTAGTCCCCAATTCATGTACCAGATTCATGTCAACCATTAGAGACGAATCCTTATTAACTTAATGGCAAATGTGGCCAGTTCTTAATCCTGGAAAATGAAACCAGGACAAGGTATTTGTCATCTGTGGGATGGGGATGGACCAGTCACCTTATTGTTCCTCCATCTCATGGATGGGAAGAAGGCAGGAGGGCAAGTTGAGCATCTTGTCTGATTCCAAGCAAAGCTAGTCTCCTGCTGGGGACTGCCGGCTGTTCCTGCCTCCCTGTGCCCACCCACTGCCTTGGCAGAAAGCATTTTGTTCCCTGGGGAGAATGGTCAATGCTGTGGTGCATGTGGAACAGATGTTCAGCCACAGGGAACTTCACTGAAGTGACAGGCAGGGGGACATGGAGAAGTGGGGACCCAAAGACATCCACAGTCACCACAGGACAGGTCAGAAGTTGTGCTTCTTCTAGTGTGCCTTTCTGGGAATAATAGGAATCATGTTTGGGGAAGAAGCACAGCTTTTGTGAACTCTTTCATGAGTGAAGGGTCTGGGTTCAGCTATGTAGGCCACAGACCATAAAACAAGTTGACTGAGATGCTCGAGAAGGATGGAGCCTGTGGGGGACCACGTGGCAAGGCTCTCAGTGACATCCTCTCATTTTGATTTTCTCTTATGTTTTCCTGTCCCTAATCAAATGCATTATCACATATTTAGTGTAATTACCATATCAGGTGGAAATTCATTTTTACTGATACAATTAAAAGACTGGCAAATACTGTCTTACAAGTAGCTTGGAGTCACGTTAACAAAATGTGGTAGTAATTGATGTGATACTCACATGATCCGATGGCAAAATTGATTATTTTAATTGTGTCAAGGGGAAGTCTCTGCATAAGGCTTGTGGATCCCCCACATCAGTCAAGTGTTAGCAGCAAAGATGTCTCCACCTTTTGGTTTGGGATTCGGGAGTGCAGAGGACTGGGTGTGCTTACAACTGTGGGGACTAGGTCACATCCAATCTCTTGTCCTGGCCGGATTCTCACACAGTCCTGTCTGGTAGTCAGAAAACATTTTAGATAGATTAGTTTAAAAAGCAAGAGCAGCAGCAGCAGCAGCAAAAGTCTACCATGTGTTTAAGTCCAGATATTTTATAGCATAGACCTGGATAAATAATATAACCATTTAATGATTTTAATAAACCCATTTAATGATTTCTATTTTTTAACATCTATATGGATTGCGTTTGCTCTATCAGTACCTTCAAACTAAAAGCTCTTCAAATATGTTGGGAGTATCTTCCCATGACACAAAAATGGGCCAGCTCTCCACAAAGCCAACACAATATTAATTTCTTTACAAAAATATCCGAACAAGATTTTCAATTAATTTTTTTCCTGTTGTGTTTGCCTCCACCTGACACCACAGATGTGATGTTGTCTTTTTCACAGCTGGAGAGCAACTAAAATGGCCTCTGGGATAATGTGAATATGTCAAGCAACAAAGAATATGGCATTTAAAGCAAGAGCATTCTTATATTCATGACAAAGCCTTGCCCTTTTCTCATGCTCCTTCCCTGGCTCATTCCGATGATTGTCTGCAATTTCCTGACCTACCAATTAGTTCTGGAATGAGCAGGTTGAAAACCACCCGTGTCACAACGATGGCTAATACCCTCACTTATGGGACCTTGACCTCGGCCAGCCAGCCTCCTCGCGGCATGCAGGGTGATTAATAGTTCCACGCTGGACTAATTGCCGTCTGCGTGCTGAGCCCGCCTGGGCACTCTCTGTTGACTTTGGTGCCATCTCAAACCCTGATTGGTTGCCGCGGCACCAGAGACCTGTGTGCATGCCTGTACACACACTTGTGTGCATGCATGAATGCTGAGCGTTTCTGGTTGAGAGCAACCCAGGCCCCCAGAGCAGCCATGCATGCAGTGTGTCATTGTTCTGGGCCCATAAATGAACTTAATGACCTTGATCCCATCTATCCCCATGGCTTTGTCCATGTGAAAACACCAAGGACTCTAAAGAGCATGGAAGCCAGGAACGTCAGTATTTTTTTCATTTAATATATATCAAAATCAAATTTGTTCTACTTGGTTTATTTGTGTATACAGTTGAAATGCTGACCCCAACCTATGGATCAGTATCAGTATTGATTATTTGCATCAAACACAGAAGTTCACTCTGCTTGTTTTCTGAAGGCTTGTCGCCTTTGCAGGATGTACTTTCATGGACGAAGTTCCATTGAGTGGGTGAAAAAGGTAAAAATAAAGTGTAAGCTTTTGTCCTCTTTTCTCTTGAGTTTGGTTAAGATTTCTGCCTTTTTACTTGTGAATCTAAGAAGGTTATTCATACGTTTAGTTAAATATGTGCTCAGTTAAAATAATTTATTGACACCTACATTGAATAATCTCTCTTAATGCTCACTTATTCATTCATTTATTCAATAAATAGCATAAGGGGTATGTCTAGAGAACTTCACAAATGCCTTATAAAAATAAGTGTATCCCTCTCAACTCTTGAATAGTATTATGACTACAAGGTGACAACAATATTCAAAATGCTCATGTACAGTGCCCAGACCTCCAGATAAGGGACCTGAAGAGTAAAGATGCCAACTTTCATCTCCTCAAATGGTCAGTGTCTTCTCGCCCTCCTGTGTGATTTTCTAACACAGTCCATTGCCACTTCTGATGCTTTGGCCAATATGAGTGATGTGTATGACACAGTCTCTCTAGAGTGTAGGCGAGTAGTGACCACACCTCAAGCTGTCTGTAAATACTCTAGGTTGTTCCCACAAGAACAAGTCACCTAACGATGCATTTCTCAGAATGTATCCCTGTCATTTAGTGGCATTTGACAAGTTCAGATCATGAATCCAGGTCCTCAGCAGGAATACGGCCTGGGTGTTCTGTGAGCCAGAAGACTTCATCCATAAGTCAAGTGTTTCCTCAATCACATCAACTGACAGCGTCCATTTGTCAGGGCCTGTTGTAGGCTCAGAAGGACAGAGTCCTTTTTCCTTCCATCTGTCTTGGGAGGACAGATATATACCAGGCAAAGCCCTGAGAGGGGCTACTTAAGTTAGGAGTATCAGGGTTCTCTCAGATGTGTCTTTTAAGCTAAAATAGATGAGGACAATGATTGGTTTTGTAGTAACCTAATGAAGATCATTCTATGAATAAAGAACAGAGCATGAGCAAGAAAAGGCCTGAAGGGAAGAACAGAAAATATGGAGCAAAGCATGGTGGGCTGGGTGAGCAGTAAATGATTGCACCGAACTGGGGATGATGATGAGGACTCAATTACATGGAGCAAAGGGGAAGTTTAGATGTATCCTCAGTTGTAATGGAAAGTCATGGAGGACCTTAGGTAGGAGAACATCAGAATCGAATTAAGGTTTAAAAAGTTCCCTGTAAGTCAAGAATGGATATAGGAGGGCGGGGGGCAAGAATGGAAGGAGGAGGCTTTCAATCAACAAGATTCTGTTGCCTTAGATGTCCTACTGACCTGAATCCAGCTTAGTCGATGATGCCCTCTTCCTCCAGATGTGCTCGTCTCCCCTCAGCTCAGAGCCCATGATGGTGGTAGAGGTGCCAGAGGACAGTCTGACCAGTGAGCTAGCGGTGCAGCTTTAGTGGGATGGGGGCCCTCACACGAGGTGGCTCTGGCCTCAGTACAAGCTCAGTGTCTGTGCTTGCTGCAATTTTCCCCAGAGCAAATGAGAATGTTGCCCCACAACCCTCCTCTTGATGTTAAAGAAGGTTCAGCCAGTGATGTCCTCTGCATTCTTATGCCAGCCACTATGCCCCAAAATCTTAGCAGAATGATTGCACTGACCACCCAGCATCCAGACAGCCAATGTCCAAGCGAAGTGTAAGTTGGCATAGCGGGGCTTGCTTTAAACTGAGATAATACACAGTGACAACTGTAGCACTCATAACACTAGATTGTTTTTTCAAATGAGTTGTCCCTTTGAGGACTTGGTGAGCTCTGTCTGAGACATGCATTGCTTTGCATTGGCTCCATGTTCAGCCTGGCTTCCTTTACCCCCAGGGGCTGCCCAACCTCCATTATATTCTTCTCGTGGGACCACCCGTCACAGCATCCCACCCTCTGAGCAAAGCAGTTATTCTAAGCAGTGACTGTGTGACCTGGATAGAACCATACACAGCCTACGTGGGCTGACTCATGTGAGCACGTGGGGGCCAGTTGACCCACGTGTCACAGAAGAGGTGTGTCTGCCTGACCCTGAAGCCATGACACAAGACTGTCCTAGGCACCTCTCCTGTTGTGTGGATTCTGTCTGTCTGTCTGTCTATCTGCAGGATGAAGCCAACTAGAGACTAAATAAAAGATGAAAAACAGATGTAAGGGAGAGAGAGAAAGAAACCTTGAACCCTCTCTGCATCCCTGGTCCCAGTCATGGATGGGTTCGTGGTTTTGCCAGTGTTTTCCATCTGTAAACCAACCCTTGTTTCTAATCCTACTTCGCAAAAATTATCTGACTCAAGTATCTGTCCCTTGAAAGAAAAGAGCCCTGACTGATAGCAAGTGTGAGGTCGACTTCAGCAAAGCCCAGATGCTTCTCTCTTCTCAGTTTCCAGAGTTGGGCCAAGTCCAGCCTCCATTCCTCAGCCTTTCTGGGAAAGGGGATTTAGCACAGTACACAGGCTTCCTCTCATCACTACAAGTGGCCTCCGAACCAATCTTGAGTCCAGTAAATTAATCTGGCTCATCTGACCTGTGCTGATGGGAGCTGGGAGAGGCACCCACATGAGCTGCAGAGGGGAGGTCATCCCTCCCCGCCTCTGCCTCGTGCCAGCCCTCCAGTCCTAATCGCCGGATTTTTCAGAGGACTTTGCCTTTGCTAACCATCCTCACCATTTATTTCTCCAGATGTTTTGTGATCTCATCTCCTATTAATGTCTCCAGGAGCCCACCTCCTGCTGGGGTCGGACACACTGTCTCGCCTTGTGGGTTATGCTCCTGGTCTCTTTTCTGAGAAACTGGGGTTTGCTGTCCTTCAACCTGTCAGCACTGCTCATATCCAAAACATCCTTTAAAACATCTACTATGAAAGAGGACTCGTTTGCCTCCACTCCTGAACAATTGTGTCCTTTATCATAGTTAATTCAGAGCCTGTTTTCCTTTCTAATATTTAACGATCAGTCCTATGTTTACTCATATGTTGAATATAAAGAAACAAAATAAACAGACACAGCTCAACAAAATTCACAGAACACTGGACTATGGCTGCCAGAGGGGGAAGGAGGGAGGAGGAAAGAAGGTGGGTAGTAGGTGGAATGTGAAATACACATAGACTGGGGTACAGTTTCAATGTCCTAAATGCATATAGCCATGTAAGCAAAAGTTATAACATTATTAAACACATGTTACTATAACATATCCTATAGCTTCATTCCCAGCTCCCCCCACCTTCCATTGTAACTTTGCCTGATCAGTTCTTTTTCAGCACCTGAATCCTCCATTTGTTTGCGCGTGTAAAATGTCTTTCTCCTTGAGAAAAGTTCTCTCACTCTGGCAGTAGTGACTGGCTGCTGAAATTCTGGGTCAATCAGCCAAGGGCACAGGAAGTTTTCTGAGTAGTATCTTGTCTCTTGTTTCTGCTGCTCTTTTCCTCCTGGGACCTGTTGAGCTCCTGGCAGAAAAGCAAGGAAAACAAAAGATGCTTGCACAGATGAACCTGCAGATGAGTCTGGTCTGGTGGCATTTGCAAAGCGGGTCTTCTCCTCCTTGCCATGACACTGTTCCATCCAACAGACGCTGGGCCCTTGGCTCCTGGGGAGGCCACAGCGGGAAGCTCCTCGGGTTTCCTGATCACCCTACCTGGGCCCTGCAGTCTGGAGCTGCAGCCTGGGGGTTTCTCCTCCATGTCTCCATGAGTACTGCCAGCCAGCCTGGAACTGAGGACTAGGTTTCTCTTCCCTTCAGAATGTGGATGTGAAATGAAAACTTAAAGGTAAGAGTCCTGCCCTGAGGGGAGCTTTACAAAAGGGAAATGGAATTTGAATAAGCAAACGACCTTCCTGCCCCTCCTGTCAGCTACAGGGGACAGTCCTTCAGACAAAAGAATTGTCCTCTACCATCAACCTGACTTCTCAGCAAAGCATTTGTTTCCAGAGGCCAAGCAGGTGTTTCTCGTTTCCGTTCAAGATGCAATAAATCAGGAAAATCACCAGGAAAGATTTGGACTAAACAAAGCGTAAGGAAGGAAATCTCCAGGCGCTTGGCGGAGAGGGAAACTGCCCTTGTTCCCAGGAGGACCCTTGGAGAATGGACCATCCCTGGGTCCAGATCACCATCCTGTCCGCAGGCGACAGGGGAGAGAGAGCTTGTCTCCATAGCGAATTTAGATGCTGGCCACGTTCCCAGATCTGTCATCCTGGACCTTGAAAAGAGCAGTTCTGGTCATTAGAACAGCAGGCAAGGAAAGACACAACTTCCAATCCCCAACCCTCCAGTCTCAAAGTGAATAGAGTAGTCCCTGGCCATCAAAGCCTAGTGAAAGAGGCCACTTGCTTTTTTCCACCTGTTGAATTATTTTTCCCTCCAAAACACCATTATGACTCAAATTGAGAGTTGTTTCGAAACTCTGATGATGACACGGGCACAGTTGGAGGCAGCAAGCTGATCCTATTAAGTATGTAGACAGCAGACACCTCTTCAGAGGGCAAAGCAACATGTCTCTCATTTTCAAGGGCTCGGCTTTAGTAACTAATAATTGGTTGCCAGCTTCACATAAGCTATAAAAACATCACATTTGTTCTTGAACTTTAAACGAGATATTTAACTGGAATCAGCTTTCCAAAACTGTCGTTCAGTGTTGCTATCAATAGCTGAAAAACCCTCAGCGGATCTCTCTCCCCTTTATCCGGAACGGTGTACATTTGGGTCCCCACACTGGGTTTGAGGAAGCAGGAAAATTTCGCCTCTGTCTGATTCCGGTCCGTCCATCTGCCCCCACCCTGCTCCAGTTTCTTGGCTTCTCCTCCATAGGTTTCTTTCTGCTCAGGAAATTGAAACATATTTCGACTCCTGCGTTTTCTCGACCAAATCATTTAAAGCATTTTAGCATGTCTCCACTGCCCCACATTGCCGGCTTAATTGCTGTGCCATACAGTCACTAGTATGCTTGGGCATCATGTCTGTGGGGAAACCAGCCAAACCAGGACACCCTGGAAACGCAGCGCTCAGCCCGGGAACAATAGCTGCCGTTTCTCTCATGTAATGTCTCAGTTCTAGTTATCTGACGCCTTCGTGCTGGGTTCTCCTTTTCTTTCTCTAATCCTAGCCAAATGTGTTTCTGAAGCAAAGTCCTCTTTTCCCTGAGAAGGAAGACTGCGCTTTCCCGAAAGCAGGAAGCTGAGTCTGGTTTGGGGGAGTCTGAGAAGGCTGCCAGAGCTTTGAGGTTCCCCCCACTCTATGCCCAGGCTCTTTCCCACCAAATCCAGTTCATGTTTTCTGTTCTTTTGAGAGGTGCTCGCTTTCCTCCCTGATTGTTGCTGTAATTACACAAATGATCTGCTCCACTGTCACTTCTAGTCAAAGGTGTCATCTAAAATTAAAGATTCATGCACAATCTAGAGGTGCAACTTTTAAGCAGACAGTGAAGACCTGATGTGATTTAATAATCAAAGTTTGACTTAACCCTTGCGGGCCTCCTGGCTAGCTGAGGTGTGGGACCACGCAGGGAGACATTGCCCAGGTCATTCATGTCAATATCAATTTGCTGGGACTGTCATAATAAAATACCAGAGACCAGGGATCTTAAACAGCAGGAAAAATATATTCCCCTGTGATTCTGGTCACTGTAAGTCCAAGATCAAGGTCTCAGAAAGGACTGGTTTTCGCTGATACCTCTCCTCTTGACTTACAAGTGGTCGTCATCTCCCTGGGTCTTCACATGGTTCTCTCTCTATGCATCTAATTTCTTCTTATCAGGAGCCTGGTCATAGCAGAGTAAGCTGTGGTGACCTCATTATAATCAAATTACCACTTTAAAGAACTTCTGTCTCAATATAGGCACACTGAGATTCCAGGAGTTAGGACTTCAAAATGTGCAATTCTGGGGAGACACAACTGAGTCCTTAGCCATGCCCCACTGCCTTAAGGTGATCAAGTGTTCAAAGGGGAAGAAGACACAGTTGTCTGGAGGAGTCTCTGTATCTGCATCCAGCTACTTCAGACAACTGTTGGATGCAACCTGGAGAAATGTATCCTGAGCTATGTTGAAGCAGTTGCATTACATTTGGAATAATTTCTTGAACTCCTTAAGTGTTGCAAAGCCAATGCAAGTACAAGATGCTGAATTTTATAACAACATTTTCTGTTTGTTTGTGCTTGAAAATACTGACAAATCCATGTGTAAGTCAGGTGAAGCTTATTGCTATTACTACTGCTACTATTGTTATTTTTAATTTTAAAAATATTTAAATTAAGATAGCAAAATTAACTTTTGAGGGGATTTTAACATAGGATTTATGAGTTTTAACCATATATTTATGTAGCCATCATGATAATCAGCATACATGATTCCATCTCCTCCAAAACAGTCCTGGTACTGCCCCTTTGTAGTCAAACACACCCATCTCTATCAGCACAGTTTAGCATCTGTGAAATGTCACATAAATGGAATCGCACAATACGTAACCATTGGAGAGTAGTCTCTTTGATCCAGCCTACTGCCTTTGAGAGACATTCATGCTGGATGTTTCAATAGCTTATTCCTAGTTGTTGCTGTACAGTATTTGGATATATATATATATATATATACATATATATATACATATATATATGTGCAGCTTAGTCAGTGCATCCAACTACCCATCAAGATATTCGTGGTAGTTCCAGTTTTCATTTGAATTGAAATTACTCATGTTCACATGGGGGTTTATATGTGAGTACATGTTTTCATTTCTCTGGAGTAAACATCTAGGAATGGAATGGCTGGTTCTTTAGTATTTTTAACTGTTTAAGAAATTGACAAGCTCTTCCAGGGCACATTTATGCCAATAGTATGTAAGAATTCGAGTTGCTCTGCATCATACACTTGCCAAATAATTAGTTCCTTTTCTAACAGATACGTAGTTGGTGGATTTGAATTGCCTTTCTCTTTTGGTTATAATATTGAGCATTTTTATGGACTTGGATGCCATTTGTATATATTTTTGGTCAAGTGTCTGTTCATACTAATTGTCCATTTTTTACTTGTTTTATCATCAAATTTGAGAGTTCTTTATATATTCTGCATACAACTCCTATTTCAAATATTTTCTTCTAACTTGTAACTTGTTTTTTAACTCCCTCTATAGAGTCATATCTGAAAACTCTTTGCCAACTAACCTAAAGTCATGATTTCTTCCAAAGTTATCATCTAAAAGTTTTATCATTTTATGCTTTATATTTATATCTGTCATCTACTTTGAGTTAGCTTTTATGTGTAAAACTTATATAAAGTATAAGATAAACATTGAAATTAAAGCATACAAACCTTTGAAAGAGAGCTGTCTTTTCTCAATTATATTACCTTTGTATTTGGTTAAAAAAAATCCATTGATATCCCAGAGGGGATCACTCTGCGTTCTCCAAAATATTTAAGGAAGAAATGATACCAATTCTCGCAAATAACTTCCAGAAGACAGATGCAGAGGGAACATTTCCTAACTCATTCTATTAGGACAACATTATTATTATTACAAAACTCATACAAAGATGCCACAAGAAAAGAAAACATAACAATATCTATGCTAAATATAGATTTAAGGGTCCTCAAGAAAATATTAGTGAACTGAATACAAAAAAAAGTATCAATTAATGATATGCTACACCCAAGTAAGATTAATTCTGGGTCTGCAAAGCTAGAATAACATTCAAAACCAATTAATGTAGTTCATTACATCAACAGACTATTATAAAATCAAAATAACATGGTCATAGAAATAGATCAGAAAAAGATCTTTGACAAAATCTAATATCCACTCACAATAAAAATTCCTAGTAAAATAGAAATAGAGAGGTAACTTCCACTTGATAAGGAATAGCAACAAAATTCCTACTGCTAACAAAGTACTTAATTGGAAGAAACAGAAAATTTTCCCATTAACATCAGGTATAAGTCAAAGATACCCCTTCTCACCACTATTTTTCAATATCATACTAGTGGTCCTTGATAATGCGATAAGGCAAGAAAAGGAAATTAAGGTCATTAGATCCTGAGGGAAAAATAATGCAACTTCATTCATAGATAATATGATTAGTTATGTAGAAAATATGAAAGAACTGACAAAATATTCCTTCTAGAATTAATAAGCAACTCTAGCAATATTATAGGATATAAATTTAATAGACAAAACTTTGTTGTTTTCTAATAAATCAGCAATAAACAAGTGGAATTTGAAATTAAAAGCATAATACTGTTCACATTAGCACCCAAAATCCAAAATAATTAGTTATAAGTCTAGCAAAAATATATATAAGAACAATATGAGTAGTACTACAACACTCTGATGAATAAAATCAAGTAATTAAATAAATGAAGAGGTGTCCCATGTTCATACATAGGAAGATTCAGTATTGTCAAGACATCTGTTCCTCCCACTTGATCTCTAGTTTCAGTGCAATCACAATTAAAATCAAAGCAAGTTTTTTTAATATCTAAAATTTGATTGTAAAGTTTATACAGAGTTGCAAATGTCTCAGAATAGTCAACTCAATAGTAAAAAAGAACAAAGCTGGAGGACTGAAACTACTTGATTTTAAGACTTACTATAAAGCTACAGTAATCAAGACAATGTGATATTGGTAAAAGAATAGACAAATCAATGACACAGAATAGAGAATATCAAAACAGACCCACACAATATAGTTAATTGATCTTTGATGAATGAACAAAAGTAATGCCATGGAGCAAAGATGGTATCTTCAACAAATGGTGCTGGAACAACTTGACATCTGTATGCAAATAAAGAGGAATATAGACTTAGACATTATCATGTGTCACAAAAATTAACTCAAAATAGATCATAGATCTAAATGCAAAATGTAAAACTATGAATCTCCTAGAAAATTATCCTAGAAGGAGAACATGTGGATGAACTTGGGGACAACTATGACTTTTTAGCTTCAACTCTAGAATACAACTACAAAAGAAATACTGGATAAGCTAGACTTCAAGTAAAAGTAAAAGAATAAAACTTCTGCCCTGCAACAGATACTGTAATAGAACAAGACAAACCACAGACTAGAAGAAAATACTTGCCAAAGAAATATCTGATCTGATAAAGAACTGTTATGCAAATGCACAAAAAACTCATTAAAACACAACAATAAAAAATTAGACTTTAATAAACACTTAAGCAAAGATATAGAAATGGCAAATAAAAGTAGGAATGAAAATTACAGTAGGAGATACCACTGCACATTTGTTAGAAAGATCAACCTCTGAACACTGACCACACCAAATGCTGATCAGAATATGGAGCAACAAAAACGAGCAACAAAAACAAGCAACAAGAATTCATTGCTGGTGGGAATAAAAAATGGGAGAGACACTTTAGAAGATAATCTGATGGTTACTTACAAAATTAAACCAGCAACCAGTCTCCTTGCTATTGACTGAAAGGACATGAAAGCACTTTTTCTCACAAAAGCCAGCACATGAATGTTTATAGCAGCTTTATCCATACTTGCCAACATTTGGAAGTAGGTAGGTAAATGGATAAATCTGGTATAGCCATACAATGTAATATTATTCCATGCTAAAAAGAAATGAACTAATAAGTAGTGAAAAGTCATAGAGGAAACTGAAGTGCAGATTATTAAGTCAAAGAAGTCTCTCTGAAAAGGGTACATGCTATATGATTCCAACTACATGACATTTTGGAAAAAGTAAAACTATGTAGGCAGTAAAATGATCAGTGATTGCCAGGGGTCAGGGAGGGAGAGATAAATAAGTGGAATACAGAGAGTTTTTAGGGCAGCGAAAATACTCTATGACTTTTTTGGTAAATGTTAGCTGATTCATATTAAAAAATTGAATAAAAATTGTTGCTAGAATCTATCTTTTTATTATTTTTTAAATTAAATTTATTGAAGGAACATTGCATCTTTGGTATACATCATTGTAAATCTACTTCTGTGTTTATTATAATGACATATTTGTGTAATAATATATTTGTTCAAGTTCAAAGAATACACACAAAAAAAGAATACATCCTTCAGGTGGTTCTGATGTGTTAATGTAGGTTTAGCAACTATAATGAATGTACCATCTGTGACTACAGTTGATCATGGGGGAGTTGATCATGTGCATGTTTGGGTTGGGGTATATGGGCAATCTCCACCTTCTCAATTTTGTTATAAATCTACAACTACTCAAAATAAAAATCAATTCACCATATTTTGGTGAATTTTTTTTCTGGAGTCCCTTCTGTTTCCTTGATCAGTATATCAATCATTTCACCAGTATCATACTGTTTTTATTACTGTAGCTTTATATGAAACCTGAAAAGCGGACTTGTAAGCGCTTTAATTTTGTTCTTTTTCAAAACTGGTCAGACTATTTTAGTTCTTTCATATTTACATATATATTTTGCAATCAGTTAGTCAATACCTACAATAAAATAAAACTACAATTATACTGGAAATGTTTTAAATCTGGTGATTAGTTGGGGAAAATTGACAAGTTGGTTAAGTCTTCTAGTCATGAATCTGGTGTCTTTCCACCTGTTTAAGTCTCCCTTAATAATTTTATTTTCATCATTTGGAAACTTTGACAATAGATCTTTCATATGTTTTTTTTAGATTTATATTTAAATATTTTATTTACAGAGCTATTGTGATTTTCTAAATATTGGATTCTAGTTATGGATTGTTAGTATATAGTATATAGTAATAGGATCAATTTTTATGCCTTCCCCTTGAATCCTCTGACCTTGCTAAATTTACTTATTTAGCTCTAGAATCTTTTATTTTCCTGTAGATTTCACCAGATTTTCTACAAAGATGTTGTCTGTAAATAAAGTCTTAATTCTTTTACAATCTATGTGTTTTCATTATTTTTATTGCTCTATTGTTTGCTAACCAGGACTTCATTTTTACTTGTTTGATTTAATTTAATTTTTTAAGAATAAATAGGGCGATTATGTATAGAATGTTTAAGTGTCACAGGATTCACAGCTACTGTAATGGAAGCTGCAATCCAAGCATTTGGTTTTAGTTTCAACTGACTTTCAGATGTGTCCCAGCAAACCTTTCCAAGAGACTGACAGTCATTAAAAGGGAATGTCTAGAGTCTAGCTTACTTTGTAATAACATTATGTCAAATTTTATCACTAAACCCACAGGTCCCTCCCTCCCAAGCTTTTAAAATCAACCATTACCTATGGTGATTTGTGGTCTTGGCTCTAATAGGTGATCATTGCCAGTCATGAAATTGTCAGTGACTGTCAGATCACTGTGAGATCTCTGGGCTTGTGGGGGGCATCTGGGTGCCTCGAGGTGCTGGGATGAATGAAGAAATTAAAGTAAGAGAGATTTTGCACATGCCTCCTTCCCATTACAGCATCATTGTCTACTCTCTGGGGTCCTCGAAGATGGTGGTGATGGTTCAGAGATGCCCACCGCAATTTAACACACCTTCTCATGGTTGCTGCTGGAAATGAGACCCTGCCTAGTGCAGTGAGTGACCGCTCTGGTCTCACCCACCAGTGTCACTGGACCAGCGAAGGCTTATGCCCAGGGGAGGCCTGCTGGGGGTAAAGGCACCCTCAGTGTTTGTGAA
This sequence comes from Solenodon paradoxus, assembly GCA_004363575.1. NCBI lineage: Eukaryota > Metazoa > Chordata > Mammalia > Eulipotyphla > Solenodontidae > Solenodon > Solenodon paradoxus. Next base: position 318,275 of record RJWH01000822.1, read on the forward strand.
AAGACCTGACATCCTGCAGGTTTTCTCCCCCAGGATCTTCCCATCAATGAAGTGGTCTCTGACTTAAGAAGAGCCCAAGACTGGGTCCCCAGGAGATTTTGTTGTCCTTTCCCTGAGACCTCTCATGCCTGAGGACCAGCAGTGAAATCCTTTTTAGAAAAAAATAGAAAAAATAAAAACTTCAGGGCACACTCTGGTGGAGTAGTGGTTGGTCAGTTTCCTTCAGTCAGCACAGTCCACATACCACTGGTGAACAACCAAGATGAAGAACTAAATAAAATTAAATAAAGTTCTTCTTCCTCCTATCTTTTTTTCTTCTTTCCTTCCTTCTCTCTTCCTGCCTGCCAGCCTCTGTTCGCCTTCTTTCCTACCTGTACCTCTCCTTTAAAAATTTTTTTAAAAACTTTGTTTTGAAAATACGTGAATGTGGATGGGAATCTTTTTTTTCCAAAGCAAATGTAGATGTGGGAAGCATTACTCTCCCTGAAGCTCCCCTAATGCTGGATGTACTGGGTGGAAAGGAAATGGAATCACCAGAAGTCTTCAAAGTGATCAAAAACATTTTCATTTTCTTCTTTAATCTGGAAATGTTTGGGCTCAATGGACTTTACTTCGAAAGTGTTTGAACAGAATGCAATTAATATTACAGCGTGAACAGGGACCACAGACCCTGCAATTTACATCAGATAGCTCCTGGGGGCCTGAGCCTGGGACTTCTCTTTGTGCACCATTTGCGACTACTGCTCTGATTCCCCAGGGCTCCTGCCCCTGCAGAGAGGAAGAGATTTTGATTTGACTATTGCAATTCTGAAAGAGAACCTTTAGGGCCTTTCTGCCATGTGTTGCCCCGTAGATCAAATGCATTGACCATCACTCCTGTTTCTTTCATTTATGTAGCGAACAGAGTCCAAAATAAATTCATAAAAGCAGAAATTGTGTGGTTTTCTCACTCCCAGACTTTCCCATTTCAAATGCACATAATTCATTTATGACCCAACAAATAATGGTACTATAGATGCTACCTCTCTCCCCTACTGAATAGACTGTTCAATCTAAAGGGAGTTTCCTTGAAACTAGAGAGACCCCATGCCTTGGAAAGAGACATTTGTTAATGAGTTCATGTTTCTTCAATGCTCTTGGAAGAAAGCTCTCTGTGAGGGCATAGAGCCATCACCAATGCAGTGTTTGCCACAGCAGAATCAGCTGCTGCTACCTTGAACTTTCAGCAGGAAAAGGAGAAGTGCCAGAATTGCTCACATGCTCAACTGAATATGAGGGGAATCAAAATGGGGGGCTGCCTCTTGGAAGCCAAAACAGTCACTGAAAGTTGAGGGAAGAGGAAGGACTGCGCTCACGAATCTTTTCTGCGTAGAAGGGAACTTGGTTCCGCGTTCTCCAGCACTGTGTGTCTGCCCTGGGGGTCAGATGGGCTCCTGAACACGGGGGCTCACTGGTACTAGTAGGTACTGCATTCCTGGGTGCAAGAGGGCCAGCTCATGTCAGCAGGGCCCCCTGGCTGGATTTGTCTGAGTGCAAAGGGGTTCCTGCGGGCATGTAAGCTGGCGGGATATGGTTGTATAGGTTACAGGACATGGGGCCTGGATTGTAAAAATGACACCCGGGATGCTCACTGGTAGCCCTCCAGAGGCAGTTTCCACAGAGGGCATGAGAGTTAAACCACACTGAGTTTCACCTCTTACAGGTGAAGGCCACAAAGCACGAGGAAGTCATTGTACACCCATGGGCAGGCACCTGGAGAGATGGCGCTGGGGCCAAAGACAGGCATCTTGTCATTGTTAATGGTCTCCAAAGATTGTGGGATTGGAGGACTTAGGGCTTGGCTCACCCTAAGTTTGGCTTCACAGGTGGCACTGCCCCAGGAGTCCGGGTCTCTGGTGGGGATAGGACAGCCTGCCACTGTCATGCAGTCACCATTGGACGGAGGTCTCTTGCTGCTGGGTCCTCAGCCCGTACCAGAACCGCAGAGGGGCTCCATGAAATGTGAATGACCTGCGGGAGTAGAGAAGTCAGACTAGTATTCAGGGAACCCAAATCCAGTCTGTAATCTGTTTTACCATCAAACTTCACCATTTGGAAAGAACTGTCCAGAAATCAGTAAGTTCTAGAACTCCAACAGCATGCAGAGCTTCACATTTCACAAGGGAAATTATTTGGGAAGGAGCAGGAGAGAGCTGGTTCTGTGAACGGAGACTCACGAGGGAATTCCATCCTCTGACTGCTTTCTGTGTGAGCTTGGACAGGTCACGAAACCTCTCTGAGTCAAAAGCTCAATAGGTTTAATGGCAGGATTGAGACAGATGTATTTGAGGCATTTGGTCATCTGCAGGTTTTAAGTTGTCCTCAAATTTTACTCAGCTTTCCAACGGAGGCTGTGCGGTCATTCATTCAACCACTATTTTCAGAGAACCACTGTCCTGGTCTAAGCACTGGAAGGATTCAGAGAAAGTGAACCCCCGAAGCCAGCCCCTGACATACTAACAGGGAGGTTGGAAGGCCTGCGAGTGCTACTTTTCCTATAAATCTAGCCAATTTGTGTGAAACAAAACCAAGGCTGACTGTTGTCCCATTGATGCAAATGTCATGTAAACAACAACAAAAAGGCACATTGGACTTCTAGTTAAATCTAAATCTAAAATTTTAGAAAAATGTCTTTGTACTAACTTTGCACGAAGGCATTCAAAACTTCCAAGTTTTAGGAATTTAATAAGCTACTCTTGCCGAGAGATCAATTTTCAGTTAGCTTTCATTTGCAAACTAACCAGGACAGTTAGCCTTGTTTACTCCATGATACTGGACAGAAGACCCGACTGTGACTTGTGTCACGGCAGGGCCTGGACAGACTGTCATGGGGAGACGCGGGTCTGCTAGAGATTCTACCGTAAACCCCTGTGCAGTGCGGAAGAACTGAGGTCGTGGTCGGACTATGAATTGCATTTCCCCGCGGGGGCCTGAGCGAGCTGTGTCCCTACCTGCAGACCCCGAGCCTCTGCTGCTGTGCAGGCCGCGGCAGGGCTGGCTGTCTGCGCACATCTGTAGTCGCGGGCTTCTCTGTCCTGTCAGTGGGAAGGCAGCTTGCAAGCGGACTCACTAACCAGCTAGCCCATCATCTCAGTGTCATAAGTGACGCCGTGTTGCCCTTCTGTCAAAATGGATTTTCAGGCGAGAGATACAGTCCCTTCCCATACATCACCACATGTGACACTATTGATCTGATATTGACTGGCAGCCTTCTTTCTGGGCTGCATCCCAACAGGTGGGCAGGCAGGCGCTATTTTCCCCAGAGTATCCAGCAATGAAAATGTGTTGAGTTGTCTTTTAAAAAGTCCTTCCATTAAAATAAACTTCTGAAGATTGTTTCTGAAGGCACGGTGGCCTTCGAGGCCATGTCGTGGACTGAAGGGAGCGAGACCACCCCTGCTTGGGGTCAGCAGTGGAACACTTCTTACTGGCATCCATTTATTCCCTGACTCGTTGACAACGGCCTTGAACCCTGCATGTTGTCTTTTTCCTGTGAACCTCCACCCCTGCTATCTGACAGGGGTTTTGCAGTTAACAAGCACTCTCATGAGTTCTGAGACTTGGACGGTGGGCCTGTCCCTCCCTGGATTGCTGTCCTTCCCAGTTCCCAAGGCCTAACGAGTCACAAGGGACAAATCCAATCCCTGCTGTCTGCTGTCCTCCCAAAGCAAACCCACCATGGTCCCCTCTGGAACGTGACCACTTTGTCCAATTCTTCCTGGTTTACCTGCTAGAATCTTGCCAAAGTCCTGGCAAATATGGGGGTCCAGGCAACACCCCTGCATTTTCTCAGTATCCCACCCTTTTTCTCTATCGGACAGAGGAAAAGAAGATCTGTCTCTCTGAGTCAGTCGATGACTCTTCCCTCCCAGGACAGAATGCTGGTGACTCACCTGAGAGCTCTCCTGCTAGGGACACCTGACTTCATTATATTATTTCATTTCTCTGACAGCCCAAAGGAAAGCTGTGAGCACCACCACTGAGTGTATTGTTGTTGTAAATATTGCAAACAAAGGCAGCTCCTTGTCGGGGGTACAGCATGAAGGCCCTGCACACAGGGCCACACTGGGTGGGGAGAGCCATGCCTATGTATGACGTGGGCAAATGTTTAGCAGTTTCCTGTGTAGTTTTGTAGCTGGTTAGCCAGGCAACCACCTACACCAAAAAAGCTATAGAACTGTGCAAACCAAGAGGAATGTTCTCACAAAGCTAGTGGGTGATGTGCATGGAAGTCTATTATGTTCAAAATTACTAAAGTAGGGAGAACGTGGGTGCCCTTATTCCAGGAACACTTGGAAAAGCTGATGTCAGGTTGGAGGGGGTCCCCTCTTTTCCCTCGCAAGGACATGTTTGGGATAAATAAGGATTGTGAAAGAAATTGTGGAATGAAAGTTTTATGTAAACTAGGAGATGATCCTGATGATGATGGCAAAGGTTATACTCTCTTGAACAACTCCGTCTTTGTCCAGTTTATTAAGGAGAAGCTGCAGCCCCAGCATCTGAGACAGCATGAACCTGTGAGGAGAGGCTCATGTGCAGGGTGCGTCTGCCAGGAAGAGCCCTGAACCTTCCTCGAGGTCAGCTCTCAGAGCCAGCACGGCTGACGCTCCTCTCCCCAGGAGCCGCCCTCCCCCTGCTCCAGCACCTTTACCTCGCTGTCCCCACAGGCTCCGCTCCATTCACCCATGGGGACTCTGCCGTTAGCTTTTTCTCACCTGTTGCCACCCACCCCCGAGAAACACCTGGTTTGGTCCCCTGGCTCACGTGTCTTCATTTCTGCCATCTGCCCTGTTCCCAGAATCTTCCACCTAAGATCCATCTCAAACACACTCCAGATCAAGTGTTTAATGGGGTTTAATCACCTGCAAATAAAGCCCAAGTACCTCAGTGCTCTAACTCTCACCTAACCTGTTAATTGATTCCTGGGGCATATCCCCTCCTCCCTACAAGAGCCAATCCAGAGGACACAAGCCTGACAGTGAGGGGATCCCTCTCTTTCCCTCCTGTTCTCATTGCTATTCCACAAGAGGAGACAGTGATGGGATGTGGACTCTGGACCGCACAGCCTGGCCTTCAATCCACCCAATGGCTACACCATCAACTGAAAAAAGTTACTGACCATTCCCTGCCTCAGTTTCCCCATATGTAAGCAACAACCACATCTACTTTTGAGGTGACTGGGATGATTGAGGATATTACCCAGCACTCAGAGCAGGGTCTGCACAGGACAAGCACCTGGTGGATGTGTCTGCTGGTAAATGTCTAGCCAGTGAGTCTTCCAGAAGCTTCCATCCACCAGACTGGGTGCCCTCTCTCTCTTGCTAACTCTCTGTAGGTCCCCCAGGCTGTCTCATTGTACTTTGCTGTCCAGAGTCAAGCCTCAGACCTTTCTCCTCACCCAACTGGATCATGAAGCCCTGAGGTCAGCAGACCTGCCCCGCTTTCTACCATCCCAGTTCCACGCACATAGGCAACCTTTGCCTTTTCTGGATAGACAAGCTGCTTGATGTCCAGTGATTTTCTCAGAGTTAGTGGGTAGGTGGTAAAGGATATGAGGTGGTCGGAACAAACTCCTCCACTGTGCTTCCTGGATATGGTGAGAACTGAATAGTCTGCAAAAATCATAACCGCTTTGGCCAAAATGTGGAGTTAAAGACCCTGCACTGTTCATGTGCAAAGACCACTGAGCCATCCCAGGAGACCCGAAGTCATTTGCAGGAAATTTCTCTCAAGCCTTTGAGTTGGCCATTTCTTTGGACTGAATTGAGTCAATTTCATCAAAATTTAAGAAGCAGTTGTTCGTGTAGATACAGTCTCCGATCCAAATGTCACACCTTTAGGGAGTCAAACCACCACTAATTTTCTCTTTACTGCCAACTCCAGGTCTGCATACAATTTTTTTTAAATCTGGAGATTTTACATAGTTTATCTTCCTTCTATTTCTATCCAAAGAGCTGAATCTCCCCACTGAAAGACACTAACCAGTCACAGGCACGAAGAACTTGATGTTCCCCAGGGCCTCTGGCCCCTTGGGCTGTAGGGAAGTGGGTTAATCCCTTGAAGCTGGTAGGTGCAGTTTAGCTTTGAGGGGCTTAGCTAAATCACACCCCTGACCGGCTAATCTCTCAGCCTGATGCAGTAATGAGTGGCAGAGAACAAAACCCTCTCTTAGGAGAAGAGAAATCATCTCCATAGGCAATTTTGAGGGCATGGGGCTTCTCTGCCGGCGCAGAAGAGAGGAAACGTTCCCAATGGGTTGATGGTGCATGGAGCGATGCTGGGGCTGCTCCGGGCTGCATCTTTTATGAAGCTCCCCTGGCATCGCAAGGGACCTGAAGAGGTCTCCACTCTCCCTGTCCTTCCTGCAAAGTCCTGAGAGGAAATAGGGACCTGCAGCGAACCCAGAGTCCCACTCTTGAGATGTCCTAGTGTCCGCAGCGTCCTCTCAGCTGGGAGTCAGCTCTGCCTGCAGCACTTCTGAGTTTCCCACCCATACCCGGTGACATCACGATGTCCAGTCTCTCGGTTCTTCCACGTTAAGTGCACTGAAGGCTGAGCCACTGACATCTTAGTCATTTTTTGTGCTTTACCTGCAGTGTGGGGGGCAAACACGCTAATCCCCTTTGCCTAGCATTCGCAGTTCCTAAGTGAACTAGATATGCTGTGCGATGGAATTACTAGATTTGTATTAAATTGTAGCTCAGGGACTCATCACTGCATGATGCCAGCTACTTTCCACTTGCTTTGTTTATCACAGAGAAGGGAACTGAATTAGCATAAAATGCTACAAAGTAGTAAAAAGGATTTTTTAACACCCTATCTCTTTGACCTACTGTTGACCTGGTCTAATTTGTATTATCTCTGGGACATTTTAACAGATCATTCTCCTTTGTTCAAATTAGGTCAGATTAGAGAATTATGACCCCCCATTTATCCTCTCAAAAGACAGTCATTTCTGCTTCTAAAATAATAACCCTATCTGCCCTGAGATCTTTCTTGTTAAATAAAAACACATGCTTCGCTTTGCCTCTTAAATGGCTGTGTGCTGCTGTGATATTGCTGGTGAGCGAGTATTTACCCAACGTTGTCTTCCCCAGCCCCTGAGAATGATACTGGTCATTCATAAATCGTCTATTGATCACGCAAAACTAGAAATTAGATCCAAATCCTCGAAAGGAATTATTAGACTTTGAGTAACATTTGTCCTGGAAGATCCAGAGGTCTGAGTGCACTTCTTTCATGACTGGAGCCTCCTGATTAATGACTGTGATTTATGCAAAGCACTCACAAGTGGAAATGCCAACTCAGAGCTCCTCCTGCTTGTCCCCCAGGTGCCTGGTCCCTTGTCCTTTTCTCAGGACTGGCTCCCCCTTCCTCAGTTTCACAAGGGATTTTTTTTTTTAAGGCAAGTGATTTACAAAATGAAAAAAGACAGGCTCAAACATGATTTACAATCTGTTTCGTGTTTTGACACTGTGTAATTCGATAATTGATACAGTGTTGTAACCTCTGATTTTTTTTTTTTAATTTAACATTTCTGATTTTTTTATGATACTTAAATTTTGTAATTTCCCTGGTAGTGGTTTATGGACATGCACACAAAAGAATGTGGGGAAATGAAGCTTTCTGATGACTTTCTTTGCCAGGTGCAGCCAAGGGTCCTGTCAACGTGGGTGTGTGGTAGGGCCTGGGTACGGTGTGTGCACACAGGTGATACTGGCTGCAAACTCAAGGAACATTATTCTCAATACTCCTTTAAAAATTAAAAAAAGGAGCCCTCTGCAGCAAATGCTCCGAGGAGCCCCAAACTGATTAATTGCAATGCCAAATAGCTTTATTCTGCTTAATAAGAAATTAGATCACAATGGGGATTTGCAGAAATTACCTTGAAATGTTTGTGTGTTTGAATGATTGAACAATTTGTGCTAAAAATTACGTTACCCAGGGTCGAATCCTAAGATTGTGAACAAATGCATGTTGGGCTAATCAGTATTCCAGAAAGAAAACCCTTCCAGCTCCTGAACACGGCCGGGTGGAGGGGGACAGGCTGGGCTTTCCGGAGGCTCTGAATTTGCTGATGGTCCTGCCATTTGGATGGAGAACTTAACAGTTGATTTGGAATTAATTAAATCTTAATACTTACCCTTGGATCCACTCGGAGCTGGGACAGCGTCATTTAATTATTCACAAATGCTCTGTATTATACATGCAGCTTGCAGGGCCATGTCAGAGCTCACGTCCAGCCCACTGAAACCTGTGTGCTTTGAATCAGCAGCAGCAGGAATTTCGGGGAGACACCTCGGTTTCCTTCGAAGGAAGAAGTGAGAAAACAAAAACAAAAACGCCTGATCCAATGCGTGACACTCTGAATAACTTCTGAAAATCTTTTAAGTCAACCTTGTGCTTCAGTCAACAGGGAAGTTTTGACCCTTAACCTCTCGACAGCCATCCCTTTCATTATTTATCTGAGGGAATCAGAGAGTTTTGTTCTTTCACCAAAGTCCCTGACACTGGGATATTTTTATAGCTGAAATTTTTCATTCTTGTCACTATGTCTTTTGAAAACACAGGTATTTTCATACAACACGTAGCTAATGAGTGAAACTTCAGAATCCAACCTTTCTCTATAATCACGGCACAGGGCCAGGAGAAGCCCCACCAGTGAGGAACATGAAAATTAATTATTGAGCTCCTGCTTTATCCTCCTCGTCTGTTTGATATTCTCTAGCACAGAAGGAACCAGACAATTAAATTACTCCTCCCTCTGCCTCATCACCATGCGGTGCCCCTTTCTCCCACTCCAGAGGCCAGAAGCCTGTGTGTTTGCAAAGGGGAAATGGTGGGAGGCGAGGACTCGGAGGTTCAAAGAGACACAGTTCTGTCTTCCTCGTGTAGGATGGTTTAGGACCTCCGTGAGCGTCCGTTTCTGCCGGCAGTGATGGTAAATGTCTTCTTTGCCCTTTCGTTCCTGAGTCAGGAATCCCAGCAGGAAAGGGGCTGCAGACTCTGTCCATCCGGAGCTGCTGGGGTTTCTTCCAGGGAGATCGCCCACCTTCCGTCAGCCCCAGTTTCTCAGATAAATACCTAAAACCTCCTAACCACCAGTGAAGATAGTTGCATCAATTAATTTGTTTTATTGAACAATAAAGCTGTCATTCTCTAAACTAGGGTGATTACATCTAGAGCCGGGGGTGGTTCTCAGGCGCATCTGAGCCCGTGCTGAGGAAGTGGTGTGTGGGTGTGATGTGTGTACAGGAGCTGTGTGGTGCACGGCTGCTGTGTGCGTGCCTGTGCTGTGTGCTGTGGTCTTTGTGTGTGGTGTGTGCATGGGTGGCATGCACGTGAGCTGTGTCTGCATATGCGATACGTGTGCACGTGCGGTGCGTGCATGTGGTAATGTGCCCATGGCATTTGCAAAAGTAGTGGTTGTGATGTGGTGCCTGTGTGTGCAAGGGTGGGGTGTGTGTGTTAAGCGTATGCATGTGATATGCGCGCATGTGCTATGTGTGCACACGTGGTGTTCAGTGTTGGCTGTGCGCATGTGGCAAGTGGCATGTGCATGGGTGATGTGTGTGGTGCAGGGCGTGCATTGTGGAATGTGTGTGCTGTGTGCAAACATGCTATGTGCATACACATGTTTTCTGACACACGTGGGCTGCAGTGGCTGTGTTTTGCCTAAGGGACCACAGAAGGGGCAGGGGCAGGATAGGGGCTAGAAGGGACTCAGAAGTAGTGCAGCTGATCACTCCCACCCCTGGTGAGTCACCCTCCATTCAGCCTCAGGGCCAGGACTGCATTAGGGCCCTGTCACCACATTTCCGCCAAGGTGCTTGGCCTGGCTAAGACTCCTGAGCAGAGTGAGCCTGCTTTGATAAGACTGTGAAAGAGACCTGGAGGCCCTGAGGAACACACACTTCCATGGCTTCACAGCGCAGCCTCCATGCCAGACTCCAGAGGCTAGGTCCAGCCTTTGAGTTCTTGAGTCCCTGGAGGTGAATGGGGAGTTGGTCCTCTGATTGGGAGTCTGTATTTCTTAGTAAATTCATCAAAATAAATGGTTAACCAAGAAATGAGACTTCAGATGAAAACTTTTTCCCATAATTTTCACCTGGTTTTTAAGTGGGTATTAGGATATTTATCTTTTGCAATGAAGCAACACATATACTCCTTGCGTATACATCATGATATAATTTGGAAAAGAGTCTCCATTTTATAAACAAGCAAATGATGGACAGAGTTGACAGGAGTATCCATGAAGGCATGTGTCATGTTGTTAGAATTTCATTTCTCCCCTAGACCACAGAATTTCCCACATCGAATTCACACTCTTCCCTGAGACTCAGGCATGTCCTTGAGGTGGGTGCCTCAGTGACCACACTCAGGCTCTCTACCCTCTCTCAAGAAACCTACACTGAAATTCACAGAGAACAGAGCTTTCATGTTTAAAACAAAATTAGGATATCTGCAGCAAGAAAAAAAAATATTCTGAATGTAATGTTCTCCAAGAACTGGAGACTGATGGTGCTCATGGGTGTCTTTCCCCAGGCACAGGCACCCTGACCCCAACGCTTTGGGCCACTGCCTTCAGGATACCCACAGGCTGACCTGGGGATCACATGCCCCAGACCTGGTGAGGCCAGACAGAGCCCCAGCTGCAACCCTTGTCCAACACAGATGATACTGGAAATGATGTGATCCATCCAACCAGCATGAATGTGCCTCTAAACAACTTTGTATATTAAAGGACCACGTTCACTACTGGTGATTGATCCCTTTAGTCCAGTGATAATTAGCTTGTAGAGGCAAAACAGAAGGGATCCAGGCCCAGCCTGAGAGGCGGACATCAAGGCTGCTCAGTCGTGTGCTAATCAATGAGCTTGGGCTCCAGGGAACAGGCCGCCAACTCCCCTGAGCAGGAGAATGGCTTGTGTCATGACACCTCTTTTCTGGTTGTTCATAGAAACAGACTTGTCTTTTATCACTCAATGAGAGTCTAGTTTAGTTGTATCAGGAAGAATAAGCTTCAGAAGGGTGATAAGAACCATCCTTGTTGATGGCAATACATTGGCTTCATGGACATTTAGCCACAGATCCAAGACTCTTGTTTAAATGTATGTCTTGAACAAAAAATTTAATGGAGAGAAATGTGCAGACGCATTGTCCTGATGAAAAAGGCTCATTTGTAATCAAAATGTATTTGGCATCATAGTCTTCTTACTCTGTCCTGTAATCTTGCAGATGTTGACACTTAAATTTTCATATCATTTTGCAGAAGGAGGACCCAGGTAGATAAGCCAGGGTTGGGTTTCACTGCAGTCCCCAGAGCATACGAGGTCTCTGCACCCATGCTGGTTCTGAGTCCAGTGTCCTCTTATTGAGGTGACAGGGGCTAGGGTCAGAGAAATTTCTATTTTTTCTTCTTTTTTGCTGATAGAAATATCAAGAAAGAAGTGAGGGACAAATTGAGAAATTAAATTGTAGTAAATTACTGAGGCCAGATGGTATTCATCTGAGAGTTGTAGAGAAACGAAAGAGTGAAATAGCTAAGCAACTAATAAAAATATATAATTCAGCCTTTAAAACGGCAATGGTCACCAAAGGATGGCCAGTTGTCGAGTCGGCTTTCCAGAGTAATCACAGGCCACTGTCGGTGTGTGAGCTTTTTAATTATTTTCCAGTTGATTCCTCGCACCCATGACATACACAGAAATGCCCCTGAGTTTGTGTACTAATAAGTTGGAAGAGATGATAAATGTTTGTATGGAAACCACGCCAAATTATTTATGTTGGGAGAGAAAACAAAACAAAACAGTAACTTGGCAACCCCACAGAAGTTCCAAGTGGAAAAAAGTGTTCACAATATTTGCAGACGCAGAGGCCAAAGGCAGTCGGGAGCTGGCTTATTATCTGGAGACGTCCAGCTCCGAAAACCCACAGCCACCAGCTCCCATTGGTTGTGGTCCCCGCACGGAGTGCAACTTTTCCTCTGGAACATTCTTATTCCTGTTGTGGAGAGGTTTAATACCCTGGGCTAGTTTGAAAAATAAATACATAAAATTATCTTTAATTAAAAGTCAAATAACAAATGGGATGGAAATAATTGCAGTACATGTGACCACGGGTTAACCTTAATATGCAAAAGGCTCTTACACATCAGTGAGAAAACCTGAATACTCCACTAGATAAATGGGCAGAGGACATAAATAATTCACTAAAGAGAAAACACAGATAACTAAGAAGCAGAAAAGAAAGTGCTCAGCCTCAACTAGACAGCAAAAAATGCAAATGTAAACAAATGGGAAGATAGCATTTTCCACCCAGGATGTTCAAAAATACTGATCATATTCAGTGCTGGTGTGAGAACAAGGAGGTGTGTCCCCACTAAGGGGGCTGGTGCGGGGAGAGGTTACCTAATAAATAGAGAGGAACATGCCGATCGGTTCCAAGTGCCCCTAAGTGCGCACACTAGAAACTCAGGACAGGAGGAAATGTATGTGGTTGTGAAGGAAGAACCTCAAATATGGGGCATGCTTTATGCACAGACAGGCCTACCACCATGATGGAAATGACCTCTTTTCCAATGAGAGTAACAGGGAGGACATGTGGTCTGCCAGTCAGGGCAAGATAAGCCCGCCATTTAAAATAAGTGAAAACTCAGGGTTAGAACTTAGATCTGGCTGGAAAATGTGAAGAAAACAAGCTGAAATATTAGAGTTGGGTTTCTCTTAGTGGTCAATGTAGAGATGAAACATATGTCTTTTGTATAGTTTTCTGAGTACTTAATATTCCATGAGAGTCAGGAACAGGGTCACTTTGGCATGGAGGAAAATCAATTTCACCATCAACCCTGATGCCTTTATATTCTACTTTCCAGAGCAAATGAAACCATATGCGAAGGAGGCGCTATGACTCAGAGAGATTATGCTGTTACCAAAGTGACAGGCCAAGTCAGGCACTACGCTTGTTTATTTTGTCAGACAGAGTGCTGTGTAGACAACACAGTGCTGATTAGCTAACCCGCCACTTTACACGTGCGTCTTGAATGTCAGGTGCTCTGCTAAACAGTTTGAAACCAGGATCTCATGTAGCCACATGTGCAAATGGGATCCGTACTCTGTGGGTGTGAGCCTGAGTATGGGAGATGCTCACGTCAGGTGACTCTACCTGAGCAACCTGGAGAGAGGCTCCGGTCCAGCAGCAGGTAGCAGGCAGGGTTCCAGAAGGCCTTGCCTGGCCTGAAGGCCATATTCATAACCTCTGGGGACACATGTCACTGCTTCGTGGTGGGATTAGCCCTATCAGATGCCACTTTCAGCCTGCCCATGTCAGGGACAGGTCTGTGTCTACATGGAGATTCGTTCAACTCCAGGACTGTTTACTGAAAACCTCATATGTGCCTGACACTATACTAAAAACTGAGACTATGCAAGAACAAAGAGAACGTGACGTGCGTGAGATGTATCCAATTTAACACCATTTTGTACAATGTCCTGCTGTAAAGCTGCCGTGTTTATACAGACATAGCTGGAAAACGTGCAATGCCAAAGCCCAAGGCTAGGTCTTTGCTGAATCCGTTCTTTCAATCCCAACTGCAGAGTTGGTGAAGTAGCCTTCCGTTACTGAAGGGCGGGGGGAGTAACAAATGAGACAGGAACTAGATGAATTTCTGCTTAAGATGTGCAGAATGCCTATGGAAACAAGGGAAAGACAAAAGCACCTAGTCAAACAAAACCGTGCACTAAACACAGTTCCAACCTATAGAGAAGAGCACACTTCTGTAATTAGGACTCTTCAGAATTCAGCACTTAGAGGGCTTCCAGGGGCTCTCTGCTTGGGGACCTAAGCTAATAGCTGGCTCTGATTGGGAGGAAAGCGGCCTGTTTTTAGCGACCTACGGTGGCAGGATTAGGAGGTTTGCCGACTTTGCTCTGCGATCCCCGGCCCTGGTCACTGATAAATTTAGGACATGAAGCAGGACATTGCCTGATGCAGTCTGCCAGTTCCGATCTTGCTTTTTGATTAGTACAACAGGCAGGCGTCTTGCAACAACCAGTTTTTCCCCGTGTTGCACTTCCCATCTGATAGGTGAGCACACAACTAGTTAACTCTCTTCTTTCTTTCTCCTTTTCTCACCGACTCTGCTTGAGGCAATTACGGCAATGCTGCATTTGTCAATCACATTCATTCGTGCATGGTTTCCTGAAATAATTATCAGGTGAGTGGCATCTCTGTGCCTGGAGAACCGGCTTGGAAACCACAAGCCCCAGAGTATTAATTACTGAGCGCAAAAATTTGCAGAGAAGCAAGTCTTTTAATGGTAGAACTGACGTAACATGATTGTTTTGATTTTTTTTACTAACATGACAATCATTGCCATCCCCGTGGTCATCACCACAGATCAGCTCGAATTATCTGGGGAGGCCATTACCACGCCGGGCACCATTTGATAAAATGAGGCGCATGCTTGCTGGAGTGGTGTTTGTTGATTTTCAGAACACAGCAAAGCCTGAAAGTCAACAACTGGAATAAAAGTGGACTTCTGCCAAAGCGAGCCAGAGGGACACTCTTTGGCGTGGCAGATCAGAGACTTTGGTGGTTCCATTTTGCTAGAAGAAACACTTTTAAGAAGGTGTCTTTTGCATTTCTTACAACTGTGCTCTCTGCAGCCTCGGTTCCTGATTCAGGGGATGGAGGACACCAGCATTTTATCAAATTTAACATGCAAGGTAGTTGCACCTTTTCTTAGAGGTTCAGTTCACACATGTTATCAAAACCCATAGATCACAACACTGGGTCCCCTGACAAGGAAAAAGGAATGTTTTCTGGTTTGTGTGTTGTTCTGCTCTTGAAGAAGAATCTATTGAATGCGGAAAAGTGAGGAGAAAACATCAAAAGAAACAGATGTAAAAATTTGCTTAGAAAACCCAGTGGAGGTTGACGACTGGGTGCTCTAAGTCTTATGACTCTTAAAAACCATGTGTTTTCATCTCGGATTTCTGTCTCATCCACCTTCCACCACGTCCTTTTTTTCTGAGGAATCCTGTTCCCTCTCTTTCTGGAATTTCTGGGTTTTTTTTGTTGTTGTTGTTTTTTTTCTTAAATGGTTTATTTTTCCTTGACTTGAAATAGACTTGTAATTCCCTGGGTGCTAATCTCACTCTTCAATCTCAGCTCTCTGTTTGGCCAGTCCCTCGAGCACGTCCTGAAATATCTGCACTCTGCGGCCTCTTTCTTTCCTGGGTTTCTTTGTTAAGGGCCAAGGAGCAAGGATCCTAGAGGGAAGGCAGAGGCCAGTGGCTGGGTCCTTCATGAGATACTGTCCCTCCTCTGACTCTGGTGGGAACACCAGGGACAGTGAGCTGGGGCTGGTGGGGGGGGCGTTGTTCCACATGTCCCACCCAAGCACAGGCCTTCTAGAAGCTTCTCCTGCTGTCCATCACCACTTTTCACCACTTCCTTTTTTATGCCCTCTTGTCCCAGAACAACTCACATCCTAACCAACTGTTTGTAGGGTTTTCAGTGAGGAAAATGTCATCTTTCAGTCCCCATATGTTACCTGTTTGGGGCTGGCTGCCCCCAACAGCCACCAAATCCCCTCTGAAGTCTCTGAATTCAAGAGCATCTGGGTCAAGGCGCCAACTGCTCTGTACTGCTCACAGAGGGTCCAGCACCTCCAACAAAATAACCAGTGACTTCTGTCAGCTTGCACTTCTGGTTGTTAGGAAACGCAGAAGCCCCAAAAGGCAGAGAGAATGCCCCTGACAGACAGGGACCACAGGGGCAGAGTGATGTTGAGGCTCACTGCAGGGGGCTGTCCCTGACCTCTATTGCTTTTCCAGGACTCAGACCCTTGCCTCCCTGTGTGCCAAAGAGCAGACGGGAAAGCTCGTTCCTGCAGGTGGGCACCACCCAGCAAATCTCCTGGTGCAAACTCTGAGGGCATGGAGGGAATCCCTAAGACTTCCTTCCAACCTGAATGGAAAAAGCTACCCAGCGGGTAGCCAGCACCCCGAGTCTGTGCTTCGGCAGGCACTGCTTTACCAGGAAGACTGCTTAGCATCCTGAGCTGGGCCTTGAAGACTGAGACCTAAAGAGAGTCCACCTGGCACAGAAGCTGGAGGGTGTGTTCCCGGTGCTTGGTACCTGCGCCTCCCACATCTCAACAGGGAGTGGTTACCACACACGTGTGGTGGACCACATGGAGATTCCCACTCTGTGGAGATGGGTAACGAGACTCCCCAAGAGGCAGATTTGGAATATCCCTGCTCACCCTGAGACTGGAGGAAACCCATCATGCTGTGGTATTTGAGGTGAAACTCTCCTGTCTATTGTGACCTAAAGGTTCAGTGATTTGGCTATTCATAATGTACGCTCAGTGTGTGGAAGGTACTAGCATGCTTACTGGGCCTGGCAAGCCTACTAGAGTCTTAGACTCATCCTGCACCTGGCCCCAGCAGAGGCCTGGTGCAGAGAGTATGACCCAGAGGGAGAACTTTTCCTGAAAGGCACGAAAATGCCCTGTGGGTCATGTGGCCAATACAGGAGATAACAGAACCTCCCAAGAAAGGAGGGTTCCTTCAGAAGTTTGCATAAGCCCCTGCCCACAGCTCAAGCACTCAACATATTTGAAAGAAGCAAATATATATATAAATATACACATATACATATGTATATATATGCGCACACGTACATACACTCACACATATACATAAATAAATATGCATATAAACACAGAGATGTATGCATTATATATGTAAATATACACATACACACAGTGTTTTATGCTTATCTGGTGTCTTATATGTTTTAGAGACTTTGAAATTGTTGTTCCTTTGTTACGCGGGCCTCAGGCCATTAAGTCAGCTCTTCTCTGAACGCTTGCACAGCCCACCTCACAGACGGGGAAACGGAGACAAAAAGAGGTTCAGAGAGTGACCCAGCATCACTCTGAAAACAAGGGAGAGAGCAGTCCCCTCCTGCAGCACATGGCCATCACATTACGTGGACAGAAATATCAACAACAGGTGACAGGCTCTCTTGAGGGCAGTTAGCACTGCATCCTGACCCATACTCAGGGGGATGTTTGGGAGGAGGGGAAAGGGGCAGGAGAGTTCCTAGGGAGAGGAATACGAGGCTTTCCACAATGCAGATGATTGTCCACTTAAGTCCCTGACTGAGTAGGAGCCCACTTCTCAGCCTGGCCTGCTCTGCCCTCAGACAAACACATGCTATCTCTAAGCACTAATGACTTCAGCAAACCAGGACCATTGTCCTCTACACATAGACCTCTGAGAGCCAACACATGTGGGAGCCCCTAGGAAACTGTGTCTCTAAGCCACACTTTTAAACTCCTAGCACCAGGTGCCAGCCTGCATCTGAGCACTTGTGACATCCTCTGGATAGAGGATCTCAGTAAACACGGCACCTGAGAAGGCGCCCAACAATGGGTGATTTCATTTTACATGGTGCCCAAGATGAGGCGCAGAGTCCTCCTGAGTTGTCCTGACACCTGCTGATCAGATCGGACCCAGAGTGATGCTGAGTGTGTCCTCAGGTGGAATGCTGCTCATGTCTTGGTCAGCACGGGTCCCATTTTGGGCCCCTCAGCCCTGCAGAGTTACTGCCTGGGGCTCTTGTTTCAGATACCTGTATCCTCAAGAGCACCTTCCCCCCACATCCAGGATACTCAGCTCTCAGAACTGGTATTGCTAAAGTCAATTAGCTGTCTTGGTGATTTGACAGGGATGGTGTTAGAAGGTATCTCTTTCTTCTCATTCAGCCAGAAGTCCTGGCTTCAAAAAATACCAAAGGAGGTCAGGGAAAGGCCATCCAGTGGAACCTTATGAGAATCCCATCAAGGGAAGAAGAGAGAAAAAAAATTTAACAGGTCAGTTCCTTTTATTCCTCCATAAAATAATGATGACTAGTAAATATATATATATATATAAACATACTTCAGATCCTGTTGCACAACATGTCTGTTCTTTAGTAGAAGCTCAACAGGTATGTGTTGATCCTGTTCGTTAAAATCAAAGAGGAAGGGGAGAGGAAAAAGAGAGGAAGGAAGGAAGGAAGGAAGAAGATAAATTATGAATTTAATTTATAACAGATATTCTCAAAACACACATATGCTGGGGAAGGTTCTGCATCCCCCCCACTGCCACACTCCAACCCCATGGACTGGACACTCAGGACCCAACACATGGTCCACCTAAGAACTTCAGCAAACCCAACCAGTGGTAATATCACACAACTTAGGAACCCCCAATGTTCGAAACAAGATCTAGTCTTAGGCGGTGCAAGTTGATACCCTACACAAGGCCATTACTTCAGGAAACTGAACCCACAGAAATAAAAACATAACACCAAACTCAAAGAAGATTCAGAGAAACATATGTAAAATTATGGATTAAAACCACAGAGGGGAATGTAAATGCAACAGACATATGCACACTACCTGAAGATCAATTTAGGGCAACAGTGATAAATATACTCATGGAAATCCAGAAAACTAGAGGAAGAAAAATGAAAAGCAACAAAATAAGGAAGAGAAGAAACAATTCAAGATATAAAATAAAGAGCACAATAGTTGACCTAAAGAACTCAATACAAGGACTCAAGAGTAGTATGGGATGAAGCCTCCAGTAGAATCAATGAACTAGAAGATAGGGCAGGGAATTCCACTTCAGCAAACCAGCAAAAGGAAGAAAGAATGAAAAGAAATAAAGACAGTATTTGAGATCTATGATATAACAACGAAAGTTACAACATTTTCAATAGCAGAGAGGAAAGAGAAAAGAGGGCAGAAAATATGTTTGAATAAATAATAGTTGAGAATTTTCCTAACCTGAGGGATGAAGCAAGCCTCCAGACCCAGGAAGCTTACAGAGTTGCAAAAGGAACCCAAGCAGATATGTACCTAGACATATTGCCATCAAAATGTCAAAAGTACAATAAAGAGAGAATCTTAAAAGCACCAGAAAATAACAAGTCACATATTAATGAGTCACCAGAAGGTTGTCAGCAAATTTCTTAGCTGAAACTCTATAAGCCAGAAGCAAATGGCATGATATATTCAAAGTGCTGAAAGAAAATAATTTTCAACCTAGGATACTATACCATGAAAGATTATCATTTAGAACTAAAGGAATGATTTCAGATAAGCAAAAGTTAAAGGAATTCATCACCATAAAACCAGCTCTACAAAAAATACTACAGGAAGTTCTGTAAAATGTAAATAAACCCCACTTAAAAACAGTAAGACAGCAAAATATAAAAAGTGGAGAGGAGGAGAATAAAAATGTGGATGGTTAGAATGAATGCAAGACTAATCAGCTTTCATATAAAAGTAGGCAATATACATAGAATTCTTAATGCTAACCTCAGGGTAACCTCAGAACACAACTCCTCGAAAAAAGCAAAGTATAAAACAAGATGGCAAAACAATCAAAACATAACTACACTCAACCCACCTAAGAAGAGAAAGAGAAGAACAAAGTCACTGTATGCAACAACATCCAGAAACAATTTACAAAATGGTAATAAATGATTATATATCAATAATCACCTAAATGTTAATGGATTAAACTCACCAATCAAAATGACACACAGTGACCAAATGGATTAAAAAGCATATGCCAACCTTCTTGTGCAGTCAGAAAACTTGCCTTATTTCAAAAGATAAATAACGTTTCAAAGTGAATGGTTAGAACACAATCCTTCAGTCAAATGGCAACCTCCCAGCCCCCCAAAACAACCAAGAACTGTCATACTTATATTGAATAAAACAGACTTCCAGCTAAAATGTATAACAATAGATAGAGAAAGATATTATATAATGATTAAGGGGTCGATTCAGCAAGAAGACATCATCCTTATCAATACGTATGCACAATAATAGTAGGAGACTTCAAAACCCCACTTCCAACTAAGGACAGATCAGCCAGGCAGAAAATTAACAGGAAAACAGGAGTTTTAAATGACCATGGAGAACAGTTAGGTCTAGTGGACATATACCAAGGACTACAGAATTTACATTTTTCTCAAGTGTGCATGGAACATTCTCAAGGATAGTCATATGCTGGGATACAAAACATGTCTCAACAAATTTACAAAGATTGAAATCATACCAACCATCTTCTCTAAATACAATGGCTTAACACTAGAGATTAACCATGAAAAGAAAGCTGGAAGATCCCAAATTAATTGGAAACTAACAATATGCTTCTGAATGACTCTTGAGTAAAAGAGAAAATCAAAGAAGAACTAAAAAAAGTACTTATGAAAATGAAAATGAAAACGCGAGCCACCAGAATCTATGGAATGCAGCAAAGGCAGTACTAAGAGGGAAGTTCATTGCAATCCACATCTACCTCAAGAAACAAGAAAAATCCTGAATGAACACTCTAACCCTACATTTAAAGGAATTAGAGAAATAAAAATTCGAGTAAAAAAAATCAGTAGAAGAAAAGAAATGACAAAAATTTGAGTAGGAATAAATAAAATAGAAAATTCAGAAGGTCAATGAAACCAAAAGTTGGTTCTTTGAAAAACTAAAGAAAATTGACAAACCATTGGCTAGAGGTACAAAGAAGAAAATAGAGAAAGCTCTTATAACTAGAATCAGAAATGAAAGGGGAGCATTACAATCTATCATAGAAATACAAAACATCGTAAGGGTCTACTATGAATAGTTCTATGCCAGTAAAGTAAACAGCCTCAAAAATACGGACAGATTTTTTTTAAAATACAGTCTACCAAGACAGAATCTGGAAGAACTGGAAAACCTGAGCAGAATAATCACAAGCAGGATAATTGAAGAGGTAATCAAAAGTCTCCCTAAAAATAAAATCCTAGGGCCAGATGCCTTCACTAATTATCACCGTAACATTATCATTATCGTTACCATCATCGGCATCTTAAAAAATCTTCATCATCGCCATTATAATTGCCACCATTATTACCATAACCATCACCATCAACTTCACCATTCATCACCAGCAAAAGCATCATCTTCACCATCCCCAACCTCAACATCATCACTGTCATCAACATCATCAGCATCATTATCATCATCATCCTTATCATCATCATCATCATCCTAACCATCTCCATCATCACCATCATTGTCATCATTTCCTCCAGAAGCAATAGCAGCAGCAGTACTTTTTCTTAAAACCCAATATCATAGATAGAAACTCAATATGAAACCCAACCAAGAGTAGGACATATGATCAAAGTACTGTTGTGATACTGATTTCATCTTTTGCAAACTCAAGGTGACTTCTGAAGCACAATCCCAGCAGATTCCTTGGGGACGATTAGAAACATCTGCTTGTGAAATAAACTTCTCCTAGTGTAAATGAGAACTATGGGGCTCAGAGAAGGTTAAGGAGACAGCATCACATCATCCCAGGAGCTGATATGTGACCCACGGCACCATGGCGTCCATGAGTCAACATATGTAACGCTCTTAGAAATAGGACCAGACTTAGGGTGAGGCAGTGAAACTCTTACTTTGGGTACAAAAGTTAAAGAAGCATGTCAAAACAGGAGTTAAGACAAGTTATGTTTGATGCAATGATTTAAAAAATCAAAATACATACAAAATATAAATATCCATCAAAATAAACACATACTTTGTTTGAAAATCCAAATTGTGTACAAGCATCAGAAATTCTTGGAACATATTAAATTTGATGTGTAAGCAAAGACAATTCATGTGACATAAATTATATATGTATATACATCAACTTATACAAAAATGTCTCCATAAGGAAATTATTTAAAACACAGGAAAACAAGAGATATTTTCCAATACAAAAGAGAGGAACCAAAATTTTAGGGAGGGGCATGAAAATATGAAATACAATGTTATCTTTTCAGATTCTCTCCAGTTCTGAGCTCCACCCTACAGTCTCTGGTTGTGGGGTTCTTATTTGAATGCAAAGCCACTCAGATTGCTTTCTTGGGAAATGAGGTAATCTAAGAGCCACAAGAGCGGGAGAGAAAGCCCAGACTCCAAGAGAGGCTCATTATCATCCAAGAACTCATCAAGCATGTCCATCTGCAAGACAGGCTCCACCCCTAGGACTTCGAACATGCTGTGAACTCTTCCTGAATTATGACTTCCCTGTCCTCCCAATCTTCATAGCTTTCATCAAGCTACCTGAGTGAAATTTTCACAGAAAAGTCTTTGCTGGTCCCCTTTATAAACTACTGACCCTACCCCAGAACCCAGAAACCTCAGTGCCTTTCTCCGTGTATCACATGGAGTCATATTATCACTGTATGAGCTCATCATAGCTGCCTGTCCCCTGACCAAAACAGATATCCCATGAGGGCAGGACCTTGGTCTAGGTCCTCCCTCCACCCATAGCCACAGGGTCTCAGCACCTCAGACAGCATCTGGCCAAAAGACAATGCCCCCTTAATGTGTGGTGAAGGAATAAGGCAGGACTTAGTTGTTAGAATGGTCTCTATTTTCTGAAAGTCAAAATGATGGAAGGGCAGCAGTGTGTTCACTCAGACCTTTCCTGACACATTCTCCTCCAGACGTAAACTCCTAAGATTTGTTCCAGAGCATCAGTTCTGTGTAATATTAGCAGGTATTTCTTGACAAAAGCATGGTGTAGCCTAATAGATTTAGAAAGTACTTAGCTACATCCAAAGGACAGAAGGTCTCCCTGGGCCTGTGACAGGCAAATGTATGTCACTAACCTATGGGAAGGGATGTGCTTTCTCCAATGTCCTTGGTCAGGGAATGCGTGGGAGCAGGACAATGTGGAAGGTCAAGAGCCAGAGAAGTGCCGGCATCAATGGAACATTGATGCAGATACATTACCAGGTTCAGCCTGACGGGGTAGCCCCTGGCCATTGGTTACTGCTGAGAACCTGACAGGAGGCTAGTTGAACTGAGATGAATTCTAAGTATACAAATATAAAATTCCAGAGATCAAATGTGGAAAAAAAATGAAAATATTAAAAAATTTATTTTTGTATTGAGTACATGTTTACATGATAATATTTAGCACATGTTGGATTAAGAAAATATAAAATTAATTCCGCCCGTTCCTTTTCACTTTTTCACTGTGGCTGCTAAAAATGTAAATGTATGTAGATGTTTCTTGTCACCTTTGTAAGGGACAACACTGGCTGTTCTGGTTCAAGCCCTGCCTGACTCCCCTGGTCTGGGGCATGAGGGAGACTTTGCCCCCTTTCTAAATACAATGAAGGGGTAGCTGAGGCCCAGAGTCTATTGCTGTCCTGCCAACCCAGAGCAGTGGCTTCTCTCCAAAATATCCACATGTGGAAATAAAAGGACAGAGCTGGAGTCCCTGGGTCCTGATCAAAATCAGCTCAAGAGATTCTGGCTTCCTGAAGCTCCTGAAGGGTGACACAGGCCTCCTAGCTGTCCCCAGGGCTTCTGTGGACACCCCAGCACCCAGCCTTCCAGGAGCAAAAAGGCATCAGCCACAATGCTAAAGAGACCCCAGTCCCCCAGAGTAACAGGAACCAGGCAATCTTAGATTGCTGTGTGCGCATGACCTAGAAAATAGTTCTCACAGTCAAACTTGGCAATTTTTATTATTCAGACATACCCAGAGGACATTGCCCTTGTGGAAGAGTCCACAGTTCTCTTTCAATGCAGACCATGGCCCTGAAGAATAAGGCTGAGAACCAGCACCGCTTAGAGAAGTGGGAACTCGCTGGAGATGGCCCAGGCCTTTCCCGCCAGTGGAGACCTCAGCATCTCCTGAAGGAGAGACCTGCCAAGCCCAGATGCCAGCTGCAGCAGCAGTGCTCTGATGTCCCGGCAGAAGACAGACTGCCCAGTCCTTGGGGGGTGACAGGCAGGCCATATTCAACCCTCACTGCAGCCTCTTAAGGATCACATTGCCTGGAATTATCAGCTACTCTTCTTTCTGCAGCTCCAGACATCCATTACAAATTCCCCTTTGACCTCCTCAAGAGGACAGGAAACACTGGGTGATGGGGTGGCAGACACATGAAAAGGTATCCTCCCCTGTGGTCCTCACGGCTCTGGGGACAGTCTTCATCTGGTCTAGTCCCTGGACACCTTCCCCTGTCATCTGGAGGTCAGGTACCACTCTTACCACGAGCCTTGGGAATAGCTGAGTTTTGCTTTTTATAACTTTCACGTCTCCTGAGACCCCTGTTTCCTCTCATTTCTCCAGAATGGCCATTGACTTTTTCTGAGAGGGAGTTTTGTCCTTTCCTTGCCACCTCTCAGGCCCACCATTGGTCTGCTGGGCAAGGGCAGCTGTCAGGGAATGTGGAGGCAGGGGTGCCACACCATGAATTTGGGGCTCAATGGGTATCTTCAGTCCTGGGTTTGATTTCTGAACCTCTCACCTGTGTCAGGCCTGGGGAGAGGCTCCTGGCAGCCTCTGCCAGTGCATCTGGGCTGGGCTAGCTGACCAGCTTTGCAGCCCAAGTCCTACTCCAAGGAGGGCAGCCCCACAGCCAGGCTTCTAGGAGGCTAAGCTGGATCCCACTTCTTACCAATAACGTCTAAATTCTCTTCTCTTCTCTTCCCGTCCAGTTAGTGATGATGGCGGGCTGGAAGTGGAAACTGACAAGAACAACCTTGTTCTTTGGCTAAAGAGGGAAGGGTACACATGCGGTAAAGGCCTCCTCTCTCCTGGAACTAGTTTACATGGTTTCCTCAAGGAAGGGAAGGAGGGGCGCTGTCTGGGGCTCTGACATCCAAACTCTGGAAGAGGAGCAGAACATCCAGGACCAGGGACCACAGCTATTCCCAGCCCTAATTTGGTCTGGACTGGAGCTGTGATGGCACCAAGCAGGGTGGGGGTTGAATGTGTCCTTCTGACCTCTGTCTGCTCTTCGCCTCTAGCCGGTTACTGTCCAGGTGGTTCCTCGGTCCAGTGTCATCATTTTCTAACCTATGGCTGTAAGTTCTATTGCCGTCTATAAAAGTGGTCAGTGATGGAGGTCTGGTGATTCCTAAAAATAAGCCCACTGAGCCTTATGTCAGCTTTAGTTCAGCCATTTGGAGGAAGCGGCCAGGGACCAGCTGACATGCTCATACCTGGAGCTTGCAGCCTGGTGACTGACAGCCTTTATGCCCAGCCCACATCCAAGGCCCAGGGCTATGTGCTGGGCATCTGAGCAAAGCCCAGAGATTACATTTAAGCCTTTAGTCTCCTCAAGCGCACGAATCACCACCTCTCCAGGCTCCCCATCCACGCTGTTCAGAATGGCCACTGGAGCAGCATTTTATCTCCATTCCACACTCTGTCTTTAAAAGGCTCTTTCTGGGTCTATTTTGTGCCCATCTCTGCTCACTGAACAGCAAGCCCTGCCTTGGGGTTACACTTCCTATTGAATGCGCATGTCCTTACACCGCCTCTCATGTACGAAGGAAAGCCAGGCAGCCCCTTACATCCCTGAAAGCACCTGGGGGCCTGAACTAAACAATCCAAAAGACAGCCAGACGCTCTTCCCAAGCCCCTCTGTCTGAGACACCAGCTCGCAGATATTTCTTGAGCAACCTAAATCCAGGAGGTGTGCACATTTGGGCTCTTACTTAGATGTGCCTTGTCGTATGTTTCTACAAGTCCTGTCTTTCTACCCTGATCACACGTTCTCTGTGGGCAGGGCCTAGTCAGACAGCTGTCCTAGTATGGATAAGACACATGCTTGCTAGAGAGAGAGGAAGGTGACCTCTACTGAAGGGTGTGCACGTGTGGCCTCGGGTCCACCAGCAGGGGGTCTTGGGACAATATCCCACTTCTGAGCGTCTTCTCCAAGTCGGGAATATTTGCCAGAGTGTCTGCACTCTGGGGTCGGGGTCGTTTGGGGTGGGGTGGGGGCGGCGGTGGAGCAAGCAAGTGTGTGGAGGAAATGTGTGAACTGTAAACTCTGACGCTAGTGGTAGCCGACATTTGAGCAAATGCACCCGCACTCCTCACGTAGATGCTGCAGAGACTTCTGTCTCTTTGCCTCGTGGTGGTGTTATCCCAGAAACCGCCGAGAAGCTGGGTTAGTGGATCATAAACCACTGTGTGCTTCAGATCAGACCTGAAGGGCTGGCAGGTGATGTCCAGAGACAAAGGTGAGGAGATTCTAACCCAGCTGGTCTGCTCACCTGGGACAGGAGGCTGCTGGCAGAACTCAGGGTATTAAACCAGAAGTTCTTCCAAATGGGTGTCGCTGGGCTGGTCCCCACTATGAACAACAGCGTCTCTGTCCTAGATACAGAGGGGCCCCTAGGATGTGTTGCCTGTAGGAAGGAAGGCAGTATTTCTCCACCAGCTCCTACCCCGACCACAAATGTCAGGATTTTCCCAGGGGCTGGCAACTCCCTGACTTAGGTGGTTGGCACATACAGAGGAAAGAACCAGTGAGTTTCAGCAGATGCCCCTGAAGTGGTGGCAGAAAGCAGCAGATGCCTCCCGTGACTAAGGATAGCAGGTGGCGCCAGGCCACGTACCTGATTTGGCTGATCATGTCAACAATGGCTGAGTGGGCGGTGGGTCAAGAGGCAGTGCAGGGGTGACAGAGGTGCCTTGTCCATTCCACAGGGCACTGTCAGAGCCTGGGGCCTGGTGGAAACACATGATGGGGGATGACATCCCAAACCAGAGTTTCGTGTGTGTGAATCCAGCATCACAAATGAGTCCACAGATGTCAGCCATGGGAGGTGACAGAGCACACTGAAAGGGACTGCAAAGTATTCGATGTGAAAGCTTCCTCGAGATAAACAATCGACTATGATGAGTAGCTAGGAGGAAAGGACGAAGCAGATGTAAAGCAAAAGAGAACCAAGCAGAATGTACAGGAGTGAAAAGTGCAGTTACAGAAAAACTCGACAGATGACTAACTAGTTAATGAGTCACCAGTGAAAACAACTAGGAGACAGAATTGAGGAAATTCCCTGGACTGCAGACAGAAAGACACTGGAGGGAGGTCACTGTGAACTGAAAGTTCCACATTCATTCCAGTCACCATTCAAGAACAAGGTTAAAAATGGGGATATTTCCATACAGAAAAAGGGATCAAGATCAGGTCCCTGATGAAAAGTTCTTGGGATATGTTGCAACATGGAAAAAATAAAAAGTCCCATGAAGGAAGCACGGAAATCCTGGACTCAGTGGAGACCAGCACAAAATAAATAGGTGCATAAATAAGCAAATAAGATATTTTGGGAATGTTTTAGAAAATGACATTGAAATAGAAGAATAATGATGGGACCACAGCTAAGGTATTGACTTCTTGGTATGTAAGATGGAATGAATGTTTATGTCTCCTCCAAATTCGTCTGTTGAAGACCAAACCTCCAGTTGGCTGATACTTGAAGATGAGGGATGTGAGGAATTCATTAAGGTTGTGTCAGGTCATAAAGGGTGGGCCTCCCATTCCATGGGGTTAGTGCCCTTATCAGAATAGAACCAACACGAGCTTTTTCCTCCCCCATGAGCCCTCGCCTCCCTCTCTGCCCTCATGCCTGTCCCTCTCTCCTCTGCCTCTCCTCCCCCAGACCCTCTCCCTCTTCATGTGAGGACAAGTTAAGTGGATGGCCCTCTATCCACAAGCCAGGAACTAACCCCACAAACTAACCCTGCCAGACCTGGACCTCACACATCGAGCCCCCAGAACTGTGAGAAAATAAATACCCATTATTTGTCTAAACCCCCAGTTTGTTTTTCTGTTACGGTAGTATGAGCTAAGACAGTACAGATCAATAAGCTCAAAACAAACTTACGGGCATAACACGGGGCTTAGGAGTTTTGGGAGAAAATCAGTGTGCTAAGGTTCTTTTCCATTCAAAGGAAATCTTTGCTAGAATGGGCGTTTAAATTTTAAGGTCTGTCACTAAAAGATTAGAAATAAACACTATTCCTCTCCATCCAATAAAGGAAAAATGGGTCAAAAAAGGTGCATGTAGAATGAACAAGCAATGACGTGACAAGGAGCATGCACTTTGTGGAAGAATACCGCTGTTTTAGTCCCATCTGAGACACAGGCAGCTAAGGTGCTGGTTATGACAAACCACGGACCCAGGTTCGAATCCACAGGTGAGGGAACAGAAGAAATAGTATGGTTATCTGGAAAGCACAGTGGGGATAAAAATAAAATATATGACTTTAAAGATATAATTATTCTTAACATTAAGTATTTATTTCTGCTTTGCTCATTCTTTGGCTTCATGATACCCACAAGTCCAGAATACCCTCATTGGTTGTCAGTATAAACCCTGGAAATCAGTGGGTGTATGCAGACCCTGACATTCAGCACACTGAAAATCTGCCTTCTCCCAAGAAAATAGCGTTTTTGATTTCATGAAGGCATTCCCCTTATCACTTTGGTTATTGGGAAGATCGGTGTCTATCTATGAAGTGACTCTAGGGGCTCCACAGACATGCTGACATCCATTTACCCTGCATTCATTTGGCTCCATGTTCTTTTTCAAAATTGCTTTTCCCTTTAACTACTGTATTTTCTTTTTTGTTTCGCTCCCACCACTGGATGTGTGATCTCAAGCAAATAATTTTACTTCCTTATAGTTCATGCCTATAAAATATGATAATTGATATCAACTATATCTCAGGGTTAAATGAGGGGTGTGTGTGTGTGTGTGACTCAGAATAGATGGACACAAAGACACCAGTGAGACTCTGCAATGCAGCTGTCATCATCACCACCATCTTGACTCAATTTGCAAGCTACCTCAAGCAAGAGAGCAGGATGGAGCATAAACTGATGATAACACAGCCCTGGGAAACCCTGGATAAGAATGGAATGCACATAGCTGGACATGGAAATGTTGGGAAGGAAGACATTGGTGCCTTCATCTCTATCATGCTTCTAAAGAGACAATTGGAAAGACAAATAAGATCCAAGAGAAAGGTATAGAAAATATGATAAAACACAAGTGCCCACCATAATGAGCAAAAGTGGCCCTTGTCAAAACTCAGTAACAGTTGAGACCCTGCCAGGGAGCAGGAAGTGATCCTTCTCCCTGGGATACTGAACAGAACTTGAACACCATGAGGACATCAGAGGAGTCCCGGGTCCAGGGTGAGAACATAGTGGTTTTAGGAAGCATTTCCCCGTGTGCTGGCACTGTGAGTATGGCTTTATAACATCATTTCCTCTTTAGAGTGTTACTGCCAGGCATTTAGAGGAGTGAGGACTTCGAGCAGCATTCCCACGGTGGTCCCCAGCCTGGAACCACACCACCACATCTCCCGCCCCCCTCACTGTGCTCCCGGAGCAGCTGGCCCCTACACGAGAGCGCCGGCCTTGCCCAGGCTTGCTTTCCACAGCAGTGACAGTGGCGTCCCTCCTGTGGCTGTGCAGGGCTTTGCCATTGTGTTGCTTGTCTCCATCTGAGAATGCGCAGCTCAGAAAAGGCAGCTGACCCCGGGCCTGTGAGTGCTGTTTCTCCAAGACCAGAAGGTGGCCATCCTGGGTCCCTGGGACCACGACCAGTAATGAGCTCCTTCCTTATGGTGACTGGTGACCATCACCCCACGTCGACCCCAGACCTATGTGCTGCCATGAGCTGTAAGGAGTGGGACTAATCCACTCAGGATTAGATGGCAAAGACTGAAGAACACCAGCAGTTTTAAATGTCCCTGTTTTTAAGAGGGTTCAGGAGTTGTAGTTGTCACATAAGGGTCACACAGTCTGTGGCATCTCTTCCCTTAGGGACTCTCCAGGGCTGACAACACCTCCACCAGGGCCCTCCCTAGACATGCCTCCGACTTCAGTTCTTTATTTTTATCCTCTCCCTCCTCTATGGGAAGTTCATCGTTTTATGGCTTTGGAGGAAAGCAGTCTGCTTGGAATTGGAGGAAATTCTTATCATCGTGTTGATGAAGACTCCCCATCAGTCTTCCTTTTTTAAGAAAGTAAAAGCAGAAAGAAGTCTAATAATAACATAGATACCTCCTGTATACATGAGAGAAACCCATTTAAACTGAGTAACTCACCATTTGGCATTAAATTCTAGTTTAAATACTTCCTTAGGAAGTGAAAGGACAGGGGTGGGGGCTGAGGTCAGTAAATAAAAATTGGGCCTTTATGTAGGTTAAGGTACTGAGGAGTTAAAGAGATTAGGTCTCCTGGTTTGGTGCGAGGTGCCCTTACAGAAAGATTTTTCTTTAGACACGTAAATGTCCAAAATGAGAACTTCCACCCAGTCCTCAGAGGACTCCTTTCTGTGAAATAATATTCTCTTAAATGAAACCAACTTTTTAAAAGAAAACAACCATTTGTGGAATGTTTCCTTTGACTTCTTTTTCACTGCTGAGTTGTTTTCCATCGTATCATAGCTCATCCACCCACCTGTTGGATGGTTGGGCTGTCTCCAGTTTGAGAACCTTATAAAGAAAGCTGCTGTGCACCGTGAATATTAAAGCTTTTCAAAAAATCTCTTAAAAGCAATCAGATAAGACACCCTTGTCTGCATATGGCTGCCTCAAGACCAGACCCACCATGCTCTGGCCTTGTACCAGGGTCACCCTGAGGCTCAGTCAGCTTTGCTCTCTGCCATGACACTAACACATTAACTCCCAATGTCCACCACAGCCTGGTCACTTCCTACAAATGGCCCCCTTTAAAGCACAGCAAAGGAGGTGTTCTGATGAGGCAGAGTCGGAGGAGGCGGCCTAATTATGATGGTGCCCAACTGAGGTGGAGTTTGGGCAGCGGCTGTGAGCACTGGTCCATGCATGGTTTAGGAGCTAGAGCAGATGTGGTTAGCTGGAAATGCTGTTTGGCATTTCTCATGTCCCAGGAAGCCTGCTGTGTGATTCTCCAGTCATTCTGATCAGATTTCTCTCACCGGAGTCATCTGTATTGCTGGCGTCCAGGTCACTGGACTCCGCACCAGTGATGGGTGTCACGTGACTATCTTGGCTGCACGCTCCTCACAGGAGAACAGGGCTGGTCTCACTGCAAAAATCTAAGGCAAATCTGAATGGTCGGTTCCTGCAGGAAAAAACAGAGAAGGCACCCTGGCCCTTTTGCCCCGGTGGGGCGACGGTCATCCAGCACTGCGAACGGGGCTGTGTGCCTTTAAGAAGCAAAAATTAATGCAAAGCTTATTACCATCCGCTGGTTGCTAACGCTCTTCTACTGCCCAAGTGTCTGAATTTCAGCTTCAGATGAGTGTGGCCTGCTGGGATTTGAGCTGCCAGTTTAATTAGTGTTCAGTAATTTCAATAATGAGTGACAATTCATCGGGGCTTTTAGGTTGGTCTTCTGTTCAGAAGCAAATCAATAATCCACAGTTTTTCCCCTTCTTTAAAGACAAGAAAGTGGCATGTGAGTTACATCAGATGAGAGAAAATAAATGAGGAGACGCTGCAGTCCCTCAGTAACTTGAGAGCCAATTGGCTTTAATGGCGTGGGCAGCCTCCTGGTTTGTTGATGTTATTGGAGGAACAGAAAGGTCATTAGTAGCTGGAGAGAGACTCTGGGATGCTCACAGTAAACAGTTTACCCTGGCTGTAACCATAGTGATTTGGGTAGATGAACACAGGTATACGGATTACTCCTGTATTCCCCAGGCTGCCTGTATTATTGCCTCCGAAGGTATAAAAACAATAGAGGCTAATTGTATGAGAGTGAGTTTATTACAAACATAAATGGAAAGGAAAAAAGAAAACCAGAGATGTTCCTTCGAAGACTCCCCCACCCTGCCACACATCTCCATCTGTATCTTTAACCTGCGAGTCTGTGGGCGCCCATCTGTGCAATGGCTCGTCCTGGGCTGCCTCCTGGGCACCTGGCCTGGGGACAGACGACCGTTGCTGGGGACCCGGCTTCTGAGGACTGCAGCCTGGTTGCAAGTGGGCTGTGCTCAGGCTCTGGATGCGATCAGGACTCAGCAATTACTTTTTTACTGCTGGTGGCTGCACTCCGAGTGATGCCTCAAAGCCAGGGATGCGCATTTATCTCACCGAAGACGTGGGGCGGTGCGCCTTCCCCCAGCCAGTGGCTGGAGAGTCAGCGGCGTTTCAGCGGCACCCTGCCAGTCCGCTGCAGTGGCAGCTTTTTTGTAAAGTCGCGGGCTCTCTTTTGTTACAGCCACAAAGACTCCGTCTTCATAAGGTGTTGTGATTTGCGGTATACAAACCCATTAAAAAAACACAAATGAAATCCCCAGCTGGGAAGGTCAAGTCTAATGAGGTGGGCTGTTGTGAGGAGTGGTAGCTCACAGCATCCCGCTTGTAGGCCAGAGGTGCTCCAAGAGAACAGCTGCTTATAATTATGATCATCTGACACTTTTCATCCACCTCAGGTGCTATTTTTTTCCCTCACAAGAGAACAGATTAATTGTATATCAACTGATATACATAAAAAAGGGCTGGATAGAACGCTTAATAAAGTAACATTACATAGGCAATCCCACTGAAATTCTAATGTGTATATTCTTAATTAAATTCCCTTGTACCATACATAGTACAGGTGCAGTCTGTTTCCTCTTGCAACCAATGACGAGGTAGCCTGGCACCATGGAGGCATGGAACACAGATGCAAAGGCAATCATGCCTTCCTCCTTTCACACCTGTCCACCCTGGGGAAAAGGAAAGAAGACAACTCAAAGGTGGGATCCAGGTTCAGAGAAGGGCCCATCCACACAGATGTGCAGTATTATCAGGCTAACGAATCCATCCAGACCCTTACATCACCAGTTCCTCAGTCCCAGAAGAGGAGGCAGAGCTGCGTGAAGATACACTATTTAAAGAGATGAAGAAAGAGAGGGAGAACTAGGAGAAGACATGCAGGAGGAGAAATATGAAGGAGCAGGGAAACTAGGAGGAGAAGATATGAAAAAGACAGAAGACATGAAGGAGGAGAGAGGGGACTAGTGGTGCAGACTGGGAGGAGATGCACTCGGTGGCCCAGATTCACTCAGGAGAGTAACTATTGCTCCAGAGAAGAATAGATATGTGCTCAAGACCAACATGCAGAGGTACTGATGTGGGTGTAATTCAGCAGCGGCCTGGAAGCAGTCGTATACCTTCTCCCTCAGCTCTAGACCGCTGCACCAGGAACTGGACCTCTGGTGACTGCCTGATTTTGCCTCATTGGGGAATTGCAGATTTTCCTTGAGGGCTAAACATGTCAGTTCTGCAAGGGAAAAGAGAGTGTTTAAACAAGGCAGGTGAGGTGAAGTGCTTCTGCCCAACAGACCCACAAGGAAATGCCCACTGGTCTTAGGAAGACAGAACTATCGCCAAATTGTCCAGGAGAGAGCACGGTATTGATGATACAGTTTTCAAGATGAGGAAAGAAAGTGCATTACACTCCCACCAAGTATCCTGCCCACATGCTTGCCTATGAAAAAGAGAGCTGACTTTCCTGGTTTTCAGAAAGAACTCTGTGGGGTGACAGGAGCACCCACTGACAAGGAGAACTTCCCACAGAGTTCTGAAGGCTTCCTGTCTTAAGAGTTGAAGGCCACCAACTAGAGAACAATCTAGAATCTCACTGCCCACACTGTGCATAGCACTGCCAAGTGGAACGCTGGATTTGAAGTACAAGAGTGGATTCATGGCAGGCTCTGCATCATGGAAGAGACGTGGCTACAGGGAGGAGGCAGGGCCTTCCTGGGCCTCTACTGATATCTTCTTGTTCGACCTCAGTTAGCAAGTTAGCACCTACTGACACACGCGCCATCCAGGTACCAGTCATAAGTTGAGCCCTTTCCCCAGACCTGGTGCTGCCTTATGCCCAGGGGAGACCACAGGCCCCGCCTCATGCAGTTCACATTCAACCAGAACTGAAAAGCGGACGCACTCACATCTGATGCCCTGGGAGCTATGGACATGCAGATACACACCAACCCACAGGCCTCGTGTAGACAAGGACAGGAACATGTGCTGTCTGTGATGTCCTTTCCGCCTTGAGTGGGGCCAGAGAAACTCAGGGCAAAGAGCTGGAGCAGCACTGACCTTGGCTTGCAGGCAAGGCTCAGACGGGCAGTCAGAGGAGTGGGTCACTGTGAGACTGGCAGGTGACTCTGGTGGTGAGGAGAGGCCTCTGGAGCTCCTTTCACCAGGGAGCACCGCTCCACCTACTAGGGAGGGACCATCACAGGAGCACTGGCTGCCCTGGAAGAGCACAGTTAACCCAGCACTCCCAGAGACGGCCCGTGGCACCCAAGAAGGAGCTTTGCTTGACCTAGGGTCACGACCTCAGAAGGGAAGACAGCCAGACCTGGACAGAGAAGAGAGGCACACCTCTGTGGGATGAGTTCCCAGGGGAGAGAGGGAATCAAGGGAAGAACAGGTTAGAGGTGTCAGGAGTGCGGTTTGAGATGCTCGACACCTGTGGGCTGGGGCAGGTGGCCCTTAGGAGGGCTAACCTTGACAGATGCGGTAGACATCGGAACAAGAGCCGCAGTGGTACTGAGCTCTTTGTGACCCTGTCACTCGTAATCTGGCCTGGAACTCAGCATCCCACCTCACATTCAGTGTCAGTGAAACCTATCAAAGAATTCAATACACACATGCATGCACACACATGTGTACACGTACACATGTACACACATGAACACATGTCCATGTACACACAGAGATACACCAACACACAAGTGCTCACACACAATTCTTGCATAAACATGCGATCGCATCTACACTACTGTGCACCCCGCGCCATGTATGTACACATGTCCACATGCATGTAGATGCATAGTGTACACAGACACAAGACACGTGCCTAGACACGCAGTTGAGTATATCTACACCTGTGTGCGCATGGACATATGCAACCACACATACACAAAGTGTATTTGATGTGCACACACAGCATACGCACGCCTCACACCCACACGCACAAACATAGATTCACATTTTCTGTCAGCAGGCCCAGAAAAGCATGTCATACTGGGTTTGTTCCAGTCAAGCCTCACAAAGATGATGGTGGGTCCTTTTTCCTCCTGGGGCTGAATGGTGGTCTCTCCCTGTGCTGTAGGCTACCAGGCCTTGCTGTCGGAGGAATGATGACCCAGGTGACCTCATGGGGTGGCTGAAGCTCACCTCTGAGTCCCAGGAGATACCGGAGCTGCACTTGGAGTGGTGGAAACAGGGCCTTCCTGCTCCTCTCCTGGATGTCATTGCCTTTCATAGAAAACCCCAGTTATCTCCAGTGAGGACCTGGAGCCCCAATGCCCAGGGCACCCATCACTGTGGCCTGGTCTGGAGAATCTTTGTGTTTCCTCCATCACTGCCACCCTCTCCTCTAATCCTCCTGGACACGCTCAAGTCTGACACATAAAGATCTTTCCTGCTGCGTGCATGCATGCGACCTCCTCCTGCCTGGCCTTCCACCTTGACCTCACTCTGCCAGTACCAAGCAGAGCTCCAACTTCTGCCCAGGCCCGTGGCCCTGAGACCCACAGGCTCCCTGCCATGATGTAGACACAGTCTCGTGTGTAGGACCATGCTGAGCTAGTGTCACTGTAACACCCAGCGACTGGGTGACATGGGAAATGTGACCCAGAACATCTCCCAGATGAACTTGTGTCAAAAAACCCAATGTTCAACTTTATGGTGAAAAAAAAAATCAGCTATGGTGTTGAAAACACTTCGCCAGGAACACGGCTCACTGAAGTGAACGTCAGCCAGGAGCTTGGTCTTGGAGGAGAGAGGCTCGTCATCACCTCCACAGCCATTGACTGAAGGGTAAATGTCCAAGTTCTGAATGACCAAGAAATCCATCCACCCAGAGGAGAGGCTGGCACCCTTGTCATGGCTGCAAGGCCCTCTTGTCTGTTTGCTCTCTGACCTGAGCTGTGCTGTGGGCAGTGGGGAAATGGCTAGGTAACAGCTATGTTAGGTTTCTGCGCAAACACAGTAATGGATCTTCCAAATTTCCTGGCAACTGTCATTATCCGATTTTTCAGATGAGGAAACTGAGGCTCTGTCAGAGCAAATAGCTTGTCTGTGGTCACCCAGCTTGGAAGTGGTGAAGTCTTGACATTGGGCATTGCTATTTTCAAGGACTTCTTTAAGGCCACGCCTAACTCTGAGTAATTGGAAGCATATTGTCCAGCTCACATTACTATTAGAACTTCAGTTCTTCATAGCAAAATCTAAGGTACTGTGAGAGTGAAAAACCCAATCACATATGCATATTGCTCTATGGAGGTAAAATGGCGACAGCTTGTTTTGGCTTAGAGCTGACAGTTCTGAAGACTTCCGCTA
Source organism: Solenodon paradoxus (assembly GCA_004363575.1). Lineage (NCBI taxonomy): Eukaryota > Metazoa > Chordata > Mammalia > Eulipotyphla > Solenodontidae > Solenodon > Solenodon paradoxus. The sequence goes on from RJWH01000822.1 coordinate 354,520, forward strand.
GCACCGTTGTCTCCCCCCCAGGAGAGAGCCAATACAGGGATGCTCGGGCAGAGGTATGATCGCTAGCACACAGGAAGGATGGAGAAAGGAGCCCACCCAGGTGTGCTGGCCCTCCTGCTGTGATTATGGAAGCCATGTCCATGTTGGAACCAGTTTATCAACAATTAGAGCTTTTGTGAGCACCCTTACCTGGACAAGGCTTCTCACATAACGAGTTGCCCTTCTAGTCAGACTGCTTGCTCTTTCATGCTGAACTCTTGTCTCAGCAGGATGTGACAGATCTGCTGACCTTCCCTGCAAACTCACCCGTCATATTCTCCTGTGAAGCAGAAAGACACGACAAACACAGGCGCCAACAGGGAGTGGGCAGAGCTCTGAGAGATTGATTTAGGCATAGCAGACACAACTGCCTATGAGGGAACGGCACCCAGCTGTCAGGGGCAGGCACCCAATGTTTATGTGGGGGACAGTCACCAAATGTTTGAGGAATAGGCGCCCAGTGTGTGTGAGAAACAGGCACCCGATTTGTGTGTGAGGGACTGGCATCAAATATGTGAGGGAGTGAGGGGTATATATACTCAGATAAAGATGGATGCTCCCTATTTAGTAGGACTCTCTCCTTCTAACTTAGTCTTTTTCTAGAGATACAGGAGAGTCCAGAGAGACTCCATCAGGAGTGCCGTGAAGTTGGAAGCTGTTCCTGGGCCTCATGGCCTACAGCCTGCAGGACAACAGCTGGGCTGGGTGGCAGGGTGTGGCCTCCCAGACATGGATGCCCAGCCCACCTTTTCTTGGACTTCAAGCTGTTCTACCTAAAGAGGTTTGAAAGCGGTGTCTTCACTTCCTATTCTTGCCCCTTCGACCCTCCTCTCCCGATGTTTTCTGGATTCAGGCTGCAGCAGCCTAGACCAGGGTCACCAGGACCCATGTCCTGGTGGGCTGTGACGCCCATGGGCAGAGCTGTGGGAGCAGGTGAACTGCCATCTGGGCGTCTCAGCACAATTTCACAGTGAGACCATGGTCTTTGTTTGGAAACTGCGACTCTGTGGGTCAGGGCCACCCGCTCTGAGGAGGGAAGGAGCTGTCAAAATGAAAAGCGCAGGCAGCTGAATTAGAGTGGAGCCTGTGCCTGGAGGAGCTTCTGTTTACTTCTGAAAAGAGAAGGAGAGCTGCCAGCTGGAGGAAGGAGCCCCTTCTCCTCACCCCAGCAGACAGCGCGCACATGCTTTACCTGGGTTGGAAATCCATCATCTTCCATTCGCTGAGAAGTGTCGCATTTCTTACAACTTTATTCTGGATGATGACTTTGGAGAACCTGGGAGGTTCTCCTGTGGTCAGGAATGGCCTCTAGGCACACTGGCCACTCACGGGTCAGAGAATTACATTTTATGATCTGAGTTGCACTGAAATCACGTGCTTGGCTTTTAAATCCCAGTACTCGGTGATCTTTTTTTTTTTTCAATATCTGCCAAACAGAACAATGAGACCCTTTTAAATGCCCCAGTGAGCAACTATTAAAACCACAATTTACAACTGTGCATATCATCTAACGTGTTAACCAGGTGTTCCAGTGTTATTGTTTGAAATTCTACCTAGGTTTAAATCAAATGAAGAAAAGCCAAAAGTCCAATTAAAATCCCACATTGCCTCTTTATCGAGGGTGGGTGAAAGACATTTGTTATAGATTTAATGGCAGAAAACTCATAAAATGCTAGACCATCCTTTTTCTCTCCAGTTTCTTATTTCTTCTTAGATTCTCACAGCTTACTGGCATTTCCTGTTCCTAACTGAAGGGGAAAAAAAAAAAAACAAACTAGAATCTAGGAATTTCTGGCTTAATTTTAGTAGCATCCTGGACACTCTAGCTGAATTTGACAATTGAGTGTTGTCATGGGATATTAAAACCGTGCAGTGGGCCCATTTCAGTGATTATTTCATAGGCTGTCCCTAATAAGTTCCATGCCTCTCTGGGCCCTCCTGCCAACATGTGTCCATTGTATTTAATAGTTCAGTGACAACAAATTTATGTTGCTAAGCTCCAACAAGTAAACCCAACCCAAATACCTCCCCACATTGCAGACATGGACCAAGGAATTATGGAATTCAGTTGTCTTCACGGAATCATAATTATTTCCAGACTTAAATGGCCTGTCTTTGTCTTTGGCCATTTTTCCCATTCCATTCTGACCTGAAATGCCGGTGTTCCCTTGCCTCTGCAACTTTCTCCTCAGGCTTTATTGTCACCTGCCCCTCTATCACTGCCAGTGCGTAGACCTTTGAATTCCAGAGCTTTTTGCTCAGCCCAGCTCCCCATCTCTCTCCTCTCAAAGCCTACTTAGCCATGGAGCAGTTTCCCCTGGTACTCTTGGACTGCCTTCCTTTTCCAGAGGATGGAGATGAGACAAAAGGATTTTCCGTCACCCTGGCTGCACTGTAATAAATAGGATGATCTGATAAATCACATTCATTTTTCTTCTCACAAAAATCGTGAAACTGCAAAAAAAAAGTGTCAGTTACCGCACATCTGTTCCCCTTTACGCCTTATTTAAGAAAATAATTCTTGCCAGATTTTTACCCACCCATAATAATTACACCATTTTTACAGATGTGGTTTTTAACAGCTTCATTTTGGCCCCAAATCTTTTATACAATTTGCAATGAAATTTGCTTCTTGGCTCACACTTCATGATGTGTGAGATGAAGGAACAGGACCATGCAGCCAGAACTGTACCTTTTAGTGGTGTTTTTCTAAACAAGTGGCAAGGGTGGAAATGATTGCTGTCATCATCATCATCATCATCATCATCATCATCATCATCATCATCATCCGGCCATGCTTACAAGTTTTGCACTTGGGTGTTTAATTTGGCAGTCACCGTGGGGTTGTTTTCTTTATTCCTAATGAAATACTCCCTTTTTGAGCTCCAGCCCAGAGCAAGGCTGTTCTTGAAAATCCCTGATGCAAGTAAGGATGGTAGGGATTCCCCCCATAGATGCATCCTCCCCAAAACCCTGAGGGTTTGTAAGGGGTTTCGCCCCAGCCCTGAACTTGAAGAGCTCACAGCGCCCTGGGGAGGACAGGAGAGGACACAGGAGAGTGCAATGGACCCAGGCAGGAACCACACACAAATCCAGTAAGGAAGCCCCCGTCCAGCTGAATCGCTGAATCGACAACTTGCATGGGAACTCTGCAAATGCCAGGGAGGAGCCTCTGTGACGGAAGCTGGAGTAATTGTACAGGGACAGTGTTTGACATTACTTATAAATGGGGTGTGAGGGTCGGTGCTCATGCAAACTTTGGTGACAAATATAGATGGGGAAGAAACTGAGTCTTGGAGCAGTCACGTGCTGTGCCAAAGCAGCACCAGTGGGTGGGTGTGGTGCGAGTGCTGCTTGGGCTCAGACACTTTTCTGGGTCCTCCCTGCAGGTGGCACCCTCTGAAGGAAAAGAACACGAATCAGACCAGAGTCCATGCAGGCCACAGAGCCCTCCCTGCAATGTGCGTTCCCGGCCACATGGGGAGCCACAGAGCCAGGGGAAATTGGAAGGACTAAATACAAATAGGCTGCCCACAAACTCTCTCCTCCCTATTAAGGAAGCTAATCACTGCTCAGCATCCTGCTTTCATGGGTTAATTCTTCCCCCCTTATATTTGGTCCCATGCAAGAAAATTGTTTACTTCAATCCCCAGTAAAACAAACCAAAACAAACCAAAACATACCAGTACACAAAACTCACTCTCAGGAAGTCGGACTTTCCTGAATGAGATTTATGGAAAGGTCGATCGACATCACCAAGACCAAACAACTGGACACGGAGATTCATTTCCAGTTTTTAAACACAGTCGTAGACTCTTCCCACCCCTCAGAAACCAGCCTCCCGCACTGTTCTTGAGCCTTCCACTGTCCCTTTTCTTTGTTGGCCCTCCCTTCCAGAACCAACTACCAAGTCCCTCCACTTTCTCGTAGCCCTCAGCTCTGCCTTTGCTGGCTCCTACGAAGCCCGCCTCTTCAGGCAGAAGTTTAGAAGTAAGTTCGAAATCAAGTCCACCAGCCCTAGTCCCTGCTGTGGGCAACTGCCTTTTTCCAGGAAAGAAGGGATTAAGCGAAGTCCCTGACTGCCCGAAGTCTGACTCCTAAAGGAAGGGAGGGAGGACTCAATCCTTCCATGTGTGCAGGGAAGAATGAGAAGTGCCCAGGCCCTGCACTGGGGGACACAGCAGCAGCACTGTGAGCCCACCTGGGGTCATGGGCAGAGGCCCTGGGCAGGTCTGGTCCTGACAGCCCCGAGGCTGCTCTCCCTGGTGCTGGGCGGGCACCTTCCGCTGGGGCACCTGACTCCCCAGGTTCATTAGCAGCTGGCCCGGGAAGCTACACAACAGCATCAGGCCCACGTGGCCGTCTGGGCACAGAGTGGCTGCAGGAGGCTGGCTGTGGGCGGGAGGACTCTCTGAGTAATGAATTTAGATGATATTCAGCTGCCTCTGCCACTTAATTCGCTCGGCGGCCTTGGTGTTGGAAGAGACGAGCACAGGGAGCCGTGGGGGGAAGCTCTGGACTTGGTGTCAGAGTGGCCCCAACAACAGGCCCGCGAGCCCCCGCCGCTGCCCGGGCCTCAGCAGGGCCCGTCCCCCGGGCCACGCGGGCCGACAAGGCAGAACAGCACTGCGGGGCCGCTGTTCTGCGCGCCCTGCGCTGGGTGGTCTGGGGACTTCGCCTGCTTCCCAGCTCATCTGCCTGCAAACGCCCTCACCTTGTCAGCGCCAATAATTATCCAGTCGGTGCTACTCAGAGCTGCCATTCCTTAAGATTGGATTAGATTGAAGAGGCTGAGGCCCAGCTCCTCTGTGCATTTCTCAGTCAGTTAGCGTAATCACTGGGGGCCTCGCCGAGGCCTACAGCAGAGCTACAGTAACTTTCTCTCCCCTTCCTTATTACGGAGCTTAATAACAGCAGGCAGTGTATTAATATGTAAGAGATCAAGAGATTATTGATTAGAGTCACTTCCCTAATATCCCCTGTCCGTCATGTAGTTGAACAGTCCTTCCATGATTTTTTGTGTCAGGCCATTTAAATATTCATGACCGAGTTGCTTTGTACCTCCACGGCTGAATTTCTAATTAATCTGTCAAAAGAAATACAATATGCCCGGAAGCCTTATTATTATAAGGGTCAGCTGAAACAGAGATGGCCTGGCGAGGCCTAAGGGGTAATTAATTATAACAATACAGTGTTTACCTTGTGTGGTACCTGCGGCCTAAATGAGCGCTAAATTAGACTCAAACCACTCCAGCCTGCGTTTGAAGCCTCCTGATGTGCCAGACTAGATCATAATGATGGGAGGAGAGAGCCCAGAGCCCGGCTATGTAACAACATAATCAGCAATTATAGCTGCGAAATGGGGAGAAGGGGAAATTTTATCTCATTAGAAAAGCCCAAGTAGAAAGTTTTTTTTTCTGTCACCAGCTCTTTTCTTTAGAATTCAAATGATTCCACTCTAAAGGTGAGGGATCTCAAATCTAATTCCAGTGCAGAGAGCTGGCCTAATTAGTGGTATACTTTGGCTAAAATATGAATGACATTTGTTCCAGCTAGCAGCGGCCTATTAATAGAGGGTGTCAGAGTGAAACATTAAGTGTATCATTCTTCTGTCAATTTATTTCTGTCATTATTGTTTCTTTATTTCCTCTGCCACATTATGGTCACTAATTTCTTCTCGCTTTTATGAGATTCTTAATGTGGGCCTTTAATGAACTCCAAAAACTCAACCACAACTCTGAAATTAAAATACTAGGCTCCTGTCAGGGTGGCGCGACAGAGTAAAACTTGAATAGTATCATTCTTCTGTCAATTTATTTCTGTCATGATTTTTCTTTATACCCTGCCACATTATGCCCACTAGTTTAATTCCATTTTTATGTGACTTGTTAATGTGAATTTTAGGTGGCTTTTAATCACCTCCAAATTTGTAGAATATCACAATAAATCATAACTGTATCCCCTCTTATGACAATTTATTTCTGTCATTATTTTTTATTTCTCCTTCCTTATTACAACTCCGAGTTTCATCTCCTCCTCTCTGACCTTTACATTGTTGCATTTTAAAAAGAAGCACAGAGAAAGTTTGCTCCTTCTCAGTCAGTAAACGGGAGGCCATTCTACCCGGCTCTGGCTTTTGTGGTCCCAAAAACACAGGTGGGCTCATTCACTCAACTCCCTGTCTGCTTGGTGAGATTGTGTGTCTGTTTTATTTTTTGTTCTTATTTGTGTGTGTGTGTGTGTGTGTGCGTGTGTATGTGTCCAAAGAGTGCAGCCTTAACTGGAAACCTAGAGAGGGACAGCGTTACTAGGCAAAACAAAACACCCCCTGTTATTTAGTGACAGACTGATGCAGAGGTCGTGGACTGAGTCTTGGAGGAAAACAAAATCGCTCACTTAAGCCTGTAACAGGAATCCACTGATGGCGAAACGGGAAGAGAAAGGCTCTCTGACGAATGATTTTGCACATTGACTATTGATTCTGGCCTCTCAAGTTCATCTTTGAAAGCAGTGTCGGCAAAGATGGCTTTCCCATCATCTTTTTTGTACAGCTGAGGGTAGGTTTTACTTTTGTGTTTTAATGGTTCAAACATAAAGCAAAAGACGCAGAGTATTTTGTGACATTTGAAAATCATGGTGAATTCACATTTTACTGTCTGTGAGTAACATTTACTGAATATCATGGCCATTGGTCTACATATTGTCTACGGTGGGTGGAATACCTATTAAAATGTAGCAGGACGGCCTTGTGGTGGTCGCTATGGCCTGGACCCTCAATGTTTACTCTCTGAGCCTTTACAAATAAACTGGGTTGGTCTCATTTTGAAGACAAGAAATTACTTAGCAGTACTCTTTCTCTGCTGATGTACTTTAACAAAGAAAGCTTTGGAGTATCCCATTCAGAGAGCATTTATGGAAATTTGCGGGTTGGTTCAAATGCAGCCAAATACCCTGGAAACCTGAGTCTCCTCTATATATGCGCTCTGGAGGGTTGAACCATATTTTGAAGAAGGTTATCATTCTTTAAGAGCTTAATATATGATTTTCTATGCTTTAACTATAAAAAGGATTGCATCAGACTGTCAGGCCCTTGAGAAATGGAGGTGTTGACGGCCTGGTCCCATCCTCAATACTCTGATTCTTTTCAGTGCAAGGGAACACGAAATTCTTCAGAATTCCAACACCCCTTGTTAATAAAAAGTTAAAAAGTTTGGGTGAGTGTAGGAGGGAAGCTGGGATCACTATAGTCTAAAGCTGACCAGCGATTTACTAAGGACATGTCATAGAGCAGGCACGTGCTTGGCAGTGGCGGTCCAAGAATTGTCACTAAAAAGAAGCCCTGCCTTTAAGGGGTTCCCATCCTCACCTTCTACCACCAAAGAACATGCATGAGGCACTTCCTGTCTTATTTCCAACTCTTATTTCACCTGCAGGAATGGAAGAAATTGAGTTGGAAACGACTCAAAAAACTACCAGCCCACTCAAGCCTTCAAAACACACGTTACGGCCATGCAGAACCACCCAGGCTGACCCCATAGGACTGCTGGGCTAAAGTCCACTCTAGACCATGAAGGGATTTTCTGGCTACTGAACACAGATGTGCTCCTCTGAGTGGCAGCTCCTTATACACGGGCCCCCAGATACTCACTCCCCATATGTTAACCCAAGGGGTACAGCTTTTCTAAATCTTCATCATTTCCCCACCCAGACACCAAGACACAGGCCCTCAGAACAAAATGCTTCAATGCAGCTTCCCTGCTGGGCCTCCCTGAGCTCATTCATTGTACTCACTCTCTATCACTGCCTCTCCCTAGTTGTATTTATTTTCACTGTTTCATCTTCCCTGATAATAAAAGAAATATATTCACTTACTGAAAAACATAGGAAATTATCAAGAAGAAAACAAGCACCCATAATCTTACCACCTAGAAAGACACACTATTAATTCTCTCTTGTTTCTTTCTGTACTTTTATCCATGCATAATTGATGTCTACTAGATAATTTTGTTTTAAGTCATGTACCTAACATTGCATTAGACACATTTTCCTACGTTAAAATTTTCTACTAACTTGCATTTTTTCAAACTCTGTAGAAAACCCCTTCTTTTAAAAAAACATTGAGCACACTAGATGGGAACATTTTCAATGCAATAAAAGATATCTATGAGGCACCCACAGTGACATCAACATAATGGTGAAAGACTGAAAGTGTCCCCCTAAGGTCAAGAACAAGACAAAGATATTCACTCTCCCAACTTAGCATTTTGCTAGAGGTTCTAGCCAAAGTGTTGACAAGGAGCAGGGATGGAAGACACCCAAAGTGGGAAGGATGATGTAAACCTACCACTATGTTTACGTGACATCATCTCGTATGAAGAAAATCTTAAAAGAATCCATAGAAAATTATTGGAGCTAATAAATGAATCAAGTCGTGAGATACAAGATTATTATACAAATAGCAATGGTGTCTACACATTAGTAATATTAACTGGAAACAAAATTAAGAAAATAATTCTATTCACAATAAATACTTAGGGATAAATAGAACAAAAGAAATGGACAAGCGATTCACTGAAAACTACGAAAAAGTAGAAAGACCTTTAAAAAGACCTATATAAATAGAAAGGCATCTTATGTTTATGGATTGTAAGACTGATCATGTTAAAATGCTAATGTTCCTCAAGCCGATCTACAGAATCAGTGAAATTTTTATCAGCATCTCAGCTGATACTTTTGTGGACATTAATAAACTGATCCTAAAGTTTTATGGAAGTGCAAGGAATTCAGAAAAGTCAAAATAATCTTGAAAATAAAAACTTAAATTAAAAGAACTCACACTTCCCAATTTTCAGACTTAATGTATAATAACTACAGGAATCGAAGGAATGTGATATTGACATAAGGAGAAACATAGACATCAATGGAATAGAATTGAGAGCTCAGAAATAAATGCCTTCATTTTTTACAAGAATTCCAAGACAGTTCATTAGAGAAAGAGTCTTTTCAACAAATTGTGCTCCAAATGGATTTATACATGCAAAAAATGAAGTTAGAGCCCTACCTCATATCCTAGACAAAAATGGACTCAAATGGATCAAAGATAAATGGAACAGCTAAAGGTGTAAAATTCTAAGAAGGATACAGAGTTATAAATCTTTGTGACTTTGGATTACACAATAGTTTTTTTAGATATGCTATTTAAAGCACTGGTAACCAAAAAATGAATATATTACTTGATTTCGTCAAGATTAAAAATAATGGGAGAGAAATTGGCAAATCATTGTAATGGCATAGCATCCAAAACATATGAAAAATTTTACAACTCAACAATCAAAATGCAATAATTCAGCTTTGAATAGACATTTTCCTAAAAATATATAAAAGTGATCAATAAACACATGAGGGTTCTGTAGATCACACATTATTAGTCATTAACAAATACAAATAAGCATTATTTCACACACTAGGATAGTTATACTAAAAAAAGATAAAAGTAACAACAGTCGGTGACAATGTGGAGGCATTAAGCCCTCACACTTCGACGGAAATGTGAAACAGTGCAGCTACTTTGGAAAAGTCTGGAAGTTCATCATGTGACTGAAATTCCACCCCAAGTTATGTAAGAGAATTAAAAACATGTAACCATGCACACATAGCTTGCACAAACATTCATGGCAGTAATATTCATGTTAGTCAAAAAGTAGAAGACTCATAAATGTACATCAGTCATCAGATAGATAAACAAAATAATTTTCTCAATCATACAAAGGCATGAAGTACTGGCGACTACTACAACATGGCTGTACTTGAAAGCATTATACTAGGCGAAAGAAGTCAGAGAAAAAGGCAAACGTCTGATTCTGTTTATTTGAAATGTTCAGAATAGACAAATCGCTAGAGATGGAAAGTGAATTAGTGGTTGCTTGGTGGAGGAAAATATGAGTATGGTCTGCTAATGGGTGCAGAGATTTTCCAGGGGTAGGTGAGTGATGGAAAATGTTCTGGAATTAGAGGCAGTGATTAGATAAGCTGGTGCATATACTAAAAACTGTTGAAGTCTATACTGAAGAAGGGTAAGTTTTATGGTATGCGCATTGTATGTTTAAAATGACTATGTTTAGATCATGTAACTAAAACTGAATTACTTGTTCTCTGATGATTGAACACTGTCATATACCCTGTCCACCTCACAACAGAGCCCTCTCTCCCCTGTTCACCCCCTAGGCAACCACATTCCAGGGAACAAGCTTCCCCAGGGATTTCACGAGTCTTAGGGTGTCCTAGGCAATTTGTTTCCTTGAGTGATTACCCTGCCTATAACCAGCATATCCACCCTGCCCCGCACAAACACATGTTACTTTCCATGCAGGATAGAAAATAGTTGACCATCTACATGAGCCTTTTCCTGAAGAGGGCTGTGTATAAATGCCAGGGAGACTTGCAGATGCCTCTCTGGCTTCTGAAGATCATCCCCGAGAGAGGATTGGAGCTGACGCCTCCACTGTCTTCCTTCCCACTCACTCTGGGCCTGGTTGTGAGCTTTGAGATAAACTGAAGATGCTCTCAGGTAATGTGGAAATGGGACTGACTCGGTCTATGTCCAATCACCCCCTCTACAGACCTAGTCTAACCCAGACACACCTCAGTCAAGACTTCTGGGACTTTCCTTTTACTATAGCCAATCAGTGGAGGTGGAGGTTCAAGTTCAAGATGAACCCAACGGTTTGGGCTCTGTCCTGTCCATCCTGCACATGGAACTCCTTACAAAATGTGCCCAGTGATAGGACCACCCTGATCATGGCAACTGAAGGGTTTGTTCCCCACAAACCCACTATCCCCAATATTACCACCTGAGAATTTTATATAGAGACAAGAGATTGGCCACCTAAGATCCCCAGAGTTAGATTTGAACATCGGGGGAGATTTAGGGATCTACACTGAAAAGAGGACCCACTAAGCAACCTGACACTTCCTTAGGGGTCCTGACTCCCCACCTCTTGGCATTCATCAACACGTTTCCATTCCTCTGCAGCTCTGTCCCATGCGTGCTCACAAGAAATGCCCATAAAGAGAGAGCTTTGTGAGTCCATTGATGGTGGAGGTGATGGCAGGATGGAGGAAAGGAAGGTACCAAGTCAGGATTTCCACACTCAGGAGCAGCAGAGGCAGAAGTGGAGGAATTCATAGTAAGGACTTCCAAGTGGCCGCCAGAGGCCATCCAGCCCCAGTCTCTCCTTCCTGCCTGCCCTGAGCTCCACTTTCTCTCCTCCACTGTACTGGTACCAGCTGACAAGCTTGGTGCTGGGCCCCGGCAAGAACCTACTACATGCAAGCCCTGATCTTCAAAGATGGTCTTATGGCTTTTCTGACTGTAAAGGAAAGGGTGTACTCTTATTAATCCATTCAGAGTAATACAAAAACCCATGGCTTATTTTTTGGTGTATATAATTCCAATGTTTGCATATATCTACAAACACACAATAATACAGATAGACTATACAAGATTCACTATAAATCTACATCCTCATTTTAATAGCTACCCATTTCTTAGATATTTTGTAATTTACCCAGACAGTTCCCTACTACATGAAGTTTCCAGTGTTTAAAATAGTTTTCCTTTTATAAACAACTTAGAGAAAAAAATCTGTCTTTATGGTAGCCTCCATTAATTTCTACCTGTTGATCTTTGGAAAGAAAACAAAATTAATGAGTATGAGCCATATTAAGGTCTGTACTGCATTGAGATTATTTTCTTCAAAAACATTTGTACAAATTCATTTCTTCCTGATGGTTGAGAATATCTATTTCCTCATCATATTCAACATTACACATTATTTTATTAATTTTTTACATAATTTTGTTTTTGCGTGTCTTAGTTTCACATGTCAATTATTTTTATAAATGATATTTTTAGTTTGATTATAAGTGATTCTTTGCATCTTTCTTTTTGTTTATTTCCTTTCTCATTTCTTTGACCACTTTTGTCCCTAAGGGTTATCCTTTTGAATTGATCTGAAGGAAGAACCTATGTATCAGGCTACCCTATGGTCCCTGTGGTCTCTGGGATATAACTTTCCTCATCTTTCATGACGTTTTTGGCTTTTATTTGTTTTAATTTGTTTCTTTATTTTTTTGTTTGTTTGCTAATATTTTTCCCTAGCTAAGTCTCTCCATTTTTCCTTTCTAATTTCTCTCTCTGATTTGTTTGAAAGTCTCCCCCTATCATTTTCTTGGGGTCATTTAGTTCTTCTCCCTTGTCTGTGGCTTTATTTTTTATGTTAAAGTTATAATATATCTGGATCTAATTTTGGTATATATTATGAGGAATAGGATGCTTCTAGCCCATAGGGTGCCTTTGTGCAAATAAGAAAAAATAAAAACAAATAAGTTACTATGCTATTATTTCTCAATAATAATAATTAGTACAAACTAAATTTTTTGCAAAATAAATTATTAATAGAAAATGAATATTAGTAATTGCATAATGATTCATGACAGACTGAAAGTATTGTGGTTTAAATTGGAAACTCAGTTATATTATTCTGATAAATTAAACAAACAACAAAGAATATAAACTATAGGATGAAATGTTCAAACTCTTAGCCGGAAGACTCCTAATAATAGGTATTATTGTGGTTGTTTATTTGAAGTTTGATTTTATTTATATATTTATCTTTATATTTCATTTCTTAATTTTTTTTTTTTTTTTAAAAGACATCCACGAACCGGGCACATCACCAGGAGACAGTAGATGGCCCTTCTCAGCAAGACTCTGTTCTCAATGTTTCTAGGTTAACGCTTGTTTAGGAATTGACCCTGACCTTTCTCTATAGGTCACACTGAAAGGAACACCTGAACCATGTGAGATCTAGGACTCGCTTTCTATTTGCTGGAAGTTGTCATAACGAGTTTGCCCTCAGACTCACTGCCATCTGCTCAAAAATCCTCAGATGTGTATATTCAGGGACTCTTCTTTGGAGTCAAGTCAAAATACAAATGTGAAACATTTTCAGAGTTACAAAGTGATATCTATGAAGCGTAGCTTCTTAGTTGCTCTTGTGAAAGAAACACCTGAATATCTACAGGCGGTGATACCCGATGATTTGGGCTCCGCCACCCCATCCCACAGATGCCACCTGACCAGTTATGAACACCCTGTTCGCATTGATTCCTACGGTCCTTGAAAATACGCACTGAAACAACGTTCTTGGCTTTTACTTTTTAAGTTTAATGCCAGGTATTTTATTTTTTAATGGTTTCATTCTTTCTTTTGTTTACATTACTATATGCATTTTAAGAAATATGAAAGTGCACGTCAGTCTGTGAATATTTCACGCTGCACCCATCACCAGAGTCCCAGTGTCCTTTAGCATCACTTTACCACCTTCCTTCCCTCCCCCTCGCACCCGCTTGTGTTCTGTGAATGTTTTGTGTTTGTTTGCTTTGTTTTGTGGAAGCATCCTGTGCTTCTCTGTTCCTTTTTGACTTATTCCGCTTAACACGATCCCTCCAGTTCCATCCTGGTTGTTGCAAAGAGCACAATTTCATCCTTTTTTAAACAGCTGCATAGAATTTCACCGAGTAAGTAGAGTACAGCCTCTTTATCCAGTCATCTGTTGACAGGAATTTAAGTAGTTTCCATGTCTTGGCTCTTGTAAATTATGATGCTATGAACATAGAGGTGCAGATATATATTTTCTAATTAGTGCTTTTGTATCCTCTGGGTATTTGCCTGGGAGTAGGGTTGCTATATTGAATGGTAGTTCCATCTTTATTTTTTTGAGGGATCTCCATACTGCTTTCCAAAGAGACTGCACTAATTTAGATTCCCACCCGCAGTGTTGGAGGGTTCTTCTCTCTCCACACCTCTCCGATACTTGTTGTTTCTAGTCTTTTTGATCTAGGTAATTCTCAGTGGGCATTTATACCAATGAAGTGCTATCTCAATGTGGTTTTAGATTCTTTCTCTGTTTCCTTGATAGTTTGGTACCTGCACCATTGCTGTCCTGGATTAATTTTATAGTTTGTCTGATATGTGGTGGAAACAGCTCCTCTCATTATCACATTGCTTTTCAGAATTTTTGCATGTTTCTCTTTTACCTTAAACTTAGCAATATTTTTTTATCCATTTTCAAAACCTACCCCCCACAAAATGTCCTATTGAAATTTTATTAGGATATTGTTTAGCACAAAAAGTAATTTGTGGTATATCATCATATTTACAATACTGAGTCCTTTTGAAAACATGACACGTCTCCATTTATTCCAGCCTTAGTTTATGTCTCTTATTCCTTTTTTATAGTTTTCTGCATATGCTTTCCCTGTGCATTTCTTGGTAACTAGTCTTGGGTAGTTTATAGGGTGGTTTGCTATTGTCAATGAAATCTTACATCAATTTTATTATCAAAATGCTTATTATTGGCATGTTAGGAGCCAATTGATTTTTATTTTAAATTATGTATGTAACTAAAAGCTTAGTAGTTGGAATATTTATAGTAAATCTTTTCCAAATAAATAGTCGTTATATTTTGAAAGTAATGAACGAGATGCTCTCCTTATCTGCTTCCATATCTTTCTCTTTTTGCATTGGGCAGCAAGCACATCCTGAATGCTGTTAACAGGTAGTGGTGGTAACAGATGAACAGACTGTGTCAGCCCATCCTTTTTCCAGAACAGCCCCATCAGCTGGCACAGGTAGAAGTTTTCTCTTTGCTTCCTCAGCCTCATCAGGCTGCCCGTGGGGGTCTTTAGCAGGAGGAAGATGGCTGAGGGACCCGCATGCTTCCTCTGCTTTGAGCTGGTATCGCGGGGACACCAAAGAGTCAATTTCTGCCTTAGAACCACCTGATCTTATGGACCCCATCCTACCCAAAACAGAGGTGCCACCCCACAAAATTGTTGGAGGTTCTTCCCCAAATTGCCACCAGTGAAGGAGCGGGAGTCTCCCTTCCTCCAATGATGGTGGTGACAGAGCCAAGGGCTCATTCCTCATCATGGAAAGCCAAACACAAAGAAGGAGGGCTGATATTGGAGGAAAACGCTGTGGATCCAAGAATCTGAGGAGAGTGAGGAACGTGTCCCAGGAAGCCGCCATCTCTCGGCCAGGGTAAAGACTTTGTAATGGGGCCGAGAAATGGGGCTTGTGCAGGAATGAGGGAAGAGGATATGGGAGGAGAGGGGCACAGTGCAGGCCCTGGTGCTGTGGCTTTGTCCATTAAAGATTGTCCCAGGTCACACCAGCAGCCTTGACTTGACCTTTGATGCCAGCTTGCTGGGATTCATTCTATGCCAGCGATGAGATTGATTCTAGGTGAGTGGGCTTTGAGAGAGGAAAAGGTGTAAAGCAAACAGGCTGGCTGCTTTGTTAATCATTGAATTTATGGGGTCTTCTTTTCCGGGACTGAGAAGAGGGGCCTGATGGGCTAGTTGGTGTTTAATCTGGGCAAGTTCTGTTTTCGCTGCCCCCTCTCTCTGCTTCCATCATCCACTGATGCATAAAATGTCTGCTAAGTGGCATGCCTCTCAGCAGAGATGCAGGAACAAAGACAGGTTCTCACAGGCACCACAGACAAGGTCTCTTCAAATGCTGGTGCCCAGAGCCAAGCTGACTTGCAGTGTCTGAGGCCCACATGCCAGAGAACTCGATGTGTGAGTTGCACTTTGCAGTGAGGTCGCAAGTTCCCCAAGCAGACCTGCAAAGTGTTCTGGGTGTCGGGGGAATGAGGGGGAGAACAGTGAGCAGCAGGAAAGAGCCACCCCTACAACTGGCCTGGAGAGGCCTTATGGTCGCGTCCCGTGGCTAGCATGCATGACCTCCTGCTGAAATGGGGTTTCCTGGACCCTCTCCCTATGAGTGAAAAGCCAGGCATGGTAGAGATTTTCGTCTTTTCCGGATAAACTCAATCAGCATCCAGCTTAACTCTAAAAGCGGTTTACCTCTTCAAATTGTATCTCCCCCCAAAACTGGGTGATCTTTGCTGAAACTTGTAGAAAACACTACAAAATGAGCCCAGACTTCATTCAGAATGTCGGACTTCACTGGGATCTTCCTAAGTTCTGCTGAAAACCCACAGAATGAAACAGAAGGGCAGAAGGGATTTAAGAAGCAAAGGGGTTCCTTGTTTCATTAGCAACAGAAACATCCTAAATATCTATTGAGTTCCTCCTAGTCCTACACAACCTAGTTCTTTTAACTAAGCACAGACTAATGATTGTGAAAGGGGATTAAAGCCTCTGGTCTTAAAGAAAAACTGCTTCCCATTTGAATTACTTTTAAACACACCACTTTGCCTCTAATTTAAAATGAATAATAGGCTTAGAGCAGACAACAAAAGATCATTAACCTCATAAGATAAGTGTATCAAGAATGTTGTGTTTTGCCAGCAGGAGGAATAGAATGATAGAAATGTGCTAATGCGGAGGGTTGGTTTTTTTTAAAGCATCATTATCTTGGGGACATCTTTTTGGTATTCAAATAAGAAAACTGACTTTTCTCCAATGCCCACTTGAGCTTTTGTTCTGTCCTACTTGAAAGCAGTCCTGTGAGCACAGAAATGACCCTTACAGATGTGAAAGGTTTAGTTTGGGTTAAAAAATAATAATAATCTTTTTTTTTTTTTTTTTTTTTTTTTTTTTTGCATTGAACAGCTACCTTAGACAGTAACTTTCATCTTGTTGTTTGGACTTTTATTTCATTTTCTGTCTTCGTAACTGATCAGAATTGAAGAGCCATGAAGAAACAAAATCCACAGGAGGAGCAGGCCGCCAGCGGGAGGAGGCCTGGAAGTCAAGATTCTGCCATTTCGTTGATAATGCAGTGTATGTTGTTCTCAGAGCCTTTCTGACCTTTATCAACACTTGCATATGTGATACTCTTTTGTGTTTAGCAGGGAGAGAGAGAAACCATCAGAAGAGCACTCACAAAAATTGCAGGCAAGAGCAAGCCAGTTTGGAAAGTGACACAGAATCTGGTCGGACAGTGAGGCAGGCTGTAGGCTGACAGGTGTGAGAGTGTCTAGAAGCTTCTGGCGGCAGAGGCTGGGGCTGGGTCAGATGTGCAGGACCCCTTTGGGGTGGTGGCCGGGACACAGGCCACCAGAGGTTCTGCTTGCCCCTGTGTCCAGACGTAGGACTGCAGGGCCACTCTGGCCTTTCACAGACCTTTCCGCTGGCTCCACCGGAGGGGAGTGGGGCCTGAGTGCCTGCCTCCCTGCAGAGCCAGGACACGGACAGACACGGAGGGCCAGGCTGAGCCACTGTCTCTTCTGGGCTTTCAAAACTCCTGTCAGTTGGCTACTGACTGACTTCCTAATGCACACTCTTCTAATTCTTAATTAGAGCGACATAGCTAATTAATAAGTTTTTTCCAATTATAAATTAACTTAGGATCAGAACTCTGGCTTTGCATGTAATTTCCTATAATCGCTAAAGCTACTGCAAAAACATGCCTCCTGCCAACCGTAACTTTTTTATTTAACACAGACAGACAAGTTCTCACTGGGTTTACATTTTACAGCAAATTATCTCTGTTGGGATTTATGAAGAGAAATTTAAAAAAATAAAAAAAGGCATCCGAATTTCCGTCCCCCCACCTTGCCTCCCTCCCCTTTTCTTTCTTAAACAAAATCAACTCCTATATGGGTCCTTTCAGAGATTTCAGGATAATTGAATGGGTCTCGATATTGGAATGTTGTTTGGGGGCTGGAGAAGGAAAAGAACAGGTGATAATTCGTTTTTGTTCATAACTGTTACCACCTTTTCATGGCTCCTGCAAAAATGATTTGGGAGGTGCCATCTTGCTGTTCATTTATAGAATCTGAGCTGGAGAGACACTTATCTCTTTAGTAATGAAGCACTGTAATTAAAGGTGGGTCTGCAGACCAGGCGCCAGCCCTGGCAACATGTCACAGCCTTGGCGGCCGCAATTCCTCAGTGGTTTATCAAAGACTACTCCTTTAATATGGAGATTACACTTATGTACTTGTCTGAACTTGAAAAGCATTTGCCTAATTTACTTATTAATGAGATGTAAATCTATTTGTATGGCACGTCACAAGTTTCCCCGAAATCGCTGCTGCTTAACCGGTGATAAACCCTATGATTTAAACGAAAAATAATACATTTAGCTTTCCACATTCATTCTGTTAAAAATTGATATAGTCTATGTTAAATTTATTAATATTGCTTGCTGTCATTCAGTTTGCAGCTCTTGCTGAAATATGACTTGACAGCGGCCGCATTAAAGATGTATGCCATTGTATTCAACAAAGATTAATGAAGCCCGGTAAAAATAGCTGTAAAAGAGAAAGTGATCCGAATGTAAAATCAGTGAATTAAATGAGGCCGCGCATACCATTTGTTAATATGCATGAGGAGGGAGGTAGCGAATGAAAATGTCTCTATGCAAAGTTCATTTGGGAATGTTTCAATATTGTCTGGATAGCCCCCAACTATAGGAGAGCGGCCTAATGGAGCTGGGCATGCCAGGCAGACTGCATGTGCCCCGTCTGGACCGGGGTGCCCTCCCAGGTGAGGTTGGGGTGAGCCCGGCGGCCAGGGACCTGCAGGCGCCCAGACACCTACGCATCTCAGATCCTCTGCCTTTCTCCAGACCTTCATCAGCGCCTCCTCCTCCAGCTCGCTCGGCTTCCTCAGCCTCTGTCTGTGTGAAGGAGAAAGAACTCCCAGCGTTTCTTCTGGGCACTCGACTCCAAGTTTAGGGGCCCACAAGTCCAAGACCGTGCTGGACGGAGGACCTGCCAGCCGACCAGAGACAGAACCTTTCTGTGCCTTGATTTTTTTCCCCCCAAATGAGGATCATACAACCACAATTCAAAGCACTTGGACATCATTAGATGAAAAACCTATGGGGGTCTAAATATTTGTGCAACTTTTAGAGGGCTCAGTTCTGAGGTGGTCATCCCACCGACGCGCTGTCTGTTAGTGGAGCTTGCTGGCATTCAGGCATCTGTGTTCTGACTGATTGGGTGGGTGGCGCTTTCTTTGTACTATTTGGAGGGGATGATTTATTTCCACAGTTCTCATTATAAAATACTGCTGGTGTCATATCCTACCAGGTTAAGACTTTCAAATAAATTAACAGTGACAGAAAATTCTATGCGGTAATCATAATATAAACCTGGCATGTTTATCAATCAAGACGGTGTTTTGATAGATTTAAGCCATTCCTGATAGGTATTTCTCCCCAAGGTTTGCCTCGATGGAGGTCAAAGGGTGTCCAGAAGGAATGTGGGACCTTTTGAGGTAGTATTTTCTTTTTGGAATTTGCTGGGAGTGGGGGTGGGGGTGTTGTTTTCCTGTGTGTGTCGTTTTTAATTAGCAGACTCTGTGACAATAGCGTAGTTCATGTTTCCCCTGACTGTCAGCTTGGAGGCAGTTGGTGGGCAGGGTACACACACAGAGGGTGACACCCCATAGAAAGTGCCGCCTAGAGCACAGAATTTCCCAGAAAGGGGTACAGGTGTTCCTGCTCAGAACTCTTTAGAGGAATGGTTGTTCAGCAAATGTCACTCCACTCAGCAATCTCACCGGGTAGAGAAAAGCCTGAAGAATTCCCAGAACATGCACAAGGATGCCATGCGGAGGGCACTGGGCTTAGCCAGTGAATGGGGGGCTCAACCCAATAGTAGCTGCAGCTTGAGTATGGGGCAGGAAAGCATCCTCTGTCCCAGGGGGTGATCTCCCAAGAGTTCTTTTAATCAATATTTTAAAGTGATAGATTGATATGGAGTGATTGGAGTTGAGATGAAAAGTCATCAGTGCAAAGCAATGCAAAGGAAGCAATGCAAAAGGAAATGACCTTTCATCTGCTGGTGACTCTGTCTACTAAGTCAAGTCAAACTTCCCTAGGCCAGCTTCCAACCAAGCTCATCACTCGTCCTGACATCTCTACCCAGGGTTGAACCCACTAGAACATGGGCTCACCTCCACTCCAGGAGACAGGTCATCTTGACCCTGAACTCCTGCTAGGACCAAAGTCTTATCACCTGCAGCTGCCATGTATATATGCTGGCATTCCCACTGGGAGAGGTCCCAGTCACATCTGGACTTCTGCTTTGTACTTTTGCTGAGGTGTCTCTGTCTTCTACTGGGTAAAGATATCCCTCATGGAATGCTATGGTGTCCCCTCCTACCCACACTGTGAAATAGATGACGGCAGTCGAAACCTTCCTTGGAGGACCAGCAAGATCCTGGACTCTCCCAAGATAAAGTGACTTTGGGTCATCAAGTCTCAGGACTTCAGGGACCTTAAAAGTCACCTTTTGTTTCTCACCATACTTTTTTACCCACACTCTGGCTGGGTTTATCTTTCTGATTTGGGGACAGTCTGCTCAATCTCAAAGCTGTTCTGCTATGAAACGGTGAGTTCGCATTCACAAAACTTAGTCAGTTGTCAGCTTTGCCAACTGTTCCACTATAATTGTCCGAAAGATCCCTCTCCATGGTTCCTGGGATTCCACCCAAACGGGCTAATTGTGAATCACATCATGCTGATTTGTTTCCACTCGTTGGGTGGCTAGTCAGTCCTACCAAGATAGCCGAATGGTCTTGCAGACTCCTGTATCTGCAGAGATCATGATGCCACAAGTCCCCGACCCGTTTCAGCTTGTCCTTCTCCGGCCAGAGCAAGGTTAAGCCTTATGGATGTCTTGGCTTTCATCCTGTCTTAGTTTATTTCAGGTGATATAGCAAATACTGTCAATCACATAGCTTATAAACATCAGAGGTATACTTCTCACAGTTCAGGAGGTTGAAAGTCAACTATCAGTGTAACGTGGTCAGATTCTGGAGAAAGCCAGACAGATGAAGCAAATTTATTAGTGAATCTTTAAAGGGCATCACTCTTGTGAAGGTTCTACCCTATGACCCCATATAACCCTAATTATACCCCAAAGACCTCACTTCCTAATTCCATTACATAGTGGAATAGGTTTTCAACATACGAATTTTAGGGGGGCGGCATTCAGTCCATAATCTATCACTTGGATTATGTTGCCATACAAGCTTTACCAGCCAACTTCTACGCCATGATGACCAGCTTGGTGATCCCATCTGGAAGAAGCTGTAGAGGTCACTTGCCCCCAGTTCATTTTCAAAGAGAAGGAGTCTGAAATACAAAGGCATTTTGAGACATATCCATGATCAAAGGCAAGTTTAAATGGAGCACCTACCTGAGATCCAGCTCAAGATCTCACCAGCCAGGTTTCCAGGGAATGGGACCTAGATTGGATCCAGTCTGACTTGGAAAGACAGGTGTTGATGTGAAGAAGTCAGAGGGGAACTGAGAAAACCTGAGAGCATTCCTCCTTCTGCCCTAAGCCTTGACTATAATCACTAGCTTGTTAAAGAAATAAAGAAATCTTTGTGCAGCTTGGACTTAATGTTTCTTTTTAGGGAAAACATTGAAAATAAAGTAAACATTCAGATGTTATTCATCTGACTAACCTCCCAGAAATTAAATGAGTTTATGACATAAAAATGTGTCTTAAGGAATTCAAACCTATGTAGAACAGGCCATTCTCAAGTAGTACAAATCTTATTCTTTAAAAGAAAGGCAGTTGCAATGACTTTGTAAACAACTGCCTCAGAAATACCAGTTCTGCACATTTGGTGAGGCTTGGTAGTTAGGACATTAATTAATGACCAGCTAGAGAAATGTCTGTGTGCCTAGCAGATGGTAAACAAGCCCAGGAGAACATCACCATCTGAATTGCAGAGAAGGCTGGCAGATTCCTCTCCCCACCCCTGTCCAGATCTGCCAGGCTGCCCGAGTGTGCTAGTCACCACTCCAGCACATCAGGATGGGCAGCTGGGCTGCTTCTTTCAGGATCAGGGGCCCAGATCTTTCCACACGGATATGGGGGCGGGGTGGGGGAGTCAGATGGGGGCAGGCGAGCAACTGACTCAGAATGTGGAGTACCAGCATTCTTTCTCTCTCTCTGCTGAATGAGGGGAGTGAATACACACATATGACAGTGGAAATAAATACCAAGGTCCTGCCCACGTGGCGTCTGTGACCTGTGAGCACCGATCCCTCCCAGTGTCCTTTCTCCCAGAAGCCACTCTCTTCAAGGACAGGTCAAGGGTCAAGGTTGCTGGCACAGGAACCATTCACTCTGACCTTGTTGTCAGCAAGCTATTTTGAACTGAAGCAAATATTATTAAATTGACATTTTAAAGGGACTTGTGAAAGAAAAAAACTTTCTTTTACTCTTGAATGGAAAAAGAAATGTGCTTCTCTGACTTATGAGCAAACACCGTCTGTAAACAATTCATGTCACTAAATTAGAAGCTATACAGATATGCATTTCATTCACCACCTACTTAGATGCTTAGGGCCTGGTCAACTGATAACAAGTTCAGGAGTGAGTAGAAAACATTAACTGGATGATTCAAAAATTAAAGACAGATTTGCCTTAGGTGTTTGGAATTCAGTATGCTGAGCTCTTAACTATTTTTATGCTTATTTCATTTCTTCATTTTGGCTGTCTTTCTGAAATGTCACCCTAGAATACAGGTATACCTCTGTATTTCATTTCCAAATATTTACCTTCACTGATTTTTGAAGTAAAACAACCATAGCATTTAAAAATAAACAATTTGGGATCTAATCAGCAGACACAAACAATTCATTAATAATTAAAGTCATCCATCAGGCGGTGTGTGTGGTCAGGATAAACAGCGATATAAATTTTTTAAGCCCTAAAGCAGAGGAAAAAAATAGTCAAAATTAGCAAAATCTACAAATGACTGGAAAAGATCAGCAGCCAGGGCTGTTCCACAAATGCTTTGTGCCAGGAACCCTGCCCATTAGGTTGTGGGAAACTGTTGGTTGGTTTGACTGAAGATGATATTGATGAAAAGTGTGTCCCCACATGACTTGTTCTGCAGCATTAATAATCGGGGTTAAGTAGGCTGTTCTGCTCTTTACGTCAAGACTGTTCTAATCACACAGTCACCTTGGCCTCACACACTCACCGCTATCCTGAGTCTCCCTGAATTGGTGAGGAATGGAGACATAATGTGCAAAACCAAAGTAGAACATTCCAGAAGGCTCCACTGTTCCTAGAATGATGTCGCCACCAATATTTACTAAGGAATGGAAACACAGCGTGATGCAGAGCCAGCTGGCAGCCCCAGAAAGCTGGGCTGGAACCATGGCTTCGAAGGATACCTTTAGCAACCTCAAAACAGCCCCGCAGAAGTATCTGTCCCCTAAAACTGTGAACTTGGTGACGGAGGAGACTCCCATAAGGGTCTAGATCAAAATCAGGTAAGTAAGAGAATTCCCTTCCTGAGCCCCAAAAATGTCAATTGTTAAACTTGTGTATTTTCATCCTACAACTCAGAATATCTTTTTTAGCCCGGGGTATTCAAGGAACATAAGAATAGGGACTATTTTCAAATCCAATGAGACTGGTTGGCTGATAGATTTTCTTTAAGCACCTTCTATGAAAAGTGCTTATGAAATATAATACATGCATCGTAATGCATGCTTTTGAGTTCTTAAAACACATTCTATCTTCAATGGTGTTTATCTCATTTAAGTCTCAAAAAAGAGCCCCCTGAGCAGGGTCCTCAGCCCCTCAGTATGTGATTTTTTGTTTGTTTATATTTATTTAAAATCTTTTCTGTTGCCTTTCCTTTAGTTTTCAACTAGAGTAATCTAAAAGAAAAAATTACAAATAATGAATCCTAACTTGTTGCTTCAGAAAGTATTGGAAAATGCAGTCCCTGGGAAATTATTAGATAATTTTGGAAGGAAGCAAAGCAGAATATAGGGAACATTTAGACACGTGTGTGGGCTTTCATGGGACACGTCAACAAAAAAGGCTCGGTGTGGTTGTCCACCACGTGTCCTGACTGCATGACTGCTGATGAGAGGCCCAAGGGGTAGGCTTTGGGGACAGAGAGCTCACCACGGTGTGTCCCTTCTGGACATGCCACAGGGTCCTTCTCCAATTTCAGTTACTTCCAGGCAGGGATATGTGACTGGATGGGTCAATAGATCAAGTGTGGTGATGACGGTGAGTGGACCCTCCATGTTCTGCCTTCTCCACCCACCAATTAAGAAGACAAGGCCAAAGGATGGGAGGTTCTGAATTCTGAAGTCTGTACTGAGTAACCTCCTCTGTTCTGTCAGCCCGAAAGCAATTACAACAAATGTGGGAAGCAAACATTTTTTTTGTTGAAGCTGCTGACATCTAGGTTATTGGTCAGCATTCAGTCCATCTGTCTACATTTGAGCAAGATTTGATTGCCCAGCCATCAGTGGAGAAAGCTGCTTCAAGAATCATTGACCAGGTCACGGAGAAGGACGTTGTGAACTCCCCCCACTATCTGTCCGGTAACTTACCAGAATCACAGTTAATGCTCCTGAACTTACAGGAGCGCTATGGATTTCGTGGCAGTGTGGAGCATCTTCCAGCACAGAGAAAGCTTGGCTCTTGTCCACTGCTATAACCCCAGTGTACCGATGGCACACAGCAGGCCTTCCATACATATGTGTCAAGTGAATTAGCGAGCATCACATGCTCTCTAGTAGGTCCCTGGTCATGCCAGGGTTCGCGCAGATATTCCTTGTCCATTTTCTCTCATTAAACACCTCATAGTTGCAAAGCCTTCCCTCTCTTCCTAACCTCCCAAGGCAGACAGCTCCACAGGAGCTTCTGACCGAGGCCAGAGCCTGTCTGTTTTCCCTGTGCCCCAGGCAGGAAACACAGGATAACTGAATCGCTGTGGCCCTCCTGCTGTGTACACCCACCAAGCTGGGCAGGGATTGCTTCTCCCCCCGCCCCGATTTGAAAGCTAGCCTGCCATTGTTGCACGTGAGCAAAAGCTAGGCACCAAATTAGAAATTATAGGCCATGAAATTCCCCGTCTGGGTTTTTGCAAATACACACCCGGCCTCTCTGAGCGGACATAGACATGTCCTTATCAACCACGTGGTAGATGGCTGCCACACGTGGTCAGGGAAGGCGAGCCCCACATGTGCATTCACACTTGGGCATCTGGAGGCAAATCATTCTTATTCCACTTGTCATCACGAGGAGGAAGCTGCTCCCTTCCCTAAACTGTCCAGGGCAAGCTCCATGGCCAAGGGCGCTGCACGATCCTACTTCCACTTTTACTCAGAGGAAGCTGCGTCTCCAGTTCTTGAAACTCCTAGTAACGGCAATACTGTCTAACGTGTGTTTTTAGTTTATAAGCCCTCAGCTAGCCCTCATGCATTTAAGCCTAAAACCATGAGTCTGGAAGGAGACTGCACATCTTCGGTTGAACTCAGAGATGAGGGGCCTGTTCTGAGTCTTGGCGGAGGGCTGAGGAGTCTTCTGTTGTAGGAGGGAGAGGGTGTTTGGGCAACCTTCATCTCCCTTCAGGAAGGAAACCCAAACCCATCCCAGGCCAAAATCATTCAGTCTCATGAAGATGAAGGCTGTTCCTTCTCTGGGAGCCCTCCTTGGGAACAAGGACTCTGGAGTGACACAGGCTCAGCTCTCTGACGCATCGGGTTCCCCATCTTATTATGAGAACCAGGTACGGAATGATAACCAGAGCCTGAAAGGAGAGAGGGACCAGCAAGCAATCTCTTCTTGGTTGTGGAGTCCCACCCCTCCTGAGCCGTCTGTATTTTCACCAAGATGTTCCGAAGCCGTCAGTCTGCCAAGACTGATGTCCAGACAGGGCAGTCCTCGCTTTGCATCCACCAGGAGTCACCGGCATACTTGTTGGGCCTTCAGAATAACTCAGCTTTGCTGGTCGTCCAATCTTGTCCCCTCTACCTACATGGACACACGGAGGTCCTACCTTGTAACTACACCAAGGAATAAAGTCAGAGTTTATTTTCCTCCTGAGTCCATTTCCTAGAGCCCAACCTGAGAGCCTCTCTCGGTGACACCATTACCTGGGTGAAGAGAGCACCATCACCCTGTCTCCCAAAAAAGCATGACAGCCTGCTCTTCCTTCTGGGACAGAGCAAACTTCAGTGCCTGGGCCACTCAGAATGTAACTCGCACTCTCCTCCAGTCCCTTTCCTCTGCCCAGCGTGTGCATTTATTCCACCTGTTTGCAGATGCCAGCAGCTACATTGAAGCCATATCTGTGTTATCACCCAAATTTTCTGCTGGGCATGAGGTTTTCATCAAATCTTGGGCCCGTGATTGTGTGTCTGGCCATCGAACTTACATCCCACTAGGTCAGAGGCCACCTGACCCCATCCCAAGGGGGAGCAGGCCAGGCTCTCCCAGCGCAGACCCATCCATCTGTCCATACTGGAAATATGGGGGACCTTAAACACCACAAAAAGAGCTCACTTCCAATCCTGCTTTGGAGAGAAATAAACAAGAGAGCACATGTAAAGATTGGAAGCGTGGTTTCTTTCTTTCTTTTTTAGTAGTTTGCTCCTTTTTGTTGCTAAGTGATACTGCATTGTTTGGTGGTTCCACTGCTTTTTGTCCTTTGTCTTGTCCACCAACGTTGGGATTGTCCCCTCACCTTTTGCCTGTTTTGAGCTAAGATATTATGAATATTTGAGCAAATCTGTATGGAGATAGGATTTCATTTTTTTTCAGGTAAATAGAAATGGAACTCTGGGTCACTTGGAACGTGAATTTTTAATTTTCTTTTATTAAATGGATTTTATTGAAGGAATATTGCATTAGAACATTAACCAGATATAAGGTGTACATGAAGTCAATTTGCATCCCTTTTCCCCTGTTTGCCCCCCACTCCTCCCCCATCTCTTCCTCCACCCACACAGATTTGCTTTTCTTTTTCCAAAAGCTGATTTTTGCTTTGTTTAATTTTTTTTTTTTACCATCTAGTTTTGTTTGATGTAGTCGTTTGCTTGCTGTTGCTGGTTTCTGACTTCTCTGCCTTTACACGCTTTTTGGTTCCAGCCCAGAGCCTAAGCACTGGATGAGTCCCTTCCAGGCCTGGCTTTCTGGACACGATCTGGACATGATGACCAGCGCCAGAAGCTGAGGGGGCACAGGGCACAGCAGCAGCACATGGAGGGGACAGGGCAGTGGAGCCAGGAGAGGGGACGGACAGCCCGTGTGCGTCACCACCATTTCCTCTGTCGTGAAGCTGCTTGCTGTGCGCTGCTCGGTGCGTGCTCTAGGTTTCTCAGTTTTGTGTCTAGATTAGTTAATGGAAGAGCCACATAGGATCCCAAGAAGGGCCACTCAGCAGAAAAAAAGTCTTCAAAAGTGAACAAGCAGTACAAAATGTAACCGAATTATGATAGGTGTCTGCCCAGTTGTGGAGTTGCTGAGAGTTCACCTGTTGGGGAGCAAACGCCTTCCCAGGGGTGCTGTGCTGAGAGGCGTGCCCGCAAAGGGGCTACCGGCCAAGTCTGGGATCCTCGCCCATCAATCATCCCACCTCTTCCTAACCAGATGCAGAGCAGGCACTGCTTCACTGAAAACAGTCAAGAAAAGCAGAGCTCCCATGTTCACCCATGTTCAGTCTTGGGGGACAGTCTTGGGGGACATAGTGATCTGCTAGCAGAAAGGACTGAGCGAGGCGTGTGACAAGCAGCAGCACTTCCCTTCCTGTGGGACAGCCAATGCATTTGAGTGACACTCATCAGAGTGACACTGAGTCCATCCTTACGTCTTACATCAAAAGCTTTCCAGCCGTGGCTCTGGCCTCCAAAATCACAAATGAGCTCAAGGGTCAGGTGTGGTCCCTAGAGACAAATATGGCCACTCCACGGGCTGAGGTGTTGGCAGGCCCTTGCTGATAGTAGTTCTGAATCCATCTACGGTTCCAGGAGGAAGAGGAGACAGACCCCGTGGAGAGACAGTGCCAGACAAGCAGGGCCATCCAAATGTCTCCATGAGCGGAGGCCAGTGTGGCGCAAGGCAGCGAAGTCTGCCCCATGTCACCCGGCCCATCCAGGGCCTCCAGCCTCTGAGTCAGCTACGGGTCTTTGCTTAAAGACTTACCAGCAAGCACTTTCAGTGCCTCAGGCAGTGACATTTTCAGCTCACTGTCAATTTATTGAATAGCGTCCAAAGTGCAAACACAGGCCTTATCCTGTTGGCATTGTGGGTGGGTTGTAAATGTTTGCCATTTACTAAGACTGGCGGAGGCTGTGGGACAGGACATTGGGAGAACTGGACAGGGAGGGCTGCTGCTGAGACCAGAGACCCAGGGGCTCAGCTCCCCTGCCGCTGCTCCCTGACTCCAGCACGGCAGTCACTTCACAGGATCTGCTCACTTCCCTTGGCCTGTGCTGGCTGGGGCGCAGCTGTCACCTTCTGAGCTGTCCCCATCAGGGCACCCCGTGCCCCTTGCAGGCTCACCTGCAGACACAGAGACGGACATCCCACATCCCTGAGGAAAGGCCAGGGAATGTCCCGTTCCTCAGTGCCACATGGGATTCAAGCTCTCGGGGCAGTGAGAGGGGTCTGACTGAGGTCATCTCAAGTTATAAATAAGGTCAGTTAGTTAACGGCGTGAGAAAGGAATAGCTGGATGTACAGCACGATTAGCTAT
The DNA here is from genome assembly GCA_004363575.1 of Solenodon paradoxus. Lineage (NCBI taxonomy): Eukaryota > Metazoa > Chordata > Mammalia > Eulipotyphla > Solenodontidae > Solenodon > Solenodon paradoxus. The sequence goes on from RJWH01000822.1 coordinate 383,083, forward strand.
CAGGGAACTGACAATTCAATCCACAATGAGACATTATGATGCACCTATCAGAATGTTCAAAATGAGATGCAGCAGTAACACCAGATGCAAAAGGGTCACTCCAACCTGTAGGTGGGCATATGAAATAAGGAGTGCAGCCACACCGACAAACAGTTTGGCCTTTTCTTACAAGTGAATGAACAACTGCCACACAACCCAACGCAGGACTCCTGACCATCAGTCCAGAGAAAACAAGACATGGGTTCATGCAAACCTGTGCATAGGTTCTTACAGATGAGTCAGTTCAGGCAAAACCTGTACTCAGATCCTTACAGATGATCTATTTGTAATCTCACAACATTGCAAATGACTTGGTTGCCCTTGATTGGTGATTGGTTAAACAAAGTCATCAAACGGAGTATTATTTAGTTATAAACGAAGAATAAAGTGTTGATACATGTAACAACCTGGATGGATCCCGAAGTCTCATTACTGAGTGTAAAACAGCCAATCTCAGAAGGTCACATGCTGTCTGATTCATTTATATAACGTTCTTGAGCTGACAAAAGTAAGGAGACGGAGAAGAGAGTAGTGCTTGCCAGGGATTCAAGCTGGAAGGAAGATTTGGCTCTAGAAGGGAGGCCCAGGGAGCCCTGGACAGGGCCCATCCTGGCCTTGGTGGGACTGGCTCCCTGAATCTGGGTGTGGGTGCAATAGCATAAAACTACATGTGTGCACACACACACACATACACACAAACACATACTCACATACACATACATGCACACATATGCATGCACACACATACACACACATATACACTCATATACACGCACAAATAAGTACTTGCAAAACTAAAGCGCTCTGAAAAATATCACTTTGTCATTTTAATACTTGTACTATATGTCAGGAGTGGCATTTGGAGGAAAGGAGGTACATATAAGTAAAAACTCTGCATATGTTTTATAATTATATCTGAATATGAGTAATCAGAACCAAAATAAATAAATAAGAGGGAAAGGAAGAGAGAGAGAGAGATGAGGGGGAGGTGAGGAATGACAGAAAGAGGGGACGTGAAAGGAGAAGAGAGGCGTGTCCTGGTGGCTCAAGTGCCACCACTGAGTGGCTGGACTGTGGACCATTTAAAGCCTAAGGACCCAGATTCCTGAGAGAGAACCAGGGGGAACAACCAAAAACAAATAAACAAATAACAAATGTGCTTCTTCTTCCTCCTTCTCCTTGTCTACCTTCTTTCCTTCCTTATATTCCTCTTTCTCTTCTCCCTTCTTCTCTTAAAAAATAATTTAAAAAAAAAGAAAAGAAAAGAAGAGGAAAGGAAGGGAGGGGGATGGAAGGGAGAGAAGAGGTGGGGAGGGGTGAGGAAAGGAGAGGAAGAAAGAAGGGGCAGGATGCTCTAAACGACCACTTGATCCGCTTGTTTGCAGGAAGGAGTCCATGACAATAAATGACATCACATGCACAGCGAGATCTCATTACTTACTAAGAAGCGATGGTCCTCAGTGACTACGTGCTGTTTGTTCAGGCATGGTCATCAACAATAACAGTTCATAAAATCACTAACAGATTACGGAGAAAGAAAATTTAATGAACTACACATTATTTGTTTCTTACAGGGGAGGGAATTTTTCATAAAGAAACATTCATTTAGAAATGTGCTCTTATTTCAATAAAGACTTGCATAGTTTTGTTTTTAATGATTGCCTGACATGAAGCATGTCACTATCAAGGCAATAAGCAGTGTTTCTAGACAGACAGACGCTGACTGATACACAGCCTTTTGCCCATCGGTCTACCTCCCGCCTGTCCAGGGACTGAAAGCAGATAGAGTTCATAGAAAAGGTGAGGCGCTTCATATTCGCCACTTGTTTCTTTCCTGCTAATATAAATTCAAAAGCCAATATATTGACACTTGGATCGGAGTTTTGAAACTGTTACAGAGCCTCAAAATGTTTTACAGCTGCTTTTGACCCACTCCTGTTGTTGTGAAATCAATTTAGAACCAGCAACCTGCAACTTTTCTTTAAAAAGGAAGCAAAACTGAATAAAATAGAAAATAGCAGTGATCTGGATTTATACTAGAGGTAAGTAGTATTCTGTGAATTTTTTCTCAATTACTGATAGTGGTGTCAAAAGATTAAAAATAACGTTAAAGTACTACAGAATATGTGTGTTTAATAAGCAGAGAAATGACGTTTTCTGGCAGTTTTAATTTACCCAACTCTACTCCTGAATTTAAATTTACTGAGACTCAATATGCCCATGTTAGCATATTAAATATTGAGTTTGAAGATCCTTGTGAAAGTCGAATGCAGTGATGTTTAGAAAAGGACTTTGTAAACTGTAAAGTTTCGTCCAGATGCGAGGGCTTCTGCTGCTGATACTCTTGGAATATGGAGAATGCTTTAAAGGGTAACATTTTTACATGGAGTACCTCCTCCGTGCTCTGTCAGGTGTGGGGAGTGTCTATAGGAGGAGGTTAGAGGCAGTCAGAATTCCCGTCTTGCTGAGACGCCCCTTATCTCCCACCTACTGGAGTTTTATTTCTCTGGACAGCTTTGTCAGTTTGCAGGAGGGTCTCCTGCTGCTAGTTGGGTCCATCCTGAAGATCACGAGGTCTGCCTGGGACCTGCATTTGCCTCAACATCCTCATCACCCCAAGGCATCAGGCAGCAGGCATTGGGATCAGGTCACAGGACCAGCCTCAGAGGACACCTTGGCCCCACTCAGATGAGGTCCTAACATCATCCACGTCCTGGCAGCAGTCACTGCCCTGGTCCAAGATGCAGCCTCCTTAGCAGTGCTGGCTGTCTGGGGAGATCTCAGGGTCTGATGGGACCGCTGAGTGTGACAGCTTACCTGTGGTCAGGATCACTATTCGAGGCCTTATCCCTCCTCTCTCTTAGGCTGCTAAAGGAAATTATGTGTATTCTATTTGACAGAAGGGAAGACTAAGACTCGCAGGAACCATGACAGCTCCTTACATCACAGAATCAGTGTATGGACAAGTTTAAATTCAAAGCCAGGTGTTCCCTGGTGGAGTAGCTAAGGGTTGGATCTGCTGCCTCAAGCCAAGCGTATTCCACAGAGATGACAAGGACCCAAGTTCATGTCCCAGGGCTGGGGAAAATGACTAAGATGTACAACTAAAATAAAAATAAATAGACGTGCTTCTTCCTCCTCTCTCTTCCTGCTTGCTTATTTGCCTTCATTCCTGACTGCATCTTTCCTTAAAAATAAAAAAATCATCCCTAGCCCTATTCACCTAATGATTTGGTAGCTGGCTTGTTTGTGAAGTCGCCTGTAGCTGAACTGTCTTCCTGCAGATCACAGGATTTGGGACACTAAGGCATTATCCTGTCACAACATCTTAGTTTCTTAGGAATACTAAGCATTTGATCTCCCATTATGTTCCAGAGGCTCTGGGACCATGTCTATGATATTTTTCACGGAGGACATCCCCAGCCAGCGTGACGTGAGGAAGATAAGGCCCAGAGAGGCGAGTTGTTCGAGGTCACAGCGCAAATGATCTCAAAGTCATGACCCAGGCGACCTGACCAACTGAAACAGACCGAAGGCTTCAGAAATGCCTTCAGAAACTTCTTCAGATCTAAAATGAAGGATAGCTGTACTCACTGCTCTGCTGAGTTTGTTTGCCTTTCTCCTTGAAATCCAAGGAGCATGTTTTTGGTGAAGTCAAACACTCACTCAATTTCATCATTGATGTATCACCAGTACATCTGAGCTCAGGCCTCTGGCTATGCAGAATAAATGAGATCTCTGGCTTGTGACTTTAGAAATGGTGCCATGTTGATGAGCTAGAGACAGACGCCAATATTTTCCTTGTGAGTGAGCATGGGAACACTCTGGCTGCAGAGGAAGGGTGTGATGACAGTATAGTTTCTGTCACATATTCATGCAGGACATAGGCCAAGATGGCCTTTCTTCCATGTGACAAGTGTGCATGGGTCTAGATTTCATGGGAGCCAAGCCTTCCTCGTTGCTGAAACATGCCTCTGCATGGTGAACTTTCCCTGAGCACCCAGACAGACTCTCCCTCAGCTGTCCTTGCTCGTCCCCGCAGATCACACCCACGTGGGCCATCTCAGCTTGCTGTTGAGCTACAGGCTGCGCCAGTGTTCATACATTTGAGGGGATGCGCACACTTTTTGCTGACCATGGTCCCTCTGAATAATAGATAATAATAATACCGGAAGGTCACAGAGGTTTTCCTGGGAAGCAGATAGAAAACGCTCCAGCTCTGCCACGCAGAGCTCATCCGACTCCTCTTATGTAGATAAACTCGTTTCAAACAGGAGCTCTTTCTGTGCAATAACATTTCCTTATAGTGGATTAAATTTAAGAAGATGAAAGAAACACTCATTTATTTTTCATGTTTATCCATTTCTGATGAAAGCCTTCCTGAAGAAAATTCAGTGATACGTATCCTCCCACAGATTTCATTCAAGGCCACAATAGCACGTGGTCCCCCAGAGCCTTGGGGTCCTCGGCTATGCCTTTAATGAGGGGATGGAGGCCAGGAGCAGGCCTGGCCCATCCAGTGCCGGGTCCCCAGCTCCCTTGGGTGCTTGGAGTAGAGACCCTGCAGAAGGGACCCACTGCCCGCAGCCATGTGTTCTCACTCTGCAGAACCCCACAGATGGCATGTTAGGGTATGGCTGAGTGCACCAGGCCATTCATCTTCTGACAGTCACCCTTGATCTGTGTTTTCCAAACTTCACAACAAAACTTCAAGAAAAAAACTATTAGCTGCAAATTAGATATTCTGGTGGAAGCCTAGAATTATTTTTCAGGACAGAGGGCTCAATTTCTGCTCTCAGGTGTATGATTAAAATCAATTAAATCACTCTTCCAATGTCAGCCGCAAGATTCTCCTGACAAATGAAATTATGCGAGGAAAGTGTTCTCTTCACTCTCCATCCCCGCTCCCACCACAGAGGAGATCAAAATGCTCAGCTCCGGGATTTCTGAGACATTTTCCATAAGAACAGGAGCAATCCCTGGGCCCTGTGTAAGTAGACATGAAGGTGTCCTGTGACCAAATTTGATGTCCTCTCTATGTGGAGATAGATTCACAACTAAGGAACAGGAAATGCTACAAAGATGGGAAATTTAACCACTTGGCGGCCGAGCCAGGCTTCTTTACATAAATTAATATTTTCTTGGCAGAAGTAGGAAGGACACTTCACTTTCAGGATATAACCTCTGTGTCTCTCTTTTCATGCTTACGACAATCCTTGGTGCATTTTTCCTACTGGAAAAGCTGTTTTCTCATCCCCAGTGGCTCATCGGATTTTAAACCACCTAAGAAACACACAGCTGCCTTTCTCCCCTTCCAGAGGGCCTGAACTCAGCACAAAGCAGCCAGCGCCAGGCTTGAAAAATCAGGCCAGAGAGTTCTTTGCAGGGGGAAATGCAAAGAAGAATGTCTGACTTACATGGAAATCAGCAGCGAGGGACAACAATCTCATTGACAGAGGTGCTTAGATGTGGTTCTACACTAACTTCATGGAATTAGCTACCTCTTCATTTGTTAAAACATACGCGTTTAGGTGTAACTTTTGCCCAATGACATTCATCATTAGTATATGCTCACGTGGTGGACTTTTACCCCCGTAGACCATTGAATGAATCTTTGCTGGTTTTAGAAGTTTCCTTGCCACCTGCTCTCTCCCTCCTTCCTCAGTCCTTACCTCTGCATATGGTGAAAGCCTGGTATATGGTGGCCTCCTTCTTGCTCTCTGTATGTGGAATCCAGGACATTACCTAGAGCAGAGTCTCCTGAGGGCCACACCAGTCCTGGGTGCCTGGGGCAGGCCCCACATTCTGCTCCTTTGCTGACTCTGTGCTCCCTACACCTTCCATGGAACACCGTCTCTCCCCTCCAGTCTGAATTCAGTCCTTTACACCTCAGCGATGCTCCAGCACCCCATCCCCTCCTGCACCACCTCCCTCACTCTAGCAGGGTCTCAGGGTCCTGGTGTGGGAAATCCACATCAAAGATGTGGCCCACATGGCTGTCATGCTCAACTCTGCTCCTTGCCCTTCTCACCTCTTACCCTCTCCCCATACATAGGGACATCACACTTGGACAGTCCCTACATATCCATTACTGTTTTCAATGGGAATGGGTCCTTCTTGAGAACTTTGGCCACGGTCCAAGGAGAGATCCATGTATAGAGCTGTGGTAAGAGTATAGGCTCTGGAGTAGGCCTGGGTGTGACCCTCAGCTCCAAGCTCACTAACTGTGACCTTGACCATGCTGCTTATGCAGATGTGTAAGTCATGTCTAAGGTTCTCTCTCATGGGAATCATGGTGATGAAGGCGTGTGTCTACCCTCCTGTTGATGTGCAGGTTAAATGAGAACACCTGTGACAGAGGCCCACACAGAGCCCACTTGGAATAATGCTCTAGTGTCTAAGGGTTCTCACGTGCCACCCTTCCTGCAGCCCTCCCAGTCACTCTCAGGCAGTTGCCATCTCTGCCTCTGTTGATCTGTTACAGAGGCCCATGGTACACCTCTCTGGTCTGCAGGCTTCCAGAATGAAGACGCTTTTACTATGTGCACACTTTATTCTTACAGTTTTCACCGGTGTCTGGAACCTGGTTAATGTCAGTAACATTAATGAATAAAAGAATCTTATATGCTCTGATATTGCCAGACTTAGATTGTGAGACCAGAATTGTCAAGTGATCAACAGGTCTCCCCATTTTAAATCTTATTGTCTTAAGAATGTTGTGTTATCACATATTTGATGAATAATGAACCTGCTCATCGAAACTTGCACGATTTTGTAAATCAAAGTTTTCTCAATTAAAAATATTTTAAAATCAACAATAAGCACACATTTACGATATGACTCAGCAATCATTTAGGTATTTACTCCTCAGAATATAAAACTTATGTCCATACTAACAACTACAGACAGCATTTCCATTCATAGTTGCCAATAACCAGAGATAGCTTGATGTCCTTCAGTAAATGAATGGATAAACAATTTGAGATATAAGTACATAGTGTTATGATTTAATAAGGATAAAGGTAATAAAATATAAAAAACTTAGAAAAAGAAAAGAAAAAAGGATATTTCTGTCAGCAGAAGTCCCCATATTTGGATTTAAGATCAAAATCTAGTCCTCACCCACATGAGGCTATTCTCTGTGGGGAAGACCCACTGAGGACAAGGTCACTGCCCCTTGGGCACTCAGAAAGTGACAAGAACCTTCTTTGTTGGGCAGTCTGAGATCAAGATGATAGTGAGTGCTTTCACTTACTCCAGGCCAGTCAGGAAATTGTCTTCTAACTGGTCCTCTAAATACCTAGCTTCTGAAGCACCCCTTTTACCCAACACCCTCAGACCAGCCCCACCCTGTTATGTCTGGACCTGATTGCATCAGAGTTCCAGTCAGACTCCTGCTTCTCATCTGGCCCACACCTGTCCCTGCAAGGACCACCCTCCCTCCCCAGCTCAATTACCTAACAGCGTAGCTTTGCACTCAGAATAAAATCCAAACTCCTTGTCTTGGCTCTCAGAATTGTTTCATCAACAGAGAACTTGAGCATCTGTTCTTCTCATGGGCACTTTTGTTATTTCTTCTGCAGTCAGTTTCTTTTGGATGTTTATGGGGATGATTTTCATCTTGAAAAATTATGAGGTTTAAACTTAATTTTAAAGAGATCTTTGCATATTGGTTATTTTCATCCTTTTTTGATCATCTGCCTATGATCTTTACACGTTGTCAAAGAGTTTTAAATTTTTATGTTGTTGCACTTCTTATTTATTTTCCTACCTGTTTTTTCAATTAGCTAAATATTTAGAAAGTCCTCAGATGCCCAAGTATTATGAAAATATTTTCTATATAATGCATAATTTCTTTAGCTTTGTTGTTGATATTCTAACACTATATATAACATTTATTAAATAAATCAGCTTTTTTGTTGATTTAATATTTGTCCTTTTAAATTCTATATTTCTGTTTCCAGAGTTTTTATTCTAGTCCATTGATGTATCTGTGTTCCTAGCCCTGTATCACACTGCTAATCCCTGATTCTTAATACTAGGCTATAATATTCTCTGTTAATATCACCTCCCTTTCAAAGTTTCCTATATGATTCTTGTATGTATGTATTACCAGATGAATTTTAGAGTAAACTGGCTAGTTCCCCACCCTCCCTTAAAAACTTTTCTAGAAAAGAGTATTGCTCAATAATAAAAAAGGAATAAAATAGTGATACAGACTATAACAGGAATTAATCTCAAGATAATTATTATAAGTGAAAGGAGGCAGACAAAAAAAGTATGTAATGTACTATTTCATTTACAGAAACATCCAAGAAGTGCAAAGCAATATATAATGACAGAAAGCAGACAGTGTCTGCCTGGGACTGAGGATCAGGGAGGAGAGAGAAAACACAAAAGGGCACCAGGGAATGTTGGGTAATAGATGTGCATGTCATCTTGTTTGTGAGATACACCTGTATGAACACCGACTTGTGTATTTTAAATATGTGCATTTGGCTGTATTTCATTTGTATCTCATCAAAACTCTCAAAGAGACTGCGGACTTTAAAAAATGATACTGGAGGGCTTCTCATGTGGCTTTTCATCATAATTCTCTGCTCACACCTTCTCTTACAGCAGTAGTTTTGTAGCTTCACTCACAGGTCCTGCCTCTTTCTCATTTCCTTTATTTTGAGGTGCTACGTTTGGTCTTTGCAGTATTATTTTTCAATATTTTCTACTGTTGTTGCAGATGCGCGAGAAAGTGTCCTTGCTTTTTTTAAAGGAAGGTGCAGCCCGGAATGAAGGCAAGTAGTAAAGCAGGCAGGAAGAGGGAAGAGGAATTTTATTGTATCTTTGGTTGTTTATCTTGGCTGCTCTCCTTAGCTCTGGGACACAAATCTGGCTCCTTGGGATGCATGTGGACTGCGCACAACCAGAGGGGCAGACTGAACCACTACTACACCAGGGTGTGCCAAGAAAATGCCTTTTAATTTATTTTAATGTCACTACACATTTTCCTTGTTAAAAAAAATGAACATGGTGTGTGCTGGTGGTCTAGTGGATAAGACCATCAGATCTAACCCACATATATCCCAAGGACACAGGTTTGCGATCTGGGGCAGGAAGGAAGAACCAAGATGAAAAACTAAATGAATAAAATACATAAATGTTTCTTCATCCTTTCTTTTCCAGTCTGCTTGCACTCTTTCATTCTCGGCTGCACCTTTCCTTTAAAAGAAATAAAAATAAACAAGAAGAAAACAACTTTAGTACTTGGCTTTGTAAGTTGAAGCCATCTGTTTTGAATGCTTCTTATAAAAATGATGATCCTATTGAACACGCATGTAATTATATCTTTTCAGTTGATTTTCTTTCTTCTGGGGAATAACCATGGAACATGTGATGGTCATTCTGTCTCTTCCTTTCAAGGGGTTAAACTTCTTAGGCTAACTTATTCTTGGTCAATAGCATTTACTAGAATTTTCTGAAAGTGTTAACTAGATACCTGCAATCTGTTCCTAATTTTAATGGAAATGCCTCAAATTTTGACACTATATTCTTGACCAATTTAATATCTAAGCTGGTCTTAACTATCAAGACATTTTTATTTCAATCTTGCTATTTTCAGCTGATATGCTGATTTTTCTGACATTTTAGACAACTAACTAGAAGTAATGACTGTTCTTCTTTGACCTGTTGATACGATAAATTATATTACTAAGTTCTGTAACAGTGGTAAATCACACTTTGCTAGGAAGATATTATTCTATTAGTATTATCCTTTCAGTATAGCATTAGAAAGCATTTTCATTCTACTACATATTACTGTTTTATTAGTATGCTTAATTTGATTTCTTTTTTTAGGATTTTTGTACCTACAATCAAAAGTAAAAGTTTTATTCGGGCCCAGGATCTGTGGAGTGGAGAAGCACTGGGGGCAGGGGTCGAGCCAGAAATTTTAGTAAGTGGCAATAAATATCTTATTTTTTATTATTATTGAAGGGATATTGCATTTTGACATTAACTTGTTTTGAGGTACATATAAAGGTATTTTTACACTTACAAATAGCACAATAGGTTTACCAAAATTCCGCCTGCTTTTTTTTTCTCCATTTATTTACAGTTAATTCTTTCAGAGAGAGAGACCACTACTCCAAACAACTACGGACTCTTCGTGGTGGGAGACAAATAGGCAAAGCAGGGTATACCAAATGATAGGGGAGGATTGAGGGAAATGGCAAGAAATATCTTAACAACCAAGGCAGACCCCTGAGAATGGGACTTACCTTTTTCTTTTTTCTATTTTAAGAGAAGAAGGAAATGAGAGGAGGACGAAGCGCTTATTTTCCTTGCTTGCTTCCCCGGCCTCAGTCTCATGCCTGGGTCCTCAGGCTTTACATGGTCTACGTGCAGCCACCAGCTTGGTGCCTGAGCCACCCAAGGCATGCCTTTTCTATTCTTTCTCCTAACTGTGGTGGTGTTATAAGGCAGACCTGAGCCAAATAGTTCATCTGGGTTTTCTTATTTAAACCCTGGGTCTCTACAATGTTGATCTAAGCTCAGGAGGGAACCACAGTAAAGACTAGTCCTCTGGACTTGCAATGGAGTAATCCCAACTGAGATCATGTTTTCCAGTTTCTTCCATTGTTACTATACTGCTCTGCTTTATTGCTTCATGGTTTTCTGAAAGCACATCCTATTTCACTGAGAATTTTAAGTTCTTCAGCATGGATCTGGGTGTGACAAACTTTCAAAATTTATTAAAATTGCTCTGCTCTGGTGTTATTTGCTTATATTTGCTCCGCTTTTTATTATACTATCTACGATTTTGTCTATTTTATGAGGTTTTAAAAAGCTGTTTATCACTCCAGTCCTTTGACTTACCAGTTCCATCTTTTTTGTTTTCTGAATTATTAATATCTGCTGTTATTTTTTAATTGTTTTTGCGATTTTAATTATAAAGTACTTCAAAAAAAGCATAGTGCTGAGAATAATATAACAGATGCCCATTAAAGTGCCACACAGATATTAAGAAATGCAAGCTTTTTGCTATGTTCACTTCCAGTCTTAATGTTTCATAAAATAAACCTTTTTGTTGCTGTTGTTGGTATATAGAGGAAGGAAAGAAGCAGGCAAGAAAGAGGGCAAGTAGCAATCAGGAAGAGAAAGGAGGAGGAAGAAGCATTTTTTACCTATTTTCATTTAGTTGTTCAGCTTGATTGCTGCCCCTGGCCGTCAGTCTTGAATCTCAGTCCCTAAGCTGTATGTGGACTATGTCAGCCAGATCCACAGACTTAACCTCTGAGTCACCAGAGTATACCAGTTCACCTTTCCAGCTACAGTTAAAGTCATCATCATCACTGCTGCCCCCTCTGGCCCTACAGGGATTACAGCCTTAAAATTGCTGGTTTTCCATTCATCTTAGTCAGGTTCATATACATATAACCTATAAACATACACATGCATACCATGAACAAAAAATATGCTTCCTTGAAGGCTGCATAAATGGCAAAATACGGTAAAGATTCTTTCTGCAACTTGGTTTTTTACTTACCACGATTTCAAGATCTATATGTGTAGCTTTAGTTCATTTTAATACTGTTATTATTCTATTACCTAACTTCATAATCATTTATCTCTCTATAGAGGCATTGAAGTGGTATCCAAATTTAGTTCTTGTTAACAATTTGTGTTCTTAGAAAAAGGTCCTTCTATACATGTGAGGAATTCTGTAAGATATGTACCTCGGAGTAGGATTGCTCATGTAAGCCTGTCTTGGATGTACACCAATATGGTCAGACCAAGCCAAGGAACTTTGGATCATGAGAGTTCCCTCTATGGATGCTGCTGCTGGATAAGAAGTGTCAGCAGGAGTGGTTTAAGTCAAACCAGGACCCATGGCCAGTCACTGACCACAAGGTTCCCATCCCTCAATACCTGCACAAGCCCTTTCACCAGATGTTTGAACCTGTTCATCTCATATGTGTGGAACCAGAGCTCCTGGCACCATCAATTTGCATGTCCTTGACTATGAGGTTGACTAATGTTCTTCTATCCCACAGACACTGACTATCCACTTGCTAATGCCCATCCCTGTAGTACTGGGAGTGCAGGAATGAGCAATGGAGACATGGAGTCTAGCCCCTGAGAGCCCACATTCTACTGAGGGGGCAGATTTTTGCCTTTTATTCTTTATCTGCCATTGTGCAATCCAGGCAGTTTATAGCATAGAACAGAAATCATGCTGGGTAAGAGGATCGAGGAGATGAAGGAAGGAGGGAAGCACCATTGAGAGTGTATTATTGGGAAGACCTTTCTGAGAAAGACTGAGTTAAGTGAAACTCTTGAAAATATTATTATAGGGTGCAATGCTTGAGGAAGTGGGTAGAAATGATTAGGAAGAGAAAAGCATGGATCAAGTCCTGCAGATCCAGACAGGATAGTGGAGGGTTTTAAACAGAGAACCGAGCTGCCCCTATAGGGACTGTTACTGTGCTCTGACGATGAATGGAGAGCAAGACTCCTGAGTCCTGGAGGAAGATGTCTTTGGACATATCCCAAGGGAACTGTACAAGTCAACTTTCAAGGACTAGTCCAATGTGGGGTGTATTCCAGAGAAGACCTAAGGATTTGCTGAAGGGTTCAATGTGGAACGTGAGGCAAACAGAACAAATAATGACTTCTTTCGACTTGAGCAACTAGACAATGATCTCTTTGGAGAACTGTCTGTCCATAAATTTTGCCTGCCTTTCTCAGGAAGTGTTAGACCATTTTCCACCTGCACCTTTCCTTTATCAGTGTTGGATATATCACGTATCCCTTAGAAAGCTGAAGGTATTTTCTGATCTGCGAGCTACTTTTCACCTTCTATGTCAATAAACTTATGGATTGGGATATTTGTGAGTCTTAAAGACTTCTAGATGAAAATAGGAGGCAATCTGTATGATGTTAGGTTTATTTTACAAATGTAGATGATGAATCCAACACAAATTTAGGTATATGTAAATTACTATGTAGGGATCAAACTTTATTTTTTTCTAATCATTAGTATAGTACCATTTACCTTAAAAAATCCATAATTTCCTCCAATTCAATGCCATTGCTGTAATATGCTATATATTAATATTTGGAGTCAAATACATGTACTATCTTACAGACTTTCTCTTGTTCCATTCTATTTTTTCTCCTTACAGGTAGTAAGTTCTGATATCTGGTAGATGTTGAATTTTACTGGTTTTTCCTGAATGTAAAGAATTTATCCTATTTTTACTACCCTAATCTGTTAAATTTGTAAACTACCTTGACAGGTTTTTTTAATTTTTCTAGTATTAACTTACCTTCACACTTCAGGGATTAAATTCTTTCCAGGTCATAATGAACTTTTAAGCAACAGTTCTAGATATTCTTCATTTTCTCTTTCTTAATTTTTTGCCCATAAAATGTATGTGTTTTGTTTTTACTTAGTCATAATTAACATGCACATTAGTTTTTTGGTTTTTTTTTATCATTTTAAATATAAATTTATAAACGAGCAAAGCATAAAATTTTCCTGATGTGCAATTCTTATCCTGTTTTTGTATCAGTTTAATGGTGGTGTCATGAGTTGTGAGGAGTCTTCTATTCCTTATTTGAGATAATTTCTATAAGGTGTGAATGGGATTTTTCCTTGAAATTTTTGATTAAATTAAAATTTACCCACAAAACCAGATGGGTAAGATATTTTGAAGGCATAGCTTTTAACATCTCACTTAATGATTATAGATTCATTCAGAATTTCTATTTAGTCTTATGGTAATTTAAAAATTTTTCATTTTCCTATGAAATATCTGTGTTGTCAAAGTTTCCTAAGGTATTGCATAAATTTTTTAAAAGTGTGTGAGCACATAGGCACACATATGTACATCTACACATGCACAGATTTGAAAAAATACAGCAGTGACACGCTATGGTTAGCTAGAGGTTAACGCCATCTACTCTGACTGAGTACAGTCTATGTACATTCCAATGTTTGTATACCTGGACCAGGTGGAACAACCAAGGTGTACAACTAAAATAAAATACATAAATATACTTCTTGCTCTCTCTTCCTGCCTGATACCTACCCATCTCTATTCCTGCCTGCACATTTCTTTTAAAAAAATATAATACAGCAGTAAACATCTACTATGTGCTTATAATGACTGAGACTAGAATTTGTAATACCTAAATTAGTAGTAATCATAAAACAATTAGAAAAAAGTTTTAGAATTATCACTAGGTCTTAAGAAAATGGAATACTTCCAGCTTCCTAGAAATCCTGGTTATTCCTTCTTAACTACAATCTCTTCTGCTAGAATTAACCATCATCCTAATTTTTGTGAAATATATTTCCTTGCTTTTCTTATATTATTTACAAATATACTTTTACTTACAAATTTATAAATAAAGTGTATGTAATAAAGATTTTGCCCTTGATCTTTAGTAACTAATTGTACTGTATGTGTTCTATTGTGTCTTCTTTTACTCAACATTGTTTGAAAAAGTCATTTTGGTTGCTATATGTAGCTATTATTTATAATTCTCATGGAGGTGTAGTATTCCATAATATGCACATATAATAATTCATTCATCTTATTGCAGATAAACATTTGAATTATCTTCAGTGCTTGCCAATTGCTAATAATGTTGCTATAAAAGGTCTCAGAAACATTTTCAGACACAGAGCACATGTTGCGTGTTAGGAAATGCGTCTCTTCAACTAGTTAGACAGGATGACAATGTTTTCCAAAGTGATTGCACATTTTCACTCTCACCAATTACAGACAACATGTGTCACTGCTTCACAGAACTGGATTTTACAGATTTCTTAACTTCTGTCAGTCTGATGGATGTCAGCCAAAGTCTAAGTATGACTTTAACTGGTATTTCCTCAATTACTGATGAAAGTCAACACCTTAATATGTTTTATTGGCTTCCTGGATTTTTGCTTTGTGAATTATCTATCCAAGTCTTTCCCCAGCTTGGTTATAGGTGCTGCATGTATCATTTCCACTCCATGATCTGCCTTTTCAATGACTTCATGGTATTTTTTAAAATGAAGCTGTTTTTTCGAGTACTTTCAGGTTCTCAGCAACACTGAGGGGGAACTACAGAAATCTCCCTATGCCTCCTGCCCACCCTCACAGCAACTCCAAAATCAACATCCCCAGTAGAATAATATATTTATATATTTACCAAATTGTAGCACACTTACTGAATTTCAATAAGTCATTATCATCTAAACTCCAATTTACATTACACTTCACTCTTGGTGCTGTACACGCTCTGAGTGTGGGTAAGTATATAATAATAAACTCATCACTAAGGCATCACACAGAGTATTTTTCACTGCCTCAAATTCCTCTATCATTTACTTACTCATCTCTCCCTGCCTCCTTTGTGGTAACTTTTAATATTGAAGATTGTATCAAATGTGTTTTTGCTTAGTGCTTTATACATCTAGCTTTTTTTAAAAAAAATTCTCCATCTGGAGATCTGAAAGATTTTTTTCTTATATTTTCATCTTAGAGCTTTATAATTCGCTTTCATAATTCACATCTGGAAATGTTTTTGTGTAGAGTATAAGGTAAGACTCTACCACTTCATTTTTGAAATATGCATACACAGTTAGATTAGCACCATTCATAGAAAAGACATGCATCCCATTGCTTTGATGGTTCACTGCTGCAGGTACCAATATGTACATAGGCCTGGTCCTGGACTGTCTCTTCTATCCCTTTTGTCATGTTATCTGTCTCCAAGTCAATAAGACAATGTCTTGCTTATTATGGCTTTATAATAACTACAGATGTATGTGAGAAAAGCAACTTTCTTTCTTTCGTGTATAACATTGATGTATACATAATGTTTAAACAATGCCCCCTCCCCCGTTATAAAACATACCTGATCAAGAGATCATAGCTGTTCAAATATTGCTGGATTTGATAAGCACAGTTTTGTTTAGGATGTTTGCATCTTTGTTCATGAAGAATGTATAGGCCTGTAGTTTTCTTTCTTTGTAGTATGATTGTCCCTTTTTTAGTATCAAGGTTATGCAAGACACAATATAAATTAAGAAGTATTCTTACTCTATTTTCCAGATGAATTTGCAAAACATTATATAACATAACATTATATATCCCTTAACTATTTTCTAGAATTGACCATTAAGTCACCTGTATCTAGCATTTTCTTTGTGGGAAACTTTTAAATTAGAAATCCAATATCTTTAATAGATAAAAGATCATTTCAATTTTCTATTTATTTTTGTTTCAATTTTGATAATTCATGTCTTTTGAGATATCTGTCCTTATCTGAATGGTTAAATTTATTGCAGTAAAGTTATTTATATTCTACTTGCTATTATGTGTTGACATTCATAGGGCCTGTAATGATGTCTTTTATTTTCATTTCTATTATATATGGTTTATTGTCATCAGTCTAGCTGACAATCTAGAGAGCTGTCAATTTTATTGCTAATTCCAGAGAATCAGATTTTGGCTTCATTGATTTTCTCTAATCTTGTTTTCTATTTTATTAATTTTCACTCTTATCATTTTGATTTCTTTCTTTTACTTGCTCTTCTTCTGGTATCTTAAATTGGAAGCTAGGATATTTGAATTCAGATAAAATATAGTATTTAAATATACAGATTTCTCTCTAAACACTGATGCATTTTCTTATTCTGTTTTAATTGACATTTGATTAAAATATTTTCTAATTTTTCTGTGATTTTTTTCATTGACCTTGGAGTTATTTGGAAGTTTGTTGTTTAATTTCTAAATATCTTTCCAGATATTTTTCCAGATAATATTTTTCCAGATAATTTTCTCTTAGTTGTTTTTAATAAAATTCTATTGTTTTCAGAAAACATATTTTGTATCATTTTAATATGTGAAAATGCATCACATTTTGTTTTAAACTCACTCTGTGGTATCTCTTACTGAATTCTCCATTACACGAGAAAAAAATTTGTATTAACTTTTGAAGGAGAAATGTTTTTAAAAGGTGAATTAGATCAAGTCATTTGTTGTGTTTTTAAATCTTTGTATATATAATATAATTTTTAATAATTATATTAATTACTTAAACTTGATGACTGAAATTTCCAGCTGTAACTATGACTTTATCTGTCTCTTGTATTCTTTTGTCATTTTAGACTTTACATATTTTAAAGCTCAGTTTTGGTAGCATACATACTTAGGACTTTATGTACTCCTTCTGGATAAGCTCTATGTTTATCACATTATGAATTTTCCTCTTGTCTTACTGTTAATATTCTTTGTTCTACAGACATATTACTATAACTACGTAACCTATGCTGCTTATCTGAAAACAGTTGTTACTTACGTTGCCATTTTTTGACTTGCTTACAGCATAAGGGAAATTTAAATTCCAATTCCTCTGTTATTGCCAGAGCAAAAGTCCCCATGATTCCTTCCATTTTACCTGGCAAATACATATTACTTTGCCAAACCATTAATGCTTTAAGGAAGATTTCTTCATATATTTATGTGTAATCCAGCATTTTAAGTTATTTTTAGTACAAATCTTGGTTCAAATAATGCAGAACCCTTAAAACAAAAATTTGTTAAGATTTTAAATATTTTATTTTGCATATAGTTTTGTTCTGTTCTCTAACAATATTTATTATCTTGATTAAATTTGCCTGGTTTTTCTATTATTTTAAAAAGCTAATTTTAGACTTGTTGATCTCTGTTCTGACAATTTCTGCTCTTACCTATTATTTCAGTCGTTCAACGCTTGTTGCTCTAATTACCCCTCCCACTCCAACCCTGTAATCACTCATCTTTTTACTGCCTCCAAAGTTTTGACTTTACAAAATGTCATATAGTCGGAATCCAATAGTATGCAACCTTTTCAAATTGTCTTTTCTCACTAAGTAATGTGCATTTAAATCTATTCTGTCTTTTCATATCGCTAATTCATTTCTTTTTAGTACTAAATAACACCCATTGTCTAGATATATCACAGTTTATCCATTCATCTACTGAAGGATATATCGATTGCTTCCAAGTTTTGGCAAATAAGATGAAAATCTCTGCAAAAATTCATATGTAGTTGTGTGTGTGCGTGTGCACATGCCTATGCGAAAATATAAGCTTACAACTTCTTTGGGTAAAAACCAAGTAGCATGATTACTGGATCAGTTGTAAGAGTATGTTTAATTTTGTGAGAAGCAGCCAACTTGTCCTCCAAAGTGACTGCACCAGTAATAAATGAATATTGCCTAACCATTCCTGCACCATCTCTTTTCAAGAGAGTCTTTATCTATTGAGTTACCTTTGGTCCTTTGTCACATATCTACTGCCTATATTCATGGGGGTCTATTACTGTTCCATTAATGTGTTTGTCTATTTTTGCCTCCTATACTACATTGCTGCAATTTCTGTAGCTTTGTTGTAAGTTTTGATGTTGGGTAGTGCAAACCTCTAACTTCGTTCTTTTATTTGAATATTGAGTTAGCTACTTTAGGTATTTTGCTTCTCTACGTAAACTTTAAAATAGGTTTGTCTATATCCACAAAATATCATTATTATGTTATTTTGATAGTGATTTATTAGAGCTATACTTTAAGCTGAGAAGAGCTGGCATCTTGACAATATGAAGTCTTCTGATCCATAAGCATGGAATATCTCTCCATTTATTTAGTTACTTTATTTCACTCATCACTGCTCTGTATTTTTATCATATAGATTGTATACATATAGTTATACACAGACTTGTATCTAATTAGTTAAATTTTGTGGTATTAATATTTTGAAATGGTCTTGGGCTTTCATTTAAAATTTCCTTTCTTCATTGCTGGTGTATAGGAAAGTAATTGACTTTCATTTTCAGTACTCTATCCTGCAACTTTGCTTAATCACTTATTAGTTCCAAGATTTCTTCTGCTTAAAATTGTATTTTATATACAAATAGATATATATATCTATATATAATTATATTATCTGTGAATAAGGATGATTTTTTATTTCTTCCTTCGCAATCTGTATATTTCCTTGTGTTATTACATTAGATTAAAGTTTCGGTATGATGTTGAAAAGAGTGATGAGAAGGGACATCCTTGCCTTATACCTGATCTTAGTGAGAAAACTTTGAATTTCTCACCATTAAGTATGATCCACGGTCTAACGTCCACCTGCTTCTACCTGGATCTATAGTCCATTGTTTCATCTTGCCATGTGGATTTAGATTCCTTAGATCTCAAAAAGATAAATAAAACACCAAACCACAAATGGCTAGCTGACTAGAGTAGAGCTTTGGGTAACCTCTCTAAATGCAGCCTTTCCAGTTGTAGCCTCTGTTGACTTTCAAAGTCTTATTTTGTTGCTGCTATTCACTTCTCAAGGTCTTATTCAATACTTTAATATCCAAATTTTTTTTTACAGAAAGAGATTTTCAACTGAGAAAATTTTCTACCAAGGGAATTACATGGTTTTTCTTAGTTCATACATTGTTCTTTGTTATTCTTTAGAAGATTGATAATAAAATGTATTTACACTTACTTTACATAAATCAAAACCACCAAGAATTAAAAAAAGAAAAAACAGATAAAGAATCCACTAGTCGGAACTTAAAGCTGGTAAATGACCTAGGAATTCCTTCCTTCCTTTGTTCCTCCCTCCCTTCCTTTCTTCCTTCCTTCCTTCCTTCCTTCCTTCTTTCCTTCCTTCCTTTGTTCCTCCCTCCCTTCCTTTCTTCCTGCCTTTCTTCCTTCTTTTCTCCCTCAGAAATCAATACCTCAAAGTATGTTTTGTTCTCCATTTATTTTTATAGTAGTAAATATTTTATTACTTAAAAAGAGAAGCAGTGTTTGTCCTTAATTGTTTTTGATTAAATATGCTAATTACATTTTGGAATACTAATGACACATGGTACTAAATGTTTTAATAATGCAGTGAAATAAGCTGGCAAATATAACAACAAATTAACCTGAAATGGCTGCATAGCTTTTCTCATTTTAGATTGTAATAATATAGAAGAGAAGGGAAAAAAATCAAAATTGTGTCATCTAGTGCAAAGGGAGAAAAACTTTATTAAACAATTTTGGCATTTTAATGTAAAATAACTTATTAGGAAACTCATCCCTTCTAAAACAATGACCTAGAGAACAGTTCATTGATGGACAGTCTCTATTCTGTCAGAATTCATGCCCCAGAAATCAAAACGCAGTCTGGTTCCAGGCAGTGACCAGCATCTCTTCCCTGGGCATGGTCATATGGGTTCCACATCCATCCAGAACATGAATGAAGAAAGAGCCAGACCCCCATGTGCCCCTCCAGCCTGAGGGAGTCCTAACACATGATGCTTGTCTCTTTATGTCGATCCAAGTCATGCCTGTAAGTCAAATCTGTAAGAAAGAGGGGAAGGGAAAATATTTGTCCAGAAACCCCCATATCTTTAGCAGAAACCCTTCAAGGTTTTTGACAGAATGTTCTGCTGTGATTTCATGTGTTTCTTTATTGTCTCAGGAAGCAGTTTACACAACCTTAGATCAGTTCCTCATTTGAGCTATTTCCAGGTCAGTGCAACAGCAGCTCCAGTGAGGACAGAGGCTGCCTGTGACGCAGCAGTCCCTTCATCAGGACGCAGTGCTATTAAGGTCCTGTGAAGAAATCAACCTGAATCCCGTCAACCTCTATAGCAGAGATTCTCAGCCAGGGATGACTTTGCCCCCAGGGAACATTTGGTGATGACCATTTGGTGATGACCATTTGGTGATGTCTAGAGACATTTTGCCTGTCGTCGCTGAGGGTGCTGCTGGCACTTAGTGGTGGAGGACAGGGATGTTGCTAGAAGTCCTCCCAGGCACAGGGCAGCCTGAAATAAAAAGTAGCCCACCCCAGCGACTTCTTCTGTAATGTCCTTCCAATGACCTTTCTCAGCACCCAGGCTCCTATATGGGGTCAGCGCCTTCTAGCCCCCAGAGCAAATACAGTCAATGACCTTGTGTTACACAGCCCTTGACCTAAGAATAGTTCTTTTACTTGTAAAAGCTTGTAAAATGAATCATAAAAGAAGGAGACTATGTGACAGAGCCCAGGGGTCCTGAACATACTTAAGTGTTTACTCTCCTTTTCTTTACAGAAAAAGTTTTCACGCTTCACTGTAATTTTAAGACTTCACTACCTGTCACCTAAACAACAGTCTTCCAAAAATGTTTCAAGTCTCTTAAGCAAGGTCTGGCCATAAGGTTTTCTCTGAGTCTCAAATCCTTCAGTGGTGTCTCTCAGGGCAGTTCCAGGCAACTTTCAAGCATAAAATTCTCCCAATGGCACTGTGAGGTAGACACTCACTTTCCAGGACAAAGAACAGAATGTAGGGAGGAATGACTTGCCCAATGGCTTGCTTGACCAAGAGCTTTGAGCAGCTAGTCTGATGGTTCTATGTCTCAGTTTCTCCAGCAATCACATGACCATGATCCAAATTCAGCCTGGCATGAGGATTGAATAGAATAATCATGCAAGATATGATGCATATAAAGGCTGGACACAAGGGTTCACATTTTTCTTCTTAGAAGGTTATTATTGTTGCAAAATAACAACCACAAGGTTTGGCCCAAAAAGAGTTGCTTGGTAGACAATCTCAGGACATGGGTGGTGTATGGCTCTCAGCAAGTTCTATGTAAACGCGTGTTGCAAACACTTGTGGACTGTCACCCATGGCTCCTACATAAACCAACTTTGAGATGGATGGAGGCATTCATGAATATATATGAACTAGATAAGGTGACCATTTGTCCTCATTAGCTGGTACTTAAAAGTCTTGAGTCAGGGGAAACTTTCATTTTCAGTCAGACTGGAGAGTTGGCCCCCTAATCTCAGATGACCCTGTAGAGCTGTTGGATGCAAACCTGCAGGTAGGGTCAAAGCCCTGCTCAGGCCCAAGTGAGCTCGCACCCTCAGCCCAGGTCAGGAGGTACAGCAGGACTCCTCTCCAAGTCTGTGGTTCTCCTCTGTGTCACACAGACTGGGGCAAAGGCCCAGGTTTGGACACTTTATTGCCAAACTCCTTCTGGTGGAGTTTGCCCACAGAGCCCCCCACACCTCTAAACTGTTGACCTCAAACAAAAAGTCAGCAGCATTTTGCCAAAAAAGTAGGTTTATTCAGAAACAACAACATAAAAGCAATTTGAAAAGTGCAATCTCATGACTAGACAAAAACTAAAACCAATGTATATGGATGAGAGGGAATGCTGTAGCCAAAAAGCTCATTGAAGGAGACTAGGAATTGATGTCTGGTAGTTTATGGCATTCTCTGACTGACTCAACTGTTGCTGGGATAGGACCCTCCTTCTTCCTTCCACTGGGTATAAAGAATATCGCTCCCTGTCAGAGATGAAAGGAAAGTTGGTTGGCTTGCATGTTCACGGGAGATCTAGCCTCCCGAACTAGGCTGACTGTATTTACTTGAGAAAACTTGGGACACTTGGGATGGCAAAAACACGTGTCACGTGCTGGCGACTAAGAAGAGGGGATGTGGTGGAGGAATCCAAGCAGAAGTAGAACAGCCAGACCAGCAACAATTAAGTTCTATGGGATGCCGATCAGCCATTGTATAGTAAACACGTGGTTTTACAAAACTTCATATGAACGGAAAGGTTTGATGCAAGGAATTTTGGCACCTTAGGCGAAAACCAAATTTGGTGCATCTATAAGTCCCGTTCTAAGTGCCCTGCCTAAAACACATGCTGCTTTAACCATTCAGTGCCGGAAATGCCCAGTCAACACCACAGTGCCAGTGGTAACACCCGCAGCGCCAGAGATGCCATAGTACTTACCTGTGGCTCAGCCAGGCAGCAGCGCAGTGCCGCCTTTGAAGAATCAGGAGTGTGCTGGGGTCGGGGAGGAATCCTCTTCCCACACTGCTCCTGTGTCCTCAGAGGGAGGCAGGAGCAGCAGCGTGGCCTGCCTCCGCAGTAAGCGCCAGCAGCGGCCACCTTTAACACGGGACAAAGTGGGCATCTGCTTTTGGGCCCCCTCAACAGACTGGGCCTGGGGCAACTCACCTGACCTTTTTGCCTGCGTTAAAGATGGTCCTGGTTTATTGAAAATGGCACAAAATTGACATCTGATGCTAAAATGATGGGACGGTCAGGAAATACCATGTTTAAAACGGTGTACATGCTCAGCCTATCCAGACCCCGCTCAATAGCGCTCTGCATGTTAATTTCCACAACTCCTCCTCCACGTGCCTCTGCCTGTCCAAACCTCAACATTATTTTATACTGTATTCCTGATCAATACTTAGTTTTGTCCCCAATTTTCTATGATTTCCTTTAACACGTCCCCTCAGATAGCACACACTGTGGTTCTCATGGAACCCGCTCCCGGCAGCGCTCAGCCTGCTGATGCTGGGAAGCGGCTTGCTTGTCCGCCCTTCCAGAGTCACAAACACATTCCCAGGGTGCCTGAAAGCGGTCACGCCAAATTCTCAATATGAAACTTAGGACATTTGGGTTAAACATTAAGGTTCCTCTTTCCTTATTAAAGCTCCTTTAATTTATTTGTGGAGTTCTGAGTGAGAAAGGCCAGATAGTTTGGAAACCTCGAACCCTCCTGGCCCCATTAGAGCCGGTCATGAGCTTCGGCGATGGGACTTAGCTCTCAGTCTGGCTGGAGTGCAGCAGAGCCTGCAGCAGTGTCCAGAGGACCGGCAGCTGTGCTCTGGCCTAGGCATGACGGCTGAAAGCCCTATTCATGCGCCCACAATGGGGCCTCTCCCTGTGACTCCTGTGGCCCCGAGGTGTTTGCAAGGTGCCAAAAGAAAAGACACACTCGAGCTGTTGCAATAAAACAGCCATTTTACTAGCGCACCCTCTGTGATTTGGTTACAAGGCAAACACTCCCACGGTCACGGTCGTCCCTGCAGGCCATGCCCAGTTCCCTGTGATCTTCCCGAGTCCTCAGGGGAGAGGCCGCAGATAGACTCCTAAAGAGGACGCAATAATTGCATGTCCTTAGAAGACCCCAAGTCAGAGCCTGGAATGTCCCTGAGAAGTTCTCCATTCTAGGGTAGCTGGGGAGGAGCACCCGGGATGGGTGTGTGCAAGGAATCAGGCTTTCTCTCCCAGCAAGGTTGTTGGAAGGACCAAGGGGAATCCAGGGCATGTTGGGCTCTTTGTCTGTTACCTGGAACCAGAAATAAACATCAAAGCAGAAAATAGAGCTGCTGCCCAGGCCTCAGTTCCCCCACAGATCAGGGTCTTCATAAAGCAGAGCCCAAGCTAGACTTCGGCGTGCCAAGGTTCACCGGGCAGCAACACCTGTGAATAGAGGGTGAGTGCAGGACTGCAGGGGCATCCGATCATGTTTCAGAACTGTTATTGTCTCTGTCAGCCCAGGGGCTCTGACGCTCTGGAGCAAAGACCCAACAGGGGGCCCAAGTGCTCTGGTCCTGTACCATCTCCTTGTTGGTATCTGGCTCGGGCCGTCTCTAAGGAGCATCACCGTGACCTTGAGGCTGAAGCTGACCCTGCAGGAGTAGCTGGAAGATGCAATCAAGCACACACCACACAGCTGGTGAGCAGGTCCTCCGCGGCATGCATCACATATACTGCGGCCCTTGTTTGTTAACAGCACTAATGTTAAACTGAGCTTCAGGTAGAGGAAACAATACCTGTGTGACACCGGGTCATAAAAAGGCCTTCGGTGCAGACAGTTGCACACAGTAGGTGTTTCTGAAGAAGTGAAGCCATCGGGAGTAAGTCCCAGATGTCATCTCAGGAAACCTGGGACCTACAAAGGAAATTCTTACTGGTCAGTTAATCACAGAACAGACCCTCATTTTCCAGTGCAGACCTTTGCTGAGCTCTCATTGCTAACATCTCTCTAACAGGCCAATGCCTGTTTTTGCCAAACACAGGTAGAAGAGGAAACCTCTGTGCCCCCATCCCTCTGCACCCTGGCCCTGCCAGTGCCCTCCAACTCAGGCAGGCTGGCATTCCCTCCAGAGTCCATCGGCTCTGCCACTGAGAAGCATGCAATTGTGTGATGAGTCACACGGGGATGGAGACCTTTGCCACCATCTTCACTGCTAAGTCCTAGGGCGTGCCAGGGCAGGCACCTGGCAGATAGTTCTTGAAATGAGCAGATCGTAACTGAAATACACTAACAGTATTTGCTGTTCATAACTTAGCTGTCTCTGAGACAGAACCGAGAAGGACCTTCAGAGCCCTAAAGCAAAATCATTAACTTAACATGGAAGAAGAGTTTGTTAGCCTGTAAAGCATTCGACCAGAAACTGACAGCAAGTGTGGCACTTACCTCAAATGGGTGGAGGGAGGCCCTTCATAGTCAGAACCACAAGGAAGCCCACCAAGAACACAGCTTAGTCCTCGTGTTTCCCTCCTGTGATCCAGCCAAGACAAGGAAAAGAGAAACAGCACAACTGTTAGGTAGAAAGCATACAAATGTCCACTATTTGTCTACCAAGATGGTCTTAAAATTATCAGCTAACACAAAGAGAAATCTTCACGTCTCTGGTGAACACAGAAATAGACGTTTTAAGCATCAGGAGCCCAAGCTCCTTGCTTCTCATGTTGACACACTTTCCAGAGGCAGGGCCGGGAAGGTGGAGAGAAGGGGCCCTTTTCACATTGTTAGGACAGTGCATATGTGGTATTTGTATAACTGTCTCTGAAGGACATTTGTGAGTGTATTTTATAATCAAATATTTGTAGATGTCTTTTTTACAGAACTGTTAGTCCGAGGCTATTAGCATAAATGTGCTCGGGTATCATTGTAATCATCTATAAAAAACAAAATCTCAATGAACGTAAATGTTAGAACCTTCAGCACTATATGGATGCAAAGGTACAGAGCAGTCTCAAAAGGGAATGAGATGCAGGTAACTCTTTTAAAAGGTGAGGGACCTCTAAGTGATTCAGCCTGAGGGGTGCCATGATATTAAATGTAAAACTAATATCAGATTGCAGAACAGTGTATAGACGTACATACATATATACAAATACCTGTGTGTAGATATAACATACGTATAAGTACTGGATGTGCAGAAGGTCTGAGAGTTTCCTTATCATCTATCCATACTGCGATTTCCAAGCTCTGGTAGCAAAACATGCAACTTTTTAGTTGTACAGTTTCCCATTGTTTAAGCTACTCTACAAGGAGTATATGTTCTTTCATTTTCAAATAAATATTAAAAAGGGAAATCCTTGATGCCACCTTCTTTTTTTTTTCTGCTATTATTCTGATTTACTACCTATTTGCTTATTTTTATCATCTGTGTTTTTCTTCAGCAAATGTTCTCTGAAGAGTTTGGGGCAATGGTGAGTTACTGGGGGACCCTTGAAAGAGTGTAAGGAACATAGAGAAACCCCAAAGCAAATGTGCAGTCCTGGCTCCCTGTTCACACTCACTGGTCCCAGGGACCCTGAAGCATGCCTGGCCTGTCCTAGTCAAGTTCCAGAGGGCGGGCCGCTCCAAGGGAACCTCCAGGCTCAGGACTGCTCACATCTTCCTTCTCTTCCCTTGCAGTGGACTGGGAAGAGGCCTCCCCTGGGGGGTGAAAACAAGAATTTCCAGCTCCCCTAGCACTCTGCCCTGGGGCCTACCTTGTGACAAGGCCAGATAAATTTGACATTCTGGTTCTGACTTTCATTAACAATTACATTTACACACTTAGTAAGTTGGCTGAAGTACATACATGAGATGATAATGTGTGTGTGTATGTGTGTGTGTCTGTTTTGTTTTGACTTGACTCCTTCACCCTCTCTCTCCTCCCTCATGTCAACCCAGCACTGATCAGTGACCTAATAAGCAGCCACCTATTTTTCTCCAAGCCCGTAAAACTACTCAGATACACACGTTCACCTGCATTAACACCCAGGGGTTTGTAGCCAGGCTTATTTTTAAAACACAGCACTCTTGGAACCCTGCCCTTTCTGCCTCTTTCTCCTGTCACTCGACCTGGCTGAGGGTAGTTGATGTAACTGACTCGTTTTTTCCAGGTTGCTCTGATGTCATACTCTCCATCTTCCCCCGCCTTGTGGCTGGAACCTCAGGGTGAGCAACGCAGGAGACCCTGGCACTCCTGCTCCCCTCTGTGCCTTGGGGGCTGGTGAGGGAGTGCTCTGTCCTAATTCCGTGAATGTGGCCCAACCACTTTACAAAAGGAAGGCCGTTATAACTCAAATGACCTTCCTCCGTATTTGGACCTGCAATGGCCGTGTAACTTTTTCTCTGTGCCAGTCACAGAGGTAGGAAATCAGATCTTAGGATGGCTGCAATTTGCATCTCCCTGACGTCTCATTTTGAACATTTCTTGCCCATATTTCTACTGGATTCTTTGTCTTTTTATTGTCAAGTTTCAAAAGCTCTTTATACAGGTAAACTATTCTGTTATAAATAATATAAGCAAAGTTATCTAATATTATATAACAAGCATTGTATATTATTTATTATATGTAAATATTGCTATTTAAATCATGCATAAAATATTAGTCACTATCTATTATAAACATATTATTTATATACTTCACACATGTTCATATGTAATGAACACTTCGAATTATTATTATAATATGTAATTGTGTGTCATCATATATGGAAATTATAGAATAAATATGAATAAATACTTTTGTTTTGAAATGTTACCGATTTTTTTTTTGTTTATCGACTACTTTTGTTATATTTTATCATAAAAGATGTTTCATGTCTGTAGTGAAATGAGTCTCTTAATTTTTGAATAGTTGAGCTTGCTGCTTCAGGTCTCTTCACTGCTAAATCACTGCAATCTCCTAGATTTTTTCATGAAAGCCTTCCTTGTCCTGGTTTTTCACTATATATAATGGACATATCTGGACGACTTCAATTTATTTCAAATATATAGACATTTGAGGCAGTTCCATCTATTAAGTCATGTATTTCCCCAAGTTAAAATATAATCTGTGTGATAAACCATCATATTTAAGATGCTAGGCTTATTTATTGATGTAATTGATTAACTAGCACTATCTAGGGCTCAGTAAATGTGGTCATTTCTTCTAAGTGCTTAAAAATATCAACTTCTCTATTGTCTAAACTTCACAGTCACTTTTAAATTCTCTAATCTGTTCCACTTTTTAAAAATCTGTTCTTATGACTCTACCCAAAGTGACACCATTGCAAAAATTTTACGATACATTCTGATATCTCATAGTGCCACCTCCTCCATTTTTCTTTTTTACATTTTTCTTGACCATAAAGGGATCACTTATTCTTTTATTTTTCTCGTTTGAACATTTTTTGAGTTTTAAATTGTATTTCATATGGGGTATGAATCTAAATTAAACAACTTAATAAATGTTTTCATCAGTATTCAGTCATATAACCACCAACTATTTCAAGTTAAAGAACACATGTGTGTCATTCCAGAATATTCCCACATGTCCCTCTCAGCCAATGTCACCCTTAGGCAGTAACCATCGTGCTGATTTCCTACCTCATAAAGCAGTTTGGCCTGTTCCTGAACTTCCTATAAATAGTATCATAGATTCTGTGGTATTTCTATGTTCAACATCCTCTCTGTGAGAGTCATTGATGGTGGCTTCTTTTTTGTTCCATTGTATGAATACAGTGTACACTCAGCCCTCTGTATCCACCGGTCCCTCAATCTTTGCTTCAACTAACCTGTAAGAGGCATTTCCAATGGTTAGTCTACGATGGCATGGTGGTTTCTGCACTGAACACACACAGACTTTTTTCTTGTCATATATCCCTAAATAATACAGTATCCTACTATTTGCAGAGATTTCCCTTGTACTGTGTATTATAAGTAAACTAGAGAGGATTTAGAGGGGGATGTGCATAGGTTAGCAGCACCATTTCATATAATTTTGGCATCCATGGGGCGTCCTGGAAAGAATGCTCCATGGATACTGATTAATGCTTAATCCACTCTTGACAGACATTTACTTTGTTTCCAGTTTGGGACTCTAACAAATATAGTTACTCTGCACCCGCTCATATATGTCTTTTTAATGAACACTTTTCCTATCTCTGTTGGGCGTATACCTCAAGAGACCTGGTCATGGGTTCATTTCTGTTTAGCTTTGGAAGATTCGTTCGAACAGTTTTCACAATTGTACCAAGTTATACTCCCACCAGACATGTAATAGCAGTTCCTGTCCCCATCCTTACCAACACCTAACATTAACATTTATTTTTAATTTTAATCATCCTATAGAATGAACAGTTAAGTCTTAATTTAAAATTTGAATTTCTCTAATGACAAATGATGTGATACTTTTTATATGTTGATTGGCCACTTTAATGTCTAGTTATGAAGGTTATATTCAAATCTTTTGTCTATTTTCAAGCTTTTCTTTTTAAAATTGAAACATCAGAATTCTATAGATATAGCCAAAGGAAAGGGGTCCTTTGTTAGACATGCTTATAGCAAATCACTCTTCTTCTGAGTTTGTCTTTTAACTCTTAATAATATTTTTTGAGTCACAGGAGTTCCTGCTTTAATGAGTTTAATATATTAACTTTACTTTTATGGTGTAATAGTTGCCAAGAGTTGCTCTCACAGAGACATAGATCAATAGAAAATTGTCTGATCATTTTGGAGACTAGAGTTTCAAGAGGAAGTGTTAGGAGGATCATGCTCTAACTACAATCCCCAGGAGCATCCTTCCTTGACTTCAGCTCCTGGTAGTCCCAGACATCCTTCTCTGACTCCGTCCTCACATGGCCTTCTCCCTGTGTCTACATGTGGTCTTCCTTCTATGTGTGTCTGTCTCTGGGTCCAAATTTCCCCTTTTCATAAGGACACCAATCATACTGGATTAGGATTCACCCAAATGACCTTACTTTAATTCAGTCACCTCTGTTCAATGCTATTTTCAAAAAAGTTCCCATTTTTTAAGTTCTTAAGTTGAGGTGGGGGGCAACCCATAGCATGCAGTTAGTGGTTTTTTGTATCCTGTTCTATCTTTACTTACTCCCAAGATCTTGAAATATTCTTGTAGGTTCTCTGCTAAAAGCATGATCATTTTAGTTTTAGCATTTTGTTGTATACATGGAATAACACTCACTCGGTTATGATATATTAACCCTTTTCTATATTGCTGGATTTGATTTGCTAAATTTTTTGCTTAGGAGTTTTATATATTTGAACATGAGCAATATCTCTTGACATTTTCTTTTCATGACATGTCAGGTTTGATATCAAGATTATACCAACTTCACCAATTGTCTATAGGACTTTAAGATATGACTGATTTCTTTCTTAAATATTTGGTAGAATTCAGAAGTAAATCCATTTGGACTTGGAATCTCTTTGTGGGACAATTTCTCAATGTTGATACACTTTAGCAACACTATTGAGATTTTCCATTTCTTTTTGTGTCAATTTCGCTAGGTCAGGGTTTTTTTTTTTTAAGAATTTATCTATTGGAGCGAAATTTTCCAGATTAATGGCATGGAAATTTTAGTGCACTTAATATCCCTTTGATTTCTATAGAATCAATTCTCTTTTTCATTCCTGATATCTTTAAAAAAGATTTTTTTCTCTCTTAATTTATATCTTTCTAGGGACTTATGAATTTCATTCATTTCTTTGTTATATGTTTGTTTTTTATTTTACTCATTTCAGATTTTATTATTGTTGTTCATTTCTTCAGTTTAATTTGATGTTCTTTTTACAGTTTCTTGAATTCAAAGCTTAGTCATTGACTTTAAGCTCATATTATTATAACATAGATGCAAATATATATATAAAAACACATGCACATATGTAAATGTGCATATATTTGTATACTTACATATCCTTTTCTTATTTTAATTACTTCTTACACCATATATATTTATGAATATATATTTTTTAAATCTCCAAGCAACTGGACATTTCCTACACCTGTTCTATTACTAAGTTTTAATATAATTGCCCAGTGAACAGAGAACATGCTCTGTGAGAATTCAGTCTACTGGAATTTTTTGAAACTTATTTTATGGTCTAGATTATGGTCCATTGTACTAAATGGAAACTAAAATCTGTGAGATGTAGCATTCTATATTTTTTATTCAGCCTAGGTGGTTAATTGCATTTTTCAAATCTTCTACATCCTTAGTGATCTAGTGTTCTTTCAGTTGATGCGAGGAGCATCCAATTTTTCCAAATACCATTGCGATGTTTTTCTATCCTTCCTTTTCAATCTGTCAACTTTTGTTTTACATATTCTGAAGCAATTTTAACAGGTAAATTTGCACTTTGGATTGTTATATCTTCTGGTCAAATGGACCCTTTAATTTTAATTAAATATCCCTTCTTGACTCTCATAATGTTTCTTACCGTGAAGTCTGATATTAACAGACACACAAGCATTTTCGGTTCATATTTCTATGGTGTATCTGTCCTTTCACTTTCAGCATGTCTGCGCCTTTATATTTAAAATATGAGCCTGTATATAGCATAGAGGGAAGGGGATGACCAGTTAGCCTCCTGAACTTAAAAAACTTGCAGGGTAAGAAATTGAACACCTGAATAAGGCTGTTAAACATGCTGATAGAGAAGCGATGACCTAAAAAAAGACTGGGTGTCTTTCAATTAAGGCACCAAGTGGAGAGACTGAGCAGGTGGAGCAACTTTCTACCATAGAAGGGAGGATCTAAGGGCATGATGGGCAGTCCTTTGGCGGTCACTGGGATCAGAAGATAAAGGGAGCAGAGAGAAGTTCAAAAATGGGTCTGCAGGAGAGGAAGAGGCTGGTCCTAGGGGGTCCTCAGGGTTCCAGAGCATCAGTGTCATTTTCTGGAGTGTGAGTCAAGTTGAGCATGTGTGCCCTTGACTCACACTGATGTCCCTCTCTCTCTGCAGCAAGGTTTATTAGTTAACACATTACTTCATTTTTAATGCTGGAAAGTTTTATGGGATGGTATCACAGTGGTACAATGGAAGACATCTCAACCCTTGGGAGCCAGCAAGGTGACAGTAGGCTCCTATCACCTGTCCTCCCATAGGGTAAGGAGGTATTCTCCCTACTCCTCTCTTTCTTTCAATTGTCCCAGAATCAAAGGCAGAAATAGCCCAGCTTATCCACCCAGTATCTCCCTGCACTTAGGTGTGCAATGAGTGAATCAGGGCTGATAATGACATTCCTTCACAGGCCATGTGATGCTACAGGTCAAGCTCCAGAATGATCTTGATCCAGTTCTCCCTCTATCAGGAGAGAAAAGATCCTTGCAGACCTCAAAGGAGAAAGCCCCCAGCACTCCACGCACCATGCATCCCACATCTGCCCATGGGTCCTGTGTCACATGTACCTCAGGAAGTCAGGTAGGAGTAGTTGAGGAGCAGAAAGCCACATTCAAGTTGCTCACTCCATGAATCCATGTGTCATTTCTAATTGAATTGACCCTCTTGTGACTTAAAAACAGCTCATATAAATGACTTGAGAATAGGGATTTCCTATTCCCTGTGATTTCATTATATAAAACACTGCTAAAGCCATTACTGCCTGTGTCACAGTTTGGTCTTCATTTGCCTTCCCTTTGGAAGCTCTGCGTGCCTGATACAGCTTTGAGACGTTGTTAGCTCCTTGCACACACTTTCCCAGATGGCCCAGCCTTGAAACCAGCCATGGGTTTTCTGGGTCTTGGATATCCTGTCATCGTGCTTCCCATGGATAAATGTGAAGAGACACCCACACTGCCTGTCTGCACTGGCCGAACTGCATGGTCCTTGCATGCTCACTTCTCCTGGAGGCTGGATGACTGTGGACCTACTTCTGGTCCTGGCTGAGGAGCATGCAAGGTCTATGTCTTTCCAGGGCTGCTGATCTGGCAACGCACAGCTTCAGCTCATGTGAGGGGACATGACTGGTTAGAAACTACAATAGGAGATGTAACTGGATCTTCTCGCATGTTGATTTTTGTTGACTTGAGAGGTTCACATGGTCCCTTGAATAAAGATTATCACTGATTTTCCTGGATTAATTTGCCAAAACTCCAGAAATGGAAATTTCTGTGATCAGTCTGGATTCTGAATTTCATCTATTCACTTCTGCTTAAGGGGCATCAGATGAATGACCCAGAAAGCTCAGGAGTTGCCAAGGTGCCCAGCTGCTGCCCAGTCACAATGCCCCTCCCTCTCAGTTGCCCTTTGGCTTGTGGCCACATCATTGTACTCTCTGCTTCCATCTCCACATGGCCTTATCTTCTTTTGTGTCTCCTCTACTGTCTCTTACAAGGAGATTTGTCATAGGATTTAAGGTCTACCAGAATAATCTAGGATAATCTCATCTCAAGATCCTTAATTCAATCACATCTACAAAAAATCCTTTTTTTCAAATAAGGTCACAGTGACAGGTGCTAGGGATTTGGGTGTGGACACTCTATTAATAATCACCATTCATCTCACAATAGTGCAGTGTTACTGCTTATTTCATGTTCATTAAAGCACTGCTCAGTTCCATCAAAATATTGAGAAAGCCACCCCTCAGTATTCAGTAAATGATTCCGAAAGAATCATCAGAGAGTGCAGCAATCTGGAGCGTCTCTGAGGGTTAAGACAAAGATTCTTTCACTAAGTGATACCCACAGGTATGAACTCACAGAAAAGGAGATGAGGTACAGCCTGGGCCAGCAGGTGTCCCAGCTTCTTCCTGAGTGGGGTTTGCTGTCTGTCCAAGGGAGCTTTCCCCCATAGGGCTCCATCCATTCTCCTCCAGTCAGAGAATGGTCTGCCAACTCAACCTGGAGTGATGAACGGGGTAGTTGGAGAATACTCATTTCATTTCACTTCTGACCTTTCTGCTCTTCTGCAAACCACAGGTCTGGGCTGCATATTAATATGTGAGGATCAGAGAGATGCTTAGCATTTCATCCAATTCATGTTTACTTGACCTTATGGTTTTAAAGCCCATATTAATCTTAATTGCACTGTTAAAATATAGTGAATATCTCTATACAAATTAAGTGATAATAGGAATTTGCAGAGTTTTTTTCATGAGTTAATCTTAAAATAAGCTGATTATACAAATCTTTAACCAAGCAGTGACTAATCCAGAATGCAAACATTGGTTTGATAAGATACAGTCAAACCAACATTTTGTGGCAAATATTAGCAAAAATCAAGCATCAATTTTACCATGGAACCCTGTGACTGACAACTATGAACCAAGGGGGTGAACAGATCACATTCTAGAACCGGGTTCCTTCTGGATTCACTCTCAGCTTTTTTGACTTTGGATAAAATACACCTCAGTAGCGGTTCATGAGGACTTCTCATGAAATTCATTTGATGAGAAGCTAAAAAATAAATAAAACGAATTTATGTTAAACCTCTCCCCAATAATTTGTTTTCATTTGAGAGAAAATGCATATATCCAACAATTACTTATTCTTCATTAAGTGGCAAACCCTGTCTCCTAAACAGCTGATACGATTTTAGTTTTACCAAATAACTTAAAAACTCCTTGTTCATTTCATAGATTTGGCCAACAGGAAGCTCAACTCTTCATGTGCAGTTCATACTAAATGATAGTGAGGAACCACAGGGAGTGTGTTTCGTTTTAAGATTTCACACATGGCGCGCCCTGATGCAACAGCAAGTCACATGTCCCTGGGGTCCAGTGCCGGGTTCTAGGGGAAACAATGAGTGTGAACAGCTAAATGAAAAAATTGAAAAATAAAAATGCTTCTTCCTCCTCTGTCTTAAAAACAATTCATTTGTAATTCTTAACAACTAGAATATTTAGAAGAATCATGTAAAATATGAAGCATAATAATAAAATTTAGAACCGTGATTCACAACAAAATTCAACCAAACCGTATAATTAAGCCTACTCTCTACCTCCATCACATTTCTTTATCCCCAGAAGTTACCTTCACCCTGAACTTTGTACATATTACTCATTTGACAATTTGCATGTAAATTGCATAATGTATTATTTTACTTATCTCTGGACCTTGTAAATTATTTAATACAACATATTATTCTAGATTTTAGCTTGTTATATTTCTAGGATTTATTCATACTGTTGAAAGTAACTGCGTTTTCATTATTTATACTTGCCCATTTTAAAACTACCAGAATTTCTTTATCTATTTTCTTGTTAATGAATTTGGGGTGATTTCTGGCATTTCTATTAAAAACAATGCTTCTATGAGTATTCATGTGCATGGTTCCTTTCATATATAGAATATGCAATATAATATATTCTATATGTTATATATTATATGTAATATACAAATATAGGTATAATATATATTTATATTTGGTCAAATACAAATAATGTCAAACTACTTTTCCAAAGCGGTTGCTGCAAATTGCACTCGGTTCAACAGTAAATAAAACTCTATTTACTCATAATATTACCAACATTTGGTATTATCAAACCTCTACATTTTTGCCCAATTAGTAGAATAAAATGAAACCTTATAGATTTTTTGCATCTCATTTTCCTATTGAGTCAAGAGTCTTTTTCTTGTTGATTTGTGGGATTTCTGTATTCTAGATAAATCCTTCTTTACTTCTCTGTGTTATGTCTCCTACAGGTTTGACTTGTGTTTTCTCATCCTTCTTGCTTATTTTGATGGATAAACGTTCCTAATGAAAATAGGCAGATGTATCAATCTTTTCCTCGATGACATGAATTTTCTGTCTTTCGTTTTTTTAGCTCCATTTTTACCCCTAGGATATGAATGTGAAAAATGAAACTAAAGCAATCTTTGAAAGACAACGGAACTGCCATTAAGTCTAAAGCCACCTGAAATTCATTTTTAAGTAGGACAGGAGGCAGGAATCAAGTTTCATTATTTTCCATGAAAATAATTGACCTGTGATTGTTCTACTAAATAGTTCTTCCTTCCCTCATGGATCTAGAAAACCCACCTATCCTAAGCCCAGTCTCCATGTTTCTGATTCTCTATTCTATCATTTGTCTAATTGTCTAGGCTTATGACAGCACCAATCTTGCTTTCGGACACTTTCTCACAAGATAACATCTAGAGGGTACTTCCCGGTCCCTCACATCCATCCTGTCCTTCAGAAGCATCATGTCTATCCATTGACATACACACACCTGTCAGGTTCTATTAAAATAATGACCTACTAATGTTATGTTTGGAATTGTACTGAGGTTAGAGAACAATTTATGAATAATGTACATCTTTACATTTTCATTTCTATGTGAGTTCTTCCATTTATTTCAATTTCTTGATGTCATGTTTTAAGGTTTATAATTATTTCCCTAAAAGACGCTTTATGCAATTCTCTGCTACTGTAAAAGTTATTTTTTTAAAGGTGGGGGCAAGAATAAAGGTGAGTAGGCAAGCAGGAAGGAAGAGGAAGACACATTTGCATTTATGTTTATTTAGTTGCTCATTGTGATTTTCCACACTGGACCTGGGACAAGGATCTGGGTTTTTGGGATGTATGTGGACTCTACTCAGCTGGAGATGGCAGAGCTAACTGCTATTTCAACAGGGTGCACCTGGAAATGCTTTCTTTTTAAGTTATATTTTCTTATTATTTATGTTGCGCTCAAGCATATATATACATATATATATATATGATTTTCTATATAAACGATCATCCCCTTAGCAGCTCACAGTATTATTTCTTCCTTGTCTTGGTGTGCTGACTAGGACTCACACTATGATGTTGGTCAAACACTGAGCTTCAGGCATGTTTCTCTTGTTACTAATATTAAGCACAATGCTTTTGAACCTCTGTTATGTTTGATATAAATTTTGAATCCCTTTTATCAGGCAATGACAGAAGATTTCCCTTAATTTCGTAGTTTACTGACAGATTTGTTTTCTCATTAAAGCATTATTAAAAGCTTTCCCTTTGTTGAGAATCTGTCAATTTGAAGTTGGTGTTTGATTTTCTCTTATTAAATCAAAGTTGCATTCCTTGTATAAATCTAAGTTGTTTACGATATACTTTTATTATACTGCTAGTTTCTATGTGCTAATATTTTTGCTGAGGATTTTTATTTCTGCATTCATGAGAGATATTGGATATATAATTTTCTTTGCCTATACTATGCTAGTCATAAGATGAGCTGAGAATTCTCCCACATTTGTCTGTCTCTCTCTCCCTCTCTCTTCTTTAAAGTATTAGGGATAAATTGAAATTCTTTTTTGCCTTCATGTAGTAAAGCTCATTGGCACAGAGATCTGGGTTTAGTATTTTTGTTTGAAAAAAATTTGAATGTACTTATTTGCTTTCCTTAATGGTCATAAAATAATTTACGTTTTCTATTCTGTGGTGTGTGTGTGGGGGGGTTATTAGTTGTATTTTTCCAAAAATACATCCACTATCTAATTTTTCTATTTTTATAATAAAATTTTTAATAATTTTATTTTATCATTAATGTCTAGATCTAAACCTGGTTTTCAGTCCTAAGTTTATTTCTTTTGTAAATTCTCACTTTGTATTCATTCTTTATTATTCTGCTATTCTTAGTCTATGATTTTTAAGTTAGATGCTTTGCTCTTTAACTGTGACCTTCATTATTCTAACATATGCACCAAAGGATTTAAATTTCACTTAATTTACTGCTCTTGATGTACTTCATAAAATTTTATATAAGTAATATTGTTACTATATTCTAGTTCTAAATATTTAATTTTTTATTTTTTTTGGCAGAAGTAACATCAGTTTTATATTTTATATAAGCCTCAGGTGTACATCATTATAAATCAACATCTGTATGTACTAGGTTAAGTTTACTACATAAAGTGTAATTCCACCCTTCACCACAGGATTGACTCCTTTGATCTGATTTACTCATCCTTTTCCCTTTCCCTTCTGAAAACCACTAATTTGGTTTTATGATCTACAAGTTTACTTCTGCTTTAACTAGTTCATATGTTCCTTTTGTTTCTTTATGTTCAAAGCATGAGTGAAATCAACAGTGCATGTCTTTCTCTTCCAATTTATTTCATTCACCATATCCTCTAGTTGAATCCATATTGTTGCAAATGGCAAGATTTCATTTTTTAAAAAAAGTTACTGAGTAGTATTTCATCGGGCTACAACCCTCATTTTCTTTGTCCATTCATTATTTTATGGGAACTTATGTTGTTTCCAACTCATGGCTACTGTAAATAATGCTGCAATGAACAGAGGGGTACAGGTACTTCTTCAAAGTAGTGTTTTCACATCCTTTAGGTAAATATACAGAAGTGGAATAACTGGATAATTTCCTTTTAAATTTTTCTTTGATCATGGATTATTTTAAAATAACTTAGAAAAAAATCCAAATATAAGAAGTTTTCTAGGTGTCTATTTGTTTTTGATTTTTAGCATAATTAAAGCGTGTTCACAGCACGATATTCAATTACAATCCTTTGAAATTTTCAGTGACTGGAACTATTGCCGTAGAAGCAGTCAATTTTAACAAATGCTCTATTTCCCTTTTTCCTGTATTATTTCTGTATTTCTTCTTGCTTCGGACATAATTTGTTCTTTCAAATTTTTCAGATAAAAAATGGATTATTGATTTAAGACCTTTCTTATTCTTCAACATAATTATTTAATATTATGCACTTCCCTCTAGGCACTGCTTTGGCTGCATCATGTGAGTTCCCATACAGTGTAATATAATTTTCATTTAATCGAAAATATTTTCAAATAATCCTTAAGATTTCATTATGATCCATGGAATGTTAGTAATCTGCTATCTAATTTTCAAATATCTGATCATTTCCCAAATATATTTTTAATATTTACTTACTAGTACAATTACATTGTGATCAGAAAACATATTCTCTGATTTTGATTCCTTTACAGAGTTTGCTTTTAGTTGAGTTTATTTTGTGACTATGATCAGAATATGGGATCTCTTGATAAATGTTCTATATGAACTTGCAAAGAATGTATATGCTACTGTTGTTGAATGGAGCATGTTATGAATTTTAATTGGGTCCAGTCAATAGTTTTCTTCGAGACTACTCTCCCCTTGCTCTAACCATTACCAAGAAAAAGAACATATAGTTCAAAGTTATATTTGTAGGATGGTTGGTGTCTTCCCATTTATACCAGTTTTATTTCATGCTATGTACATATACATTTAGGATTATTATATCTTATTTTGGAATTAATCTTTTTATCATTATCCCTTTTTATTTCTGAATTCTCCTTGTCCTGGAGTCTCCTGTGTGGAAGCAACAAAACCATTCCAGTCTTCCTTTGATTTGTATTTGCTACGTATGTCTTTTTCCATCGTGATAACTTCTCTACAGAATTATAGTTTAGGTAGATTTCTTGTAGAGTTGGGAATAGCTCTAACAAACAGGTATTCATATTCCTATTAGTCATTTCTAGTTTTGATTTCCTTTGTTGTTTTCCCTATTATATTTTAAAGTTTCTAATTCCTCAGATGCTTTACTCAGTCTTTCTACACTTTTCTGTTGTAACCAGTGTGTGGAGTAGAACAGAATGTGCTTACTCTCAGTCAAATCTCGACACCAGATATTATATGCATAGTTCCTGGTGGTTGCATGGAGTATGAGCTGGACTGGGGGGAAATCAAGTCGGTAGAGTTTGGGGATACAGATACAGCTCCCAGGCAGAAGAACATGGTGACTATGATCATGTCTCAGAGAAGACCTGGCTGTCATCAGAAATGGAATATGTTTGAAAGTAGATTCAGTAGTATCCATGTTTACTACAAAGAAAGAGCTGTCAAAGATATTTACTAGGTTTTTGACCTGAGGAACTGAGTGATGACATTGTTATTCAGTGAAAAAGTAATCTTACAGGGGGTGGGGGAATAAATTGGTGACATCTATTTTGATGATATTAAGTTTGAGACGCTCAGAAGTCTGAACTAAATTAGGGAAAACAAAACTTTGGACCATCATCAGTGTATATGTGATGCTTAAAATCACTGGACTGAATGAGATCAACTAGAAGACAGGGTAGATAAAGAAGAGAAGCAAAGACTATTTAGAAGTTCAGTAGAGAATAAAAAGAATAAAGGAGAATAAGATGGAGAAACTAATATATAAAGTAGGAGAAAAATGGACATGGGTATGGAAAAAAGGAAAGAAAACATTCCAAG
This sequence comes from Solenodon paradoxus, assembly GCA_004363575.1. NCBI lineage: Eukaryota > Metazoa > Chordata > Mammalia > Eulipotyphla > Solenodontidae > Solenodon > Solenodon paradoxus. The sequence goes on from RJWH01000822.1 coordinate 423,167, forward strand.
AAAGAAGAAAAAGAAAGTGTAAACTTATCTGTTGCAAATGAGATTTTAGAAGAAATACTTGCCACAGACTTGGGCAAGATGACCATGAGATAGTCATTTCACTGAGTTGGTGAGAGGAGGGCATGTCTGGAGCAGTGGTGGAAACTGGAGGTGAGGAGGGAGACTATAGGAGAGCAGCATTTTCCCCACTGCCAACGCACGATGGTGGGGAACTCATGTGAGCTCATAAAGAGGTACACTAAGAAATCACCCAAACATCTGCAATCAGAGAACTGCTTGAATCTCTGCTTGTCCTTCTGAACATAGTCTCAGTACTATGAGGAGGAGAGGTTGTATATGTTAATTAGAAGAAAGCAACACCTAGAAATTATAAGTATTTAGAATTGAGGCCCACATCTGCTTACCGTCACGTACTTCTCTTTAGTGAGGATAGGTGGAATTCAGTTCCCCAAGACACAGAGCAGTGACCACTGAAGATGTGGCTTTCTAAATTAAAAATTCCAAGATTCTAGGAAATGTTTCCTCCAATTTGCTGGGCCTGAAAAATATACCTAGAACTCTGACATAGTTTTAATTATGGAAAAAAATCACAACACTTCGAAAGGTATAAACTAGAAACATAATCCACATTCCATTGTCCCTCTCAAAGTCTTTTCAGGGTAAGTGACTATAGATGGCTTATTTTACTGTTGTAAGTAGATCCTGCATTTGTATACAAATAAGATAATATCAAACCCATTGGTCTTTAGCTTTCCTTCACTTAATAAAATGTCATGGAAAGCATTCAAGGCCATCACTTGGAGATCTGCCTCATTTTTTCCCAATGACTACTCACCTTCCATTACATGTACTTTTTTTTTATTAAACACTCCCTAATAAATTTCAGGTTGCGTCTTGTTTGGGATTTTTTTCCCTTTTATAGATCATCCTGCTATGAGCATTCTTTTACAGATCTTGGGGTCTGGGTAAATATATTCATAGAATAATTTCTTCCTAATGAATATGTATTTCTAAATCTTGATAGAAATATTACCAAATCACATCCAAAACTGTTTTCAGTCTACACCCTCTCCTGGAGTGTGGAAAGGAGCCTCTTTTCCACATCATTGCCAAGACACGTGATCAATTGCAATAAAGCCTCAATCTTTTGCCTCCTCTGACCATGCCATTTATTGTTTGACTTTATGGCCCTTCCCACTGAAGGGGAGAGATGTTCCCTCCTTTTTGACTTTAGGTTTTGCTATGGGTTTGCCTGTAGGGGCAAGTCTTAAATGGCCTTGGCTTCCCCATCCTTCCCAGAACTGTCCTCCAGGCAAATTTCTCTAAGCCTTAGGACAAGCATTGGAAAATGGACAAGGGCAGGGAGAGTTTTTCAGGCCTGATTCTTCCTCAGACCCCTTTCCATCAGCAGCCACCATGTCTACTAGGTTGGTATCCTCCGTTATAAGTGCAGCCCAAGGTCTGGGGTGGTTCTGCTTTCTCCAAGGCACCTTATTTAAAGGCAGATGTCACCCCAGTTTCTTATCTTCCACTTCGACAGGATCACCAGGTAGTCCATTCTCAGGGATTCTTCTGGCCTCTGATACTAGAAGCGGAGATGATGTCAGACGTCATGGTTCATTACATGGGAACATGGATTCTAGCTCCAGACCCCTGTGTATTTGGGGAATGGGGAAACTCAGGACTTAGTAGAGCGCCCCACCAGGCATCAACTTTGCAGCCACCTGGGGACAAGCAGCCAGACTCAGGCACCCACTCTGATGGCTCACCCCAGGGCTCAGACAGGGGAAGGTGGGGGTGATGGGGGTGAGTACAGGGATCAGGAAATGTCAGTGGGCCTCACTGGCTGACCTCTAGCCCCACCCCTGCTGAAGTCCAAGGGGCTTTTTGAATCACCTCCATTTCTCAGTGTTTCCCCAAACCCTTACACCCAGAGGGTATTTCTTTTGTTTTTTTGGTTTTGTTTTGTTTTTGTTTTTGTTTTGATCATTCTCCACAATCAACATACAATGAGACCAGTCTTTAGAAGCTGGAGGCAATGGTTGCTGGTGCAAAAGCATTTGAACCTTGGTTTAAAGCACAGCAAAAGCAAATTAGTCAGGAAACAGAATCCTGAAATTTTTTTTTGTTTAGTGACTCAAAAAGAGTAATAAGAAAACTCCCCCTACAGGCCTTTTGTGGTTAATGCAAAGTAAACAGATGAATGTCCTGCAAAATATTTGCTCATCTATCAAGAGCATCCAGAATATTTTCCTGTGACTTCTTAAAAACAAAACCGCTTCATCACCACAGCCAGCAGCTCCGGCCCTGGGGGAGATGAATAATGCAGCAAGAAAACAACCCCTCTTTCCCAGTCCCTCCGGCCACAGTTCAACAGCACTCTGAAGGGGCTTTGGTGTGTGTGTGCAGAGATGAAATTATCCAGTCAATTTTGATTCTTATTCTCCTACAATCACTGCACAAAAGAAAAGAGTTTTAATAGGGGACTATTTTCTTCCTCCCGACTTGAAGATGAAGAATGAAAGTACATGAAATGACATATGAAAATTAGTTGTCGCCAGAGCACTCATTGACCTTGGGACAATCAATAAGAATCTTGGACGGGTGAACCCAGAACGGAGCTTCTCGTCTTTTCCCAGCAACTCTACTGTGCTCATCACCTTAAAAATTCTTACACCAGCTTGTATTTTAGGACCTGCAAGCCCAAGTCATGGTTGTTAGAATATTTGGTTCCAAATTAGAAGGAAAGCCTGCCAGAAAATCACTTCGAATTAAATAAAGTGGTGTTTTATGGGAATCCCTCCCAGCTGCCACACGAGCTGAAACGCCCGCTCCCCGCGTGTGTTGTGGGCACTTGAAGTGAAATTAGCTGTCCTGTGATGGCAATGGCTGTGGTCACCCCAGGGGTTGGAGAGGTGGGGTCAGAGTAATCCCCTGGTCACAAAAAGAGTATTGTTCCCTCTGGTGTGCTTGCAACTTCGCAGTCACATGCATTATGAGTCTGAAAGTTGAAAAAGCTCTTGGTTTTTGCAAAGGTGTTCGCAAACCACTAATTATTTCCTGCTGGCCTAAGGTGCTAAATGCATAAACACATGGATGCCTCAGCTTAAGAAATTAGGGCTTCAGTTTTCTTCCGGAGGAATCAGTAGGAAGGATGATTTCATACGCAGAGAGCCCATGCAAATTAGAACAAAGTAAAGAGGCAGGGAGCCCTACCTCGGGCATTAGAAGTTCATGGGGTATTTTTCTCACTTGAATAAAGCTTTGAGAAAGGTTCCTTCAAAGTCACCACGCCTTTGAATGAACAGATTTGAACACTGACAGGATAGTCTGAAAGATGAGACTTTTGCCCCATGACAACACTTTTTGATCAATAAAAACACAGGCCTCATAGGCCTTGTATGGACATAAGACGTGGAAATACTTTGTCCATTTGGCTAAGTGGATGTTTTCACCTCCAGAGAGAGACTTTATAATTTCAAAAGTTCATGGCAGGGTTCCCTAAATTACACTGATGTTGAAGTTATCCTACATTCGGTGTCCACACGTCATAGTTAAATGCCAACATATTGTGGTTCATTTGAGAATGTCTCCAGAAACTCTCCCAGCTTCTCTGTGAAAGCAGACGCTCACCCCGACTCATGCAGGCCGGTGGATTAGGAGGCTGGGAGCTGGGCTCGTTCACTGGATGAAGTCGGACAGCCCCAAATGCTTCCCAGGCCAATATGCCAGCCTGGGTCCTCTTACTAACACTTTAGTCTAAAACTACTGTAGCAGGACTTGCAGAGGAGAAAAATGTCCAAAAAAATCATGTGAAAAGTACACAATGGATCCACTGAACCAGTGTAGTCAGATTGCATACAGTGAGTTTCTGCATGTTTTATCCAGTTTTCCATGAAATATGCCCTTCCTGAGGAACACAGTTACAGGTGTAAAATCATTTATTGGACACTGCCCAGGGCTCCTGGATCACGATCATAGTTTATGACGTACCCCGAGAATCACAGGGACACACTGTTCCAAGTGGCAAGGGCCAGTTGTATTCAGTTGGGTTCTAAATAAAGCGTAGGATCTATTTTTCTTCCCCAAGCCCTTTCAGCATATCTTTTCATTTGGCTATCATTCTCAGTGGTCACCACAGAACTCCCCAGAACATGAAGCTGCACATTTTAGTCGCCCCCAAAGAGAGTGCAAAGGGCCTCCCTGGACACACAGGAAAGGAAGAGTGTGAAAAAGGAACCCCAAGAAATGTTTGTGGGGGTGTCTACAGCTCTGCAAACGTAAGCCCAAAGAGAGCCTGTAACATGGCTCCATCAGGGAGGCCTCATTATGAAGTTATGCATGGACGTTCATTCTGGAGCTCCTTCCTCTTCTGCCTCCATCCTCATTCCTCTCCTCCACCTTTCTCCTGGGCTGGTCACTGGCTCCGGGCTTCTTCTCCATGAAGGCTGTCATTGATGATGACACTCACTCCCTAGCTCACCAGCTGCCCTGTGGGGTCAGCACTGCACCTGGGAGCAGCAGCCTCAGTAGTGACTCCTGTGGCCACCCACCTTCCCTCCTTAGGTACCCTTCACATCACGTGCCCAGACCCAGGCATATCAACCATGCTGTCTCTTCCTGTCAGGAGCTCTTCCCCAGGCCGGCCTCCCACCTCCACACATACCTGCCACAGCTATTTCCCTGCTCTCCTGTGACCTATCTGGAAAGCTTTCCTTTCTCCTGTCCCCATGTCCAGATCTTTCTATCTCTCAACCCACAGGAGAGAGTTACTCTCTAGGGAGGGCTCCAGCCCACTGCACTGCTGATATTTGTCTACACTGCTCACATTTGTCTATAGTGCTCACACCTATCTACACTACTTCAGTTGCTCTCTGTCACTGCTCATACTCAGGTCTACAATGCTCATATTTGCTTTTTAAAAAATATTTATTGAAATAACTTTGCTTTAAAAAATAATATTAACCCATATGTGCAGCCTCCTCTGTCCTCAAAAATATGTCAGTACACCCTGCCCATGACCAAATTACCAAGAGTCCTTCACTCTTGTCCAGTGGACCCAGTCACAACTTGTCCCTACCCCTTGCCCCATTCCCTACTGGTAACCTCCGTTCTATTGCCAATATTTAAGGCTTGGCTTTGCTTAGAGTCTGTTCCTTTGTTTTGCCTCTTTACAGTTTACCTATGAGTGAGATCATCTGGTATCCGTCTTTCTTGTTTAGACTTATTTCACTTAGCATCATCCTCTCTAGTTCTTTCCATGTTGATTCAAACGACAGAATTTCAAAGGGCCGTGTAGTATTCCATTGTATATATGGAGCACATCTTCTTTATCCATTCATCTGACGACAGATGATTAGGTAGTTTCCATTTCTTGCCTGTTTGTAAATAGTGCTGCAATAAACATGGGGGGGGGTACATAAATCTCTGCAAATTAGTGTTTTTTGTATCTTTGGGGCAAGCACCTAAAATGATGGTATCATATGAGATTTCCATATTAGGTATTTGAGGCATCTCCATACTACTTTCTATCAGGATTGCACTAATTTGCATTCCCACCAATAGTGTAAAAGTGTTACCCTAATTCCACAACCTCACTAGCATTTGTGGTTTTCAAACTTTTGGATAATAGCCAGTCTCTCAAGTGTAAGGTCTCATTGTTGCTTTTGATTTGCATTTTCTTAATAACCAGCAAGGAGAAATATCTTTTCACGTGCCTGTTGCCCATCTGTATGTCTTCTTTGAAAAAATATCTAACCAATTTTTTGCCCATTTTTTATTGGATTGACTGTTTTTCTGTTGTTGAGTCTTATGAGTTCTTTGTATATTTTGAATATTAAGCCTTTGTCAGATATATGGAACACAAATAACTTCTCCTAGTCAGTAGGTTGTCTTTTTGTTTTGGTGATAGTTTCTTTCGCTGTGAAGAAGTTTTTTAGTTTGATGTAGTCCTATTTGCTTATTTTTGCTTTTGTGTCCTCTGATGCTGGAGTAGATTTCCCAGAGATCTAAATCTGATGTCATGAAATGTCTTTCCTACATAAGTTGTCTTCTAAGAATGTTATGGTTTCCAGTCTTGTATCTAAGTCTCTAATCCATTTTGAGTTAATTTTTGCTAATGGTGTAAGAGAGTGACTTAACCTTATTCTTCTGCATGTGGCTGTCCAGTTTTCTCAACATCATTTATTGAAGAGACTTTCCTTTCTCCATCACATGCTCTTGGCTCCTTTGCCATAAATTAACTGACCATATGTGAATGAATCAATTTCTGGTGATTTAGTTCTAGTCCACTAATGTGTCTGTTATTATTCTAGTAACATACAGTTTGGATCACTACCACTTCGTAGTACAGCACAATATATAGAAATGTACCTCCAGGTTTGTTCTTTTTTTTCATAATTTCTTTGGCTTTTGGGGATCTTTTGCTTTTCCATACAAATTCTAAATTTTTTGTTCTATTTCCGTGAAATATGCTCATGGGATTTTGATGAGAATTGCATTAAACCTATGTATTGCTTTAGGTAATATGGCCATTTTAACTATGTTATTCCTTTTCAGTCATGATCAGGGGCTGTCTTTCCATCTTTTTGTATCTTCCTATGTTTCTTTTAAGAAAGACTTACAGTTTTCATTGTCTAGGTCTTTCACTTCCTTTGTTAAGTGTGTTCAAAGTATTTGATTTTTTTTACTTCTGTTGTAAACAGGGTAGTTTTCTTGATTTCATTCTCTTCTCTTGTATTGTTTATGCATTAAAATGCAATGCATTTTTGTGCACTGAATTTGTAGACTGTAACTTTATTCAAGGATAAATACTGGTAGTTTTTTGATGAGGTTTTTAGGATTTCTGCACATATAATCATGTGCAAATAGTAATAATTATATTTATTCCTTCCAATTTGGATTTGTTTTAATTTCATCTTATTACATAATTGCTCCAGCTAAGACATCCAGTACAATGTTAGGTAGCAGTATTGAAAGTGGACAACATTGTCTCATTCCTGATCTTACAGGAAATGCTTTCAATTTTTCACCATTGATAGACTGTTGGCTGTGGATTTATCATATATGGCCTTTATTATGTTGAGTTATAAACTTTCTATCCCATTTTATGTAGTTTTTTTAATCATAAATGGGTATTGAATCTTGTCAAAAGCTTTCTCTGCATCTAATGATATGACATTGATATCGATACAATTTTTTCTCGTTCTTGTTAATGTGAGATATTACATGAATAGATTTGTGTACGTTGAGCCATCCTTGCATCCCTGGGATAAATTCCACTTGCTCATGATGGCTGATCCTTTCAATGTATTGTTGAATGTGGCTTGCTAATATTTTGCTGAAAATTTTTTTATCAAAGCTCATTAGGGATATTGGTCTGTAATTTTCTTAGTGATATTTCCATAAGCTTTTGGTATCAGTGCAATGTTAGCCTCATAGAAAGTGTTTGGAGGCATTTCCTGTTCTTCAGTTTCTGGAAGAGTTTGAGAAGAGTGGGTATCAATTCTTCTCTGAAAGTTTGGTAACCTACTAGTAAAGTTTTCCAATAATGGGTTTTTGTTTTTAGGGAGACTTTTGATTACCTCTTCAATATCCTTGCTTGTGATAATTCTGTTCAGGATTTCCATTTCTTCTTGATTCAGACTTGGTAGCTGCATGTTTCTAAAAATTTGTCCATGGCTTAAGGCTATCCAATTTATTGGCACAGAGCTGTTCAGAGTAGTCTCTTATGCTTTGTATTTTTGTGGTATCTGTTTCAACTTCTCCCCTTTCATTTCTGATTCCAGTTATAAGTTTTCTCTTTTCCTTCATGAGTTTAATGGTTTGTCAATTTTGTTTAGTTATTCAAAGAATTGATTTTTGGTTTATTAATCTTCTGGATTGTCTTTTTCTATTTTGTTTATTTCTGCTCAAATTTTTATTATTTCTTTTCTTCTGTTGACTATTGGTTTCCACTGCTATTTTTCTAGTTACTTTAGATGTAAGATCATAGTGCTTATTTGTGATTTGTCTTGTTTCTTGAGATAGGCCTGTATTATAGTAAACTTTTGCTTTTGCTACATTCCACAAATCCTGTTATTGTGTATCTTCATTCTAATTTGTCTCTGAGTACTAATTAAATTGTCCTTTGATTTCCTCTTTTACCCAAGAGTTATTCAGAAGCATATTGTTGTCTCCAAATAGTTTGCAGCCTTTCAGCTTTCTTTCTGTGGTTTATTTTTAGTTTCACATTTCACATTTGCTTTCTACACTGCTCACACTCATGTCTACACTGCTTACACAGCTGCACTGCTCAAACTTGCTGTCTACACTGCTCACACTTATACTGCTCACACTTGCTGTCTATGCTGCTCTTTGACAGCAGGGCCTCTGGAAGCAAAATAAAGCTACCTGGCAAGTGTGAGGCTATATTTCCTTCACTGGACTACAAACCATCAGGAGGAGGGACTGTGCAGCCTTCCCTTCCTTTGGCCCAGACTTTGGTATAATACAGAGCATTCTGCAGACTCTCAGCAAATACAAGTTATTAGGTATGAAAACCCTTTATTGCTCGCAACTATGCACTTAATCTTCCTGGGTCTGGGGACCCACAGATGATCAAGGCATAACAAACAAAAGTGGTTTCCCATCATGTCTGTGTCTCTTGGATGTACACTGCTGAAGTGACCTCTGTGTCCCAAAGTCATTAGGTGTCCCTAGGATCAGAACCAACCTGATGAACCTGCCTCTCCCCAACACAGGGCAATGTGGCGATGTGCTTGGGCCTCTTCCTTACGTAAAACGCATGATTCAGCTCCATAGGTCCCAGGATGAGGTCAGTGTTCCCTTTCTGGTCTCAAACACTCTTGTGCATGTCAACAAAATTGGCATTTGTATAGCCACTATTATGAACTAAGAACTATGAACTACAGAAAAGTAGTTATAATGACCTGATTGAGAAGTCAATGAGGTTCTGAGCAGGGAAAAGGATTCTGTGGTACTGGAGGAATCACATTCTAACTCCCCCTCTCCAGCCTACTGAGGGGAGAGAGGTCCCTGGGAAGGTCCCTCCTCCGAATACTACAGGGAGGGGGAGCACACTTGTAGGTTATCCACCAGTATAATCATATTCTTGACTAGGTCAACACAGACAGTTTGTATGAGGTAGGATGCATTCTTGATGAAAATACCCTCCATCATATCAATTTTCTATGCTCATCTACTAACAATTTGCATTATTATAGAGATAATTAGCACAGAGTTGTTTTAATTCTTCCGTATGGCTCTGACTATATCTAATGTATCCCTTTTAAATTTATTTATCTATTTTTTGACTTTCTCAATTATTTTAGTGAGTAATATATCATAGTTTTCAATTTTGCTTCTTTGCTTTAATCCTTTAGTTTCTCTAGTTTTCTAATGCCTTAATCTATTCTTTCACAATTATTAATTTTATTCTACTTTCTTAAGATAGTGATACTCTCTTGTCAATTCTTAATTAATTAATTCTGAATTATTTATGTATAAAGTTTAAAGGCAAGAAAGCATGACTTGCCCTCTGGGTGCAACTTTGGACATACTTGAATATTTTTAGGAAGCAGTACCACAATATAACCATATTTTATATAATTTTGCCTTATTCATTGACCAATGAGATTTTTGGAGAGATTAGAAATAGGTAAATAGATGATAGATAGATTTCTTTTCTAGCTAACACTTTGTGTTGTCTGCCTTTCTCATACATACTACTGCCCTGTAAGCAGAGAATTACAATGAAGACTTCCACCTTTCGACAATGATTGAAGTTCTTTTTTTGCAAGTGCTCCATGCCAGGGTTCTCTTTCAGGGTATAGAGTTTGATGCATATATTCATTGATAAATATCTGTATCCATCACAATATTTAATTTGATCCTTCTCTTCACCTAATTGATCAGCAGGACAGACAGCTCTCACTGTTTGTGTATTTGAATTTAATTTGTCTATTCTTTCATGTTTCCCAGCTAAATGTTTTATGTTTAATTCAAAAAGATTCAAAACTGAAGAATGAGTTCATTTGTTTCAGGCATCTCTTTAATAGGCACATGGTTGTGACTTATTCTAAATTGAGAGTATTTTTAGTAAGTGTAGTTAATTCCTTAATATTCAGTTTTCACCATTCCACATGGTCTTTCTAATGCTTCCTTGATTTCATTCTTTCTGTTGGTTGTAGTCATGGTCATTTTAAGTTTGTAGCTTGAGTTTTGCTTTGCTTCCTCTAGACACACACATGTTCTTTAATTGTAGTAGTGGTAGCTTCCGCAACTTGAAACTGCATGTACAAACCTGTATTACTCAATTTGTTGAGGTCAAGAGTGAGGAGTTATCAGCTGTCTCTGCAGTGCTGAAGGGGGTCACTAAACACATATGTTTTCCTGTCTTCCTTCATTTCTCAGCTGTACTGAGAATCTCTGGTTTTTGTGCCTGACTTTTGTAGTGGTGCCATCGTGTTTGTGCATTACAGTTTTTTTTATCAAGAATCACAATATTTAAGCTTGGATACACATCTATTAATAAGTTAATTATCTCTGATTTTGTGTTTTTAAAGGCTTGGTTGTCTTACTGGTCCCTTTGCACTCTAACTCACCGGAGTTTAGATGTTTTGGCTATTCATTGGATAGGATTACTTTTTTGAGTACATCTTCAGAGTTGTTGACTCTGTAAATGTTTATTGAATCAATCATTAATGTATCTACTTCAGGTGTTCACACATATTTGAGCATTTTTCCATAAACAACAACAAGATAGGTTTAATGTTCGGAGTCCACCTATCATTTTTCTGCAAAACATGAGTTTGTCCCTCCCTTATCAGCTTGTGTTTAAAGAGGATGAGAGTCTCTAAGGCCAGTCTGCTCATTTTGTTTTTTAATACTAATTGTTTTCTTTATTTTCCTCAAAAGTTTATTATCTTCAATACTTTGATGGAATTTTTATAATAATATTTATTATTTCTTTAGTTCACAGCTCTAAATTCCAGTCTACTCTTTTTTGTGCTTCATTTGGGGACTTTATTTCTTATTGTTTCCTTTAAGATAAGATGATGTTTTCTGTCTAGATGTTTAATGGAACTCTGTCTTAGACTTCAAGTTTGTGAGCTTGACATTGTTTCTGAGTCCAGCACATTTTCCAGTTTCTTCTGTTATGCCCACTGAGTCTTTTTAGCAAGAAGATTCGCATGTATCTGCTTCTTTTTCAAATGTACCAATTATTCGTGCTCTATACCTTTGCTATCTTTCATATGAATGGTCTTTACTCTGAATGAAAACTCCTGGACCTTTTCCTTCAGTGAGATGACATTTCCTACCATGTACTTAATGTCATTAATTTACTTGCCTATACCGTTGATTCTACTCATTGATGTTTCTAATTTATGCCATCTTTCCTTCTTAAATTTATTGATCCAACAACTGCTTACTATTTTTTCTTGTCTTATCATTTTATCTTTCATCTTTACTCACAAGATTGATGATTCCATTAATATCCTTGAAAATGTGAAGCTTTAAGAACCTTAAATCGCCCCCTATTTATACAACTATACCTTATTTCAAAATATGTTTGCTCTTTATTTTTTGAATTTATATTATGGCCTGGTCTTTTCTTTTCATCACAGAATTTTTGCATGGGGTTTGTGTTATTTTATTGTTAATTTTACTGTCAAGCTGTATATTCATATTTGAATAAGAGAATTTTTTGACCATATTGTTTACCCATGTATAAGGTACAATATTCCTTAACACCCTTCCTATTCACTTGGGTACTCTTCTAATATGTCTCCTATAGATCATCAATATCTAGTTCATCTATCTTATTCTATTACCCAAGGTGACCCTTCTACTGAAAGAGTTGAAGAGAGAACTGTGGCCACTGGCTATCAGAGCAGATCATGGCCATGGGTTATCACAATGGCCTCTGGCCATGAGCTGTCATAGTGGGCAGCTTTAATCTTTATATGGTTCCCTTCAATTTGTTAACCACCATGTACCTGGAGTCAGATTCTGCAAGCTTGCGTTCATCCCACTATGACCAAGGAATATGCCCTTGATTTGTGCCCATTACTCTTTCTGGGAGTGCTTCTGTTCTTTTAGTGACAAGTGATCTTAGAGAGAAATGCTCTGTCTAGGTTACTGGTTGCTATTGTTAGTGCTATTTTTGTTCAGCTCTGAATGATTCCCTGCCTTCTTTATTTGGGGTTGCTCTTTCCAAACCCAGTCACTGCTAGGTTCTCATCTGCACAGAATTAACTAGTCAGGGAGCACATAAATAGCATCACACATTATATCCCAATCAAATATTGATGAATATTAGTGAACAATTGCAAGAAAACACACAAGCAGAGAATTCTCTTATATTCTACTCAGCCTCCAGAAAGTCCCTAGCCTTATAAACTGACCACTTGTAATATTTTTAGGGACTGTCTTTGCCTGTTTCACATCATACTGCCCAGTTTTTTCCAAAAGGAAAGTTGTACGTTGATTCCCACATTAGTCTTTAAATTTGATGCCAGTTCTTTTGTAGAAATTTATGGTATGGGATTTATGATAAAAAAAAATCAGTAAACATTGTAAATGAAAGAAATAAAAGTGTGAGTATTCCCTCTTAGACCTATTAACATTTTATTTTTTACCACTTGCTCCAGGAATCACATTGCCTGCCACGACAATGGCCTCCGTCTCTGGGGCGGTCTTAGTGGCTCACTAGCCAGCCTGGGAGTGAGGCTTCCCTAGTGGGTAAGCATGTTCATTGGCTAGCTTGAAACATGGTGCCCAGTGCAAGGTGTCCAGCTCTTGATGTCCAGCAATCAGGGGTTTACAGAAGAATGTTTCCTCAGAACCCTGTTTCCTCCAAAAGAGGTCTGAGTATGCTGGTTATGAACAAGGGATAAGCACAGAGCGTGACATATTTACAACTTATTTAACAAGAACAAGGAGATGGCTTCGGAAGGGTAGGGCAAAGAGCAGGAAGTTGGTGGTGGAAATAAAGGCCAAGACTTCACACTTCTTAACTCTGATGTCTGTGCACACTTTTGAGATCAATTTTGGGATAACTTTGCCAATGGCCTAGAAGCAGAGAAAATTTCAACTCTCAGTTACTTACATCATGAAGGAAACAAACACAGAGAGTTCACCTGTGATGGACACAGGACCCACCTGTTGAGGTCCAGGTGCCCTGCATCTCAACCAACCCAGCCTCAGAGAAGCCGAGATTCCCCATGTTCAGGTAGCTGCCACTCATCACTCTCCAGGAAGTTCACCTGAGCTGCTAGGCCAGGCAGAATCAACTGGATGCTTGCTTGTCACCATACAGGATTTTTCCATGCCCCCTCTCCCAGGCCGACCTGCGAAGCCACTTTCCTCCAATACTACAGAGCGGTCTAGGGTAGGGAGTAGGAGTGTGCTCTCCCCATATGCTCAGTGGATCTGTTTCCACCTTAAAATTGGGTGAGACTTCAAAGATCACCTTGTTTAGACCATTCAAACAAATACTGCAGTGGAGGATCTGGGAACAGAAAACTGAGATCAAGAGCAACAATAGGCTCCAGGTGGACAACGCAATGAAGAACAGAGAGAGAGGACTTAGGTGGGTTTGAGTCTTTCTGTGTGTGTATGTGTGTGTGTGTATGTGTGTGCGCGCGCGTGTGTGTGTGTGTGCGCGCGCGTGTGTGTGTGTGCGTGTGTGTGTGTGTGTGTTTCCTTGATGATCTGAAGGGGTTTTTGCACCAAACAGGAATTCCTTAGCACTGGCTCCCAGGGGCAGATGTGCTGTGGGGGTTGACATGTGAGACTCTGCTAAGCAGTAGTTACTCAATTCTGCATGAGCAGAGAGGTTCTGGAGAAGGTCACTTTCCATCAAAAACCAGGGTGAGAGAGGAAGACACAGGGAAAGATAGGGGTCTTCTAACTGTCCCCAAACATCTAGAACTATGAAAACTGTGCAGGATCTGGATTCTAAATCCTAGTGAAGAGAGTGGAAGGTCCCTGCTCCATCTCTGTGCCTCTGCATGGTCTTGAGGCCATTGTTCTGCTGTCCTGACGTGGTGAGGGCTGAGAAGACGTGTTGTCCTGTTGTTGCACTGCTTCCACAGCCCCCCGCAAACAGATTCCCCCTCTAACTGGAGCCAGCATGGTTCTCACTGCAGCATGAACTGGACAATAAAATACTGAAATTCACAGAAACTAAAAATTATAGAACTTTTCGGCATTGTAAATACATCTTGAAAATGAAATAGTAAAGAGAGAAAAGTGCAAAAATCTTTTGTGCTTGCAAGACAAAGAATTGTAATTTTTAACCATATACACATATGACGCTCCCATGTGTAGAAAGATTGAAAACAACAAATAGCATTTGGCATGTTGCCTCATTTACTATTTGTTGTTTCAATGATTTTTGGTGGTGGGTGCACCTAAAGACTATGGAATAATTTAATTGTTTCTGATATCATTGATTTTCTTCTTAATAAATGAGGTTCTATGATTTATTCTCCACTGTCACATGTAATACGAGATTTTGCAACAGATGTGATGTCATATGGGTGACATTTTTATTGTGGTGGGTCCCCGAATGACATTTTTTAACAAGGAACAGCAACTTCCTAGGGCAGATTTTTCATTTTTCTAAGATGTTACCAAAGCCCGGTGGCCACAGAACTGTGGGCATTCAGTCTTTTCCAGAAAGGATTTGGTATTTGCGAAATGCTAAGCCAGAGGGAGTTAAGCTAGAAAAAGTCACTTGTCCCTTTCAACAAAACAAAGCCCAGGAGGCCTGCAGGGGCCTGGGTCTGCTCAAGGGAAGCCCCGCACCAGTCAACTTCTGAGATTCTCAAAATTTAGAAAGCTAGAGCTAAAGATATTCTTCATCTTCTGAATATTCAAATGTAGCCTTTTTTTTTCATTTTTTAAATATGTGTTCTTCTTGTTCTGGAAGATGCTACAGAAGAAAAAGAAATGACTGTTGGACTCAATTCTGCAAACTTCCCCACCCTCCTTGGCCATGACCCACAAAACTGCCAGGTCCACTGAGACTCAGGTATGTTGCCCCATCTGTTCTCACCCTGTAACCCTCCCTGCACCGCCATTCCCTTTCCCAAGAGCTGTACCCACAGAGTGTCCTTGCTGTGGGCCTTCCTATGGGCCTTCGTATGTGGACTGAGCTGTCGCCTGATGCTGGTAGTGGCCATGACTCATGGGCACCCAACCCCACTGACTTGGGGCCTTTTAACATCCTCCTCTCGCTCGTGTTTCTCCCCTTTCTGGAAGGTTCTTCCATGTGAAGTGGGCCCATGAGTGACATCATCACCAGAGACTTTGACTCCCATCATCCTTTGCTGGTCACTGTGTGACCCTCTGCAGGTACCCTGGTGAGTCAAACAGCTGCCTGAACACGCACTAGAAACCTCGTTGCTGCCATGCCACATGCCCGTCTCATTGTCACAGGCCTTGAGTCCAGTAAAACCTTTGCCCCAGATTTTGCCCTGATGTGGATTTTTGGCCAACTCATCGCCTTCCTTACCCTACACTTCCATATCCACTTGGAGGGGCCTGTCTGCAGCGGAGCTGCTTCTGCCCCAGGAAATCTTATTAATTAGACCACCAATTAGTGGAAAAAAGCAAAGCTCCTATTTCAGGTTTAGTTTATGTGTTTTTCTGTCATGTGCCTGTGACTGGGAAAATCAGAGGCCTCATGATCCAGTGGGGGCCTTGAATGACAGGACGCTTCCCAGAGGCTCTGGCTGCGTCACTCATGTCTCTGCTTCCTGCGTGTCTCCTTCAAACACATGGCCTCGCTCCCTGCAGTGGGACTCTCAACGTGTCTTTGATGAGGACAATTCTCACCTATAGGCAGTCACCCCCTTTGTTCTTAGAAATATTTCTAAGCTTGGAGCCCACCACGAGGTTAGCCAGCCACTTTGTTACAAACACCATATTGGGGGCGTCCCTGGGTGAGTGATGTGGTCACAAGCTCTCTTCAATCATGATGGAGACAGGGACGCCGGGTCAGCCGGGAGCCAGGCCTGGGCTCCAGAGCAGCAGGACACCTGTGCACAGGGTGTGGGGCATCACTGAGGAGACATCCCCATGGGACCCCTCAGTAGCCCCTCCTTCCCGTGACAAGCCTTCCAGAAGCTGGGCCAGCAGTGTGGGTGAGGAGCCATAAATGCTTTTTCAATGTGCTTTGTCGATACACATGTTATAATGGCTGTAGGAGGCAGCGTCTCCTCAAAACATGCTTGAACCGGTCCTGGGGCAGCCCCATCTCCTGGAGAAGGGCTAAGAGCATTTGCCTACTACCTAGTTTGTTTCCAACAATATGAATATACAGCCTGGCTCTCTCTCTTTCCCTTAGTTTGCTGGAGTCAGGTAAAGGTTGTTTCTGGAATCCCACAGAAAGGAGTGAACTTCTGTTGGACCTTTGGAAATCACTTACGATAAATTATGGTACAGTGGTTGATGAAGTGCCCGAGGACTTCTGCTAGGGGACCGAAAGGGGGAGAATAAAACGACTCTCCTTAGGAACTTGGTCCAGATGTTTCTCTCTGGGGATGAGCAGACCTGGGTTGAGGGAGATGCGTGTGAGAAGCTGACTGTGATGGTGGGGACCCCATCAGGAGAGAAGCCAAGTTATTACAACTTTCCATGTATTCAGATGAAAGCAGGTAATCATAATGGCTTACTGTAAAATGAAAGAAACACTAATGATTGGATTCATTAGCAAAATGATATTTGCTGGACTAGCATTAGCAGTTATCGAATTGCAGGCAATAATAGGAATGTGAAATTAATTTCATCGAAGGAATTGAAGAATGATTTATTTACAGTGAATATTCATTCTATTTGAAACTTCACTGACTCCATTAAAAAAAAAACAAAAAAAAACAAAAAACTCTAGCAGTGTCTTTTGAGAATGTGCAGCTCAAAACTAACAGTTCAAAATGTGGTGTCTTTATATTTTCTTTTGAAAAGCATACCTTCAATCACCACCATAGTATCAGTTCAATGCTCAGATGATGATATTTTGAAAAGCAAAAGTGAGAAATGTTAATTTAGGTAAATGATTTTGCTCTGCTTTTCTTGGCCTAGTGGCCATGTATAGTCGGTTTTACGTTACTGGAGTATAATTTACCAAGAGAAAAGTGAACAAATCCGAAGTGT
Organism: Solenodon paradoxus; assembly: GCA_004363575.1. Lineage (NCBI taxonomy): Eukaryota > Metazoa > Chordata > Mammalia > Eulipotyphla > Solenodontidae > Solenodon > Solenodon paradoxus. The sequence continues at coordinate 440,330 of RJWH01000822.1, forward strand.
AGAGTGCAATTATTTTTTCCTATGCCTACACCTGTGTAACCTCAACCCAGGTCATGAGGCAGAACATTCCAGCACCTCAAGAAAGTCCTGTCCTTCCAGTCAATACCTCCACACAATCAGCATTCTGACTTCAACATTGATTTTTCCTGAGTTTAAGATCTTTATAAATGGAATCCTATTACTTATTTTCTTGTGTTCCCTAAACATAGTACTTTTGTGATATACCCCAGTGCCATCATATATCAGCAGCTCATTCATTTTAATTGTCCTGTTTCTGTCTTTCCTGGTGTGCCTTGATTCAGCATATGATTGACTTTGTGACTAATTGCCATGAAGTAATTCATGATGAACAGGCTCATCTCTGAGAAGATCCAAGCGTTGCAGCTGAAGGGAGCAGAGAACTGGAAGACCAGAGACACCTCCCACCTGGGCCAACAGGACCTCTGACCTCGGACCCATCTATGAACAGTGACCAAGGACACTGGTTCAGCAACTTCACAGGGTCCTGAGGCAGATGAGCAAGGGTCCCTTGGGCCTGCTGGAGACACTGAGGTCCACACAGACAACTTGTCACGCAGGGCTCTCTAATTTCCAAGCTCTGCAATTGTGCCTTGCACTATATTGACCACTGATTTCTTTTGAATCACTTCTGAGCTCTGGTTACAAACCCTAACTTTCATTTCTTGCTATAAACAGCCTCCTCGTTTTGACACACTGCACATACACACAGAAAGAACCCCCCTGCCCCGTCCATTGATGTAGTTCTGTGTCTCCTCAAAGAGCTTATTATTGTAGAAAAGTTCTCTTGGGGGTGTAAGCTCCAGCAGCCTTCTCTTTTATATTTATTTATTAATTAGCTGGCTGAATAGGAAATCGTACTCCCTTCTTATTCATTGTTTTTTTAAGGATTTGAGCTGATTATCTAAACAAACAGTGCTCTAAATTTTTCCCTCATGTAGAATTACTAATGCTACCTGGCATTTTTGCTAAAATAGTATTAGATCTGTTTCCCGGTAAAGTCTCAGTTTTTCATTTCACCTTTCTAAGGACTGGTCAAGATTGGGCATGGAATAAAAACCCAAATCCAATTTCATACTATCAAGTGTCCCAGAGGGAAATGCAAGGGGAAAACATGGCAGCTTGCTCCACGGTGAATAGGTGCTAACAGCTTTCAAGAACTGCCCATCAAATGTTAGCTGCAATCTGAAACTGCTTTTAAAAGAGAAAATGCAGTTTAAAAGTCTACCTGGGCAGTTCAGACTCTTGAAGGGAAATGCCTTGAACATGTGTCTCCTGGTTGCTCTCCCAGCGAAGAAGAGCTGCGTGGTGAAAGGTTACGCCTCCTATCAGATGAAGTGATGCCATATTTGATAGATAGCGCTCCTTAAGCCATGCTTCTGATGCAAATCAAAGGGGAATCTCCTAAAGGCCATCATTTATGTTGACTCCAAGTGCAGCTCTGCTCTGTGAGCATCTCGGAAGAATATTTATCCTGAAAGGCCTCCTTTCATCAAGCTCTAAGCAAGAACAGCTAGCTGTCAATAGGGTCCGTGGTGTTGGATTATGGGGGCACAGTCAGATGGGTTACTTAGGCAGACACTCACTGTGAACAGGTGCTTGGAGTGCACGAGGAAGGTGGAATAGGTGTGACCCCCATCTCCTCCCACCCGTCAGGCGGCTCTCCCAGGTGAGGTGGACCCCAGGTGAAGATCCATCGACGGCGCCCTTTTCCTCCTCCAGGGGGCTCTTGTTTATGTTGAGTTTCTTCTCCTACACACTACTACACTGTTACACAAGAAAGCAGGAAAGACAGAGGGCCTGGGCACCCCACTTTAAAGAAAGGTTGAAAGCTGAGGGAGATAGAGATGAGAGGCTGCACGTCAGCATCATCACAGAATCATGTGGAGGGATTGCTTTTAAATGTGTTGGCTGAACCCCTGCACAGAACCTTGACAAAGCTATTCTAGGAGACTGACATGGGTGATCAGAGCAGGGACCAGGTACCACAGGCTGCCATGACTCAGATCAGGAGCAGACTGAGAGCTTTGAGGAAAGGAAGAACTGGGTGAGCACAGTGATGTTGGCTAGTCATTTTAAAACACTGAATTAAATCATCTAGAGGGGGCAGACAGTCGAACACAGGCTGAAAGAGGAAGGGCTTTGAGCACTGCTTACATGTGGGGATGTGCCCACAAAGGCATGGAGACTGAAGGACAGCACAACACCCAGCATCAAAAGAAGATGACTCTGTTAGAGTCACATTTTCCACCATCTCCACCAGCAGACACCAGGATAGACTTGATAGAATTGACTTAAACCTTCGAGAACTTTCCACTAGTTGCCCACATCACTTCAAGAGTTTCATTGCTAAATTTATTAAGCTCAGTATCTCAGATGAAAGGAATCATTGATTGAATTACAAAATAAATCTGTGCATTCCTATCTTACCGACGATCATAAAAATCTGCTAAAACAACATGATTATACAGGACATAGCCATCTATCAGACAGCACAATGATGTGCTCTGCTGAGTTCTGACTAAATTTTGAGGTATAAAGGCTCTAATAACCTGATGGTCCTACTCCAGCTCCAGAGTTTGGGTCCTCGGGGCTAGTTTTCTGAGGCACCAAACTCCTGGTCAGCCCCATTCAAGACAGAGGGCAGAAGGCTGGCCGAGGGTCTCCAGTGAGGTTTGATTATGCTATTTCTGCAGGGCAGAGTTCATAGGGCAGAGTTCACAGGGTCCAGAGTTTTCCCCAGGCTCTGCTGCTGCCTGGCCCTCCCTGTCACCCCCAAGTTCCATCTCAACAGCTGTCGTTAAATCCATTTTCTGAGACTCCATCGTCAACCTGTGTCCTTTTCTTCTGCCCCAGCAACAGGGAAACTCATCCAGTGAAATGAGGTCCTCTGGCCTGGTCTTCTGTCCTCAGCCCAGCATGAACCATCTCCCTCCAGGCCTGACCACACTCCCTGCTCGGCCATCCCGGTCACCTCCATAGGCTTGCAGTTGTCACCCAGCGCTGGGAAGGGAGCACAGTACCAGCTGCTGAAGCTGCCTTGGATTGGCCTCTGGCCTGCCCCGAGAGCAGTGGGCTTTTTCACCAGAAACCCACTGGCACAAACTCTGAAATTCTAGTCAGGAGCAGGATGTCTAAGAATTTAGCAGCCTCAATCTCAGGCACTTGGAAAACTCAGGCCGCTCCCACAACCCTGCAGAGCTTTGTCCCCAGAGGGCTGCATTCATGGGGCCTCTCCTTGGAGTCGCACGCTATGCTCCGGTGTTACTCTGAGTTACAGAATGTGTGGAATTACAGGTGCTGGCTCCATTCTGTATTGCAGAATACCTAAAAGAGAACCAGAAGGCCTGAATCGCAGGGGTGCTGGCAGAAACAGTCTTCAGTTTCTCTAAATGCTGGATCTCTAAAGTCAACGTGAAGGACTTATGTGGCCTTTATTGCCATCACCTCAGATACCAGAGGCTTCATGGGGAAAGTAGAAGCCAGCAGCTGTAAAGACCCCCAATGCCGCGTGCCCCCATGGCCTCCCTATGGGCCTGGTTCTCTGCGAAACCTCTGAGGTGATCCCTCCTGGGTCCCAAGGGCCACTGTCACTTTCCCTTTGCTGTTGTTATCACTAACTTTGCTTAGTGACTTTGCTCCCTGGGTCCTCGCCTTCCTCCAGCAGAGAAGCAGACTGGCTCCCCAGGCTGGGCTTGGGGAACTGAGCTCTGGCTGCGACCCGGAGTGCGGGGGCAGGGCCATGCACGCTGTGAAGGGACGGAGCTCTGATCACAGTTTTTTCCTAAATGGATGTTCAATATTTTAAGTGGCACATTGGCTACTCTGGGGTCCTCTTATGCAGTTCACTCCATCAGCTTCAATAAATGCCAAATTAAAAAGAAAGAAAAAGAGAAGCAAGACATAACGTATCGTGCATGTATGCCCGTTCATGTGTGTGTCAGTCATCCTTCAGAGCAGAAAAGGAAGGAGTCAACAAAGCAGAGGAGGAGGCGGCAGGTGGGAGAGGCACACCACCAGGGTCCCTTGCTGCCTGGTGCCCAGGGGAGCATCTATGTGTCTATTAAGACCCTCCCTCCCTTGATCTTGCCTTCATATTCTCTGTGCCTTTTTAAGGGGCAGAATAATATCCCACAGAGGTGTCCACATCCTGTTGCCTTAGGTGGCAAAGGGAAAGGACTTTGCAGGTGTGATTGGTAAGGGTGTTGAAACAGGGGTCATCCTGGCGGACCGGAGGACACAGTGAGATGACAGTATCCTTAGAAGTTAAAGGGAGAGGGGGCAGAGAAGGAGATGTGAGGACAGGGCCAGAGGGTGAGTGGGAGGCCACGTCCAGGAATGCAGGTAGTTTTGAGAAGCCGAAAAAGGAAAGGACAAGGATCGTCCCCTAGTGCCTCTGACACTGTTGTGTTAGCCCGGTGAGTGAGTTCTAAGGTCTGACCTTCAGAACGACAGATCCTGAAATCAGGTGGCTTTAAGTGTTATTCACTACAGCCACCCCAGGAAGCTCCTCGGGCCTCCGTCTTGTGTTCAGAACCTTCTATCAGTCTCTCATCTCCAGGAGTGAGAGGCATCAGATGGGGCCACGGGGATCCATGGCCAAGCCCGGGAATCCCAGGGTCCGTGACCAGGCAGCAATGTGTTCTCCATGTTGAAGGGGCTTCCTTGCTGGGCACAGCTCACACTGCTTTGTTAGCCTGGTGTCTATCCTGGCTTAAACTGGCAGAAGGAATGAAAGAGTTCTAGAACCACGGCTTCCCTCAGGGAACCTCTCAACTTGGCTGGAGAGCGAGCCCTTGGGTGCAAGGTTAAAACATGGGTGCAGGAAGAGACACAATGTCAGAAGTCAGGGTCCAACTATAACAGCAAGAACCTGGCAGAACCCCATAGCTGAGCCCAGAGTGTGGCGGGGAGGGGCTCCGAGCTCTGCTCCCGGGCTCCTGGAGCCTCCCCCTCTCCTCATGGCTTCCACTTCAAGCCCTTCAAGGTGTCCCCACCTGATAACAGCACACACACCCAGCCCATTCTCTTCAATTTCTGAGTCTTGGAAAAGGAGCAGCTCCAAGGAGGGGCGTGGCTCTCAGCACCAGAACTCCCCTGGGGCAGGTCCTGGGTGGGACTGCCTGGTTGATCAGCAAGTCAAATCTTCCAGGCTTTTTCAAAAGGAGTCTTTGGCCAGGTAGATTCTCCCCAGCCAGACTAAGCAGACCCTAGGGGAGCTGGATGTCCATCCAGAAAGACCCTCCTGCCCAGGTCAAGGGTGGTGAGTTAGTGGATCCCATCCTGCATTGGGGTTGCAAGATGTGAGTGGGATGCCCGTTGTTTGGGATCTGTCCACACAGACGACCAGCCAGACCAACTCTGTCCACCTGGTGGTATTTTCCAGCCAGAGACAGAAGGTAGAGCTGTGAGAAGGGCGAAAACAGACCCCTGGTCACTTCAGAGCATCCCGCTCTGGGTCTTCATCTCCTCTGCATAGAGCAGCTTCTCCCCCGCACCTTTAGTGACACAGTCTTTCCTCTCTGTGTTTCCTCAAACCTCTTACCTGTTTCAAGGTTTCCACCTGAACAATGTCCTCCCTAGCTACTGATGGTCTGATGCAAGGCTAGCTGTGGTCTGCTTCCCAGGTTGGGGCTGGTTGGGGCCTGAGGCCAAGGTGTTTCTGAATGAGCTCCCGGGAATGATGCAGTCCGGATGGGAAGTCCATGTCTACAGCACAGCTGGGTCCTTGCTCATGTGAGATGCAGCTCAGGGCAGACCCTCTGGCCCTGTAAGAAGAGGTTCAGGTGAGGACAGACTCTAGAATGAGAGAATCTTAAGCCCCACTTCCCCCCAGGAGCCAGGCCCACTTTCCATAGCCATGGCTGAATAATTACATTTAAACCGAAGTCCTTTTTCCCTCCAGGAGGGTCTGACCACTTGGGTCCCTCCAAGTGGGCTCATGTCAACCTTCAGGCTGGTCTGCCTTTCGAAACAGTCTGGAAAGAAGGTTCTGCTCCTACAAGCAGAGCTCTGGGGTTTGGGTGAGAAAAGGGATGAATGGGCTGGAGACTGAAGCCAGCCTCAGCTTGTTTATGAATCAGAGTGTGCCCTTGTGTGCCCATGCTTACACATGCGTATGTACTTATATGTACCTGTGTGTGCACAGCCCACATGTGTGAATGCACTCATGTCCATGTACACATATGTACTCGTGTGCGTCCACACGTGTTGTGCATGTCAGTGCACCCCAGGGCCCTCCTGCTCTCAGGCTCCCCACAGAGTGCAGACATTTCCAACGAGCTCCTCAAAACTGGCCCCTGCAAGTTTCCTTTGAGGAAAAGAAAGAGAATCTAGGGGAAGGTCTCCCCAGGAGTAGCCCTGCTGGGGGCCTGAGGACCTGCAGGCTGCCAGCATCTGTGCTCCTGCTTAGGACTTTAGGAAAACAGTGGAGACATGACCTGGTGGAAGGGATGGAGGGTGATGCAGGAAGTCCCTCCCTGGGGCCAGGACAGCGAGTATCCATGAGGAGGAAGCAGAAAGCAGGGCCTAGCCCACCAGGGGTCCTGCACCTGTGTCTCCACAGTCAGGAGCCCAACGTAACCACAGAGAAGGGCCATGGCCTGGGCAGGGCTGGCCTGAGCAGAGGCTGTGGTTTGGACTGGACCAAACATAAAGAAAGGTCTGGAAGATATTTAACAAAGCCCAGAGCCCTGAGGACATTGGCTAACCTAAGCTCAGCACAGACTGGAATTCAATTCTCACCTCTATGAAACCTAGGGGGGCAGGTCTTGCAGGGAAGAGGAAGGGGGTACAGACCAGGCATTGAAGGAAAGGACACCATACCACATTTTTCTAACTTCACCATCACTAGAAGAAGCAAGAGATGCCTCAGGTAAAAATCTCCCTTTGAGCTATGGATTTAACTGACAAAATCAAATCAAAGATTAGAGCATACAGTTTAGTGGTACGAGAGCTCAACTTTTCAAGGAAAATTTTCTTTCTGAGGAAAAATTACCACTGAGTCAAAGGGGAAATAAATGAAAATGTGGTTTGGGGTTTTGTTTCTCAGAGAAGTGTCATCTTCAGATCACAAAGTGGAGGTGGGGTGTCCCCACTTCAAAACCTCTCAACACTGAGACCTCGTCACAGATCATGTTTATTCAACGGAAAGGACTCCATGAATGGGAGCAAGACATTGTGATTCCCAACTTGTCGCCATGGCCCTATAAGCTAGAATTAAATGATAAAAATAGTCTTTGAGCCCTGATCCATTAGAAGCTTCAAAGAGAATTTGGAAGCTCACAGAAAAGTGGGAAATTACCTTAAAATCCTGTCTGTGGAACACCGCTGAGGGCATCGCCCCTGGACTTCGCAGATGGCAAAGGTGCGTTGAGCGGGAAGGGCAGGCCCATGTGGGGCACAGGAAGGGCATTTGGGAAATGCAGGTAGAGAGACAGCTGGGAGCCTCTGGGGACACCTGGCTGTGCACACCTCTGCTGGGGAGCCTGCCCTCATGCGGATGGGGATACCACTGCCACAGGAGGTGGACCCGACCTCTGCATGCCTGCAAATCCTCACGAATGTTTAGTGATGGCCGCTCTCGCCCCAGGAGCCAGTCTCCTGGCAAAATGAGTTCCTCCTCTGCACCAGTGACCCCTTCCCTGGGGAAAGGTGCACTCACAGAAAGCAGAGAAAAAAGCAGGAGGAAATTGGCTTCTGTTCCCCAATTTCCTGCAGAGCTGTGGACAGCCCAGGAGCCTGACTCCATGGAAAGGTGTTTGTGACCTCAGGGTGAGTCTGGAGGCGGGGGTGCTGTGGACGAGGTGAGGGACTGGGAGGCAGGAAGCAGACTTGGCCTGGTAGGGGTGCTGATGGAGGAGAGCAGGGACTTAGAGGCCTGTTTCAGAAGTAGAGCAATTACAGTGACTTGGTATAAAATGAGTCTGTTTTTCCCTCATTGTCTTTAAAGATGGGGACCACAGCCTTGGGTTCTGCCCCACCCTCATCATGCAGAGCAGACATCAAAGAGATGCAGGCTTGGAGACCAGCGCCAGGGAAGAGCTAGCTCTTTGCACCATCCTCCTCTTTGTGCATCCTCCACACCCCCAGCATCCAGGTCAGTGTCCCAAGTTGGAAGCACTGGTGATGGGGCAAGAAATCCTGCTCATCCAGACTAGGAGGGACACCTCTGCATCATGGCACCTAATTTGATGGGCAGATAACTAAAGCAGTGGGGATACTGGAGGTTAAACCAGCTACCAGCAGATCTCAGAACAAGTTAGAACCAGGAGTGTGCCTTGAAATCTCACAGGACTGATGTGAATCATCATCATTGTTATCATTAGCATCATTCAAGTTGTATTTCCTGACTGGTGGACTGTGGTTTGGATTAAGAACATAAATGATACTATCATGACCTATAACCATAAAGTTGTATGTTTTGACTCTATCCCAGCCTGTGTGAACAGGGAAGGTTGGGATTACTAAGGATTCCACTTACTATAGGTCATCAAATATTCCATTCTGTAGAAAATCTAAAGCCGCAACAATAAAATGTACTATGCAATGAGCTATTCAAGACTTAGAGGCAGAAGAACAGAAATAGAAAGCAAACCACTTCTGGAGAAGTTTAGGAAGAAAAATCTTCTTGGAGAGCCATTAGGCAGCATGTGTGAGGGCCTCTGGAATATCTTATCTCATGATCCCATAATCTCTAGGAATCTTCCCTCAGGAACTGTTTTAAAACTGAGACTTGGGTTTCATAAGTATTGGTAGCAGCATCATTATAAGAGTGAAAAGTCAGAAATGTGTCCAATGATGGAGAGGTTTTATTATATCTAGTAAGTGGAATATTACAGAGCCTTTAACAAGCATGTTGTCTAAAACATGTTTATGTTTTAATATAATTATGTTTATAATAATAATTTTAAAGTGTCCTTACTGCATGGATAGTGGAATCCCAATTTTGTTTCTAGAAAACAGATGACAAAGTTGTTTGTGTATAAGTATTTTCTTCTTTATCACAATTTCCCAAATTTCTATAATGAGCGTACACTGTTTACAAAGAATACTTTATTTTGAAAGACAGATATTATTTTAATTTTAAAATTTTTATTTTTAATTATAAGATATTTCAGACATTTAAGAAAACAAAACAGAACAAAGACAGCTCAGCATTCGAGCTAGTTTAACATGTATTATTGTCTTTAACAGAGTTTACACATATTGTGTACTTATATTGGAATATTTCTGAAAGAAATCATTTAAGCTGCAATCGCGGTCATACTAGGTCATGCTCATTACTATGGAATTGGGTTATTCTCATGTATGTTTTCTCTCCATACTTATTTTTCCATAAGTGATGCCTGTTCTAGGTGAGTCTTTTAAAAATTTGCACGAAAGTTGTCATTTGTAATGTTAAAATATTCTTCATATTTTTTACCTGATGCTGTGTTTTGCTTGTCCATTTGAAGCATGTGAACCTGGTGCATTAATTTTTAGGTAACCTCTGGTATTTCTTTGTATGAACGAATCACAATTCGTTCCTCTGTTGCTGGAGAGCCAGCTGTGCTTGGTGCTCTTCTGCTGATACAGGCGGCTCCTCAAAACCATCCCTTTAGGTGTCTCCCTGTACAGAAAATGAAAGCTTCTTAGAAAGATATCTGGACGCAGAAAGTCTGGGTGGAAAAGTGGGTGCCTAGAACTTGTTCAGGTCTTACAATGCTACTCTTTGAAGTGGATTTGGGTTTTGCAATCTGTGGCAGACAGAAGAATGGCTTCTCAAAGATGTCCACACCCTGATTCTCCCAATTTGCAGTGATGTTATATTAAATGGCAAAGGGAAAACCAAGTTTGCAAATGAAATTAAAGTTTGCCGTTTTCGAAATAAAGAGTTTATCCCAGCTTATCCAGATGAGTCTGAGTAATCACAAATGTCCTTTAAATATGGAAGTGGGAAGCAGGACAGTCAATGGCTAAGTCATACAATGTGTGGAAAACAGGGCCATTCCTGGCACTGAAGATGGAAAAATGTCCCAGGACCTAGGAATGTGGGCACCTCTAGAAGTTGGAAGAGGCAAGAAAATAGATTTCCCCTGGAGTCTCCAGAAGGAATATAGACCTTCTGACACCTTGATTTTAGCCCGGTGAGATCCATTTCAGACTTCTGATCTCTTGAACAATCAGATAACAAATTTATGTTGTTGTGAGTCACTGTATTTGTAGTATATGTATGGTAATCCTAGGAAGCTAATACACACTCTGATCAGCAATGTCTGTATCCCTGTGTCTCCACACCAAGTGATCCAATGTACCACTGTTTTTCCATTTAATGTGTCTCTGTGTCTATGTCTAATTTTCCATTTTTTAAGGATACCAGTCATATTGGATTAGAGATCCATCCTGTCTAATGGAACCTCAACTTCCATTTTGCAGCTACCCTGTCTCCAAATAAAGCCGCATGCTTGGGCACTAGGGGTCATAACTTTACCCTTTTTGGAGAGGACACAATCTAATTCACAATAGTTATAAATAAATAACTTCTACCAAACTATGACTTACTTTTCACATTTGTTTTAAAGTATTTTGTCAAACAGAAGTAGTTAATTCTATTGTACCTATATTCATCAATTTTTAATCATTTTAGGGTATTTGTACATTCTTGATGAAATCATTTTTTATTCAGATGTCATAAGAGAATTTGTTAATGGTCATTAAATAAAACAGTAGTTCTAAGTATTCCTCACATCACTCAAAATATGATGAAGGTCCAGTTTTACTTCTATATTTCATCATATCTTAAGAGCAGGTCATTCATATTCTATGCAGATATTCTAGAAAATAGAAATAGAAAGTTTTTCAACTCACTCATGAATTTAGAATAACCTTGACACTTACATTAGCAAACAACACTGGAAGAAAAGAAAATTGAATTGTCTTATTTATTAACACAGATGTGAAATCCTAAGTAGACTATTAATCAATGAATATTGTAATATATCAAAAAACATGTCTTGACAAAGTAGGATTTATCCCAGAAACATAAAAATGATTTAATTTTATCAAAGCCGTTAATGTTACTCACCTCATAAGCAAGTTAGAGATGAAAAACTAGATGTGTGTGTATAAAATAAACTCAACAAAATGCTATAGCCATTCAATATTCAAAAATAAAAACATATGACAAATTAAGAACTGAATACCAAATAGCCACTCAAAATCCAAGGACAGAATTCATACTCAGGCCTGAGATGTTACTTACCAGTAGTGACTAAATATTCAATAGGAGTTGATTATATAAAGAATTATTCGTTTACAGTTTCTATTTAACATCCTAAGAGAGATTAAGCAACTGGTCTGGTATTTTCATCAAGGAATCAGAAATAACAGTAATGTCCTCCACACAGAATTGTGCAAATTTACATTGTCAGGTCTGCATTAGCATTGGTGGGTCATGTTCTGTCTCACCACAGCTGGGTCTTGTCACCTAGGGTAGCACTAGACACACCATGGGCACTTAGTACAGATATGTGACTGTCCTTCTGTGGATGGTGGCACTGGGATATTCCTTGCGTAGTCATTAAGTGCCACCTCTGGGCCAGATAATGTACAAACATTGCTACATTTTATTTTGTCATAATCTACTTGTTACTAAAAACAAAATATTAGTGATACCATACTGCTCTGAAAATATCAATGCAATAGACAGATACATGACAAAAATAAGAAAGGAAGAGGTAAGTTACTGTCATTATCATTTGCAAGTAATGATCATATACATGAATGAACCAAGAAAAGCAGCTGTTAATCCAATAGAGGCTGAAATTTTCAGTGCAGCGGCTAGTGAAAATTGACATATAATATCAATAGCTTTCCCATGTATGAAAAATGATATGATAGGGGAAATAATATTCTTTGCATGTTCAATGAGAATAAGAGGGGGAATAATATTCTTTAATATTAGCAAGAAAGTTTACAACAACAAATAAAAATTTAAAAATCAACGGAGAGACATAGAAAAAGTCTCAAATAAACTAAACATTTGTTGTTGGCTGGAAATACTCATTACTGAAAAAAGAACAGTTCTCCAACTTAACCTATAAATGCATTGAAATGAGAATTTTGAGAGAAAGTTGATGAGTAATTCTAAAGTTCATTTTAAAAGATCAAAATATTAAAAAAAGCCAGAGAAATTATCAAAAAATAAGTTAGTACCTAATAGCCTTAGCAGATATTAATGTACTTGAAAACTACAAATATTAAAACAGTTAGGTACTGACCAAGAAGCAGATAATGAAATTAGGAGAATAGATTTCAAAAGGCCACATCCAAACAAATTACATCTGGGAATTTTAAATGTGAGAAAGGTGACATTTCAAATCTATAAGGAAAAGATCAAATATCAGACATTTGGAATTCCTCCACCTCTTTTTCCATTGAAATTATTCCCAGATAAATCAGAGATTTAAATTTTAAAATGAAAGTATGAAACTATGAGATCAATGTCATGTTTAATATTATTCTCATGTGGGTGAATCCTTTCTTAGCAAAACACAAAATCAAATATTCAAAAATTCTAAGTCTGTTCAATTTAACCACATATTTAAATATTGCTTCAGAATTTAAATAAAAGAAAATACCCAATTAAAGTGTGTTTTGTAATGTAGGTGGTAAAGTGCTATAAAAATTATCAAAAAAAAGATGATCCATCAGAAAAATGAACACAGGGTACTACCAATAGAAGTTATATAAGTATACCTGGCTGATAAAATCTGAGAAGATACTCAACTTAATTTGTAATTTAAAAAACACAGATTGAAAGAGTATTTAGAAAACAATTGTTACCTATCATGGTCAAAGAGTGAGAAAAAGTCTTTTTCAAAGGGACAGCTGATGGGGTGTAGCTGGGATAATACAGCAGAATTGTTTGTCTCAAAAGAAATTAACCCATCAGTTCCACTTCAGGGAATTTATTCTACAGATAAAATTTGCAAAGATATATTCGTGGATGCTCAGGGCAGCAAAAATTTAGAAAAAAACCTGAATGCTGAATGCATTCTGGGGGATGTATACACTCTCTAATCTATTTAAAAAGAGGGAAGGTATATAACCAGGATACAAAGATTTCCAGACTTTTATATTATTATGCTTGAATTACATGCTTTTATTTCTCCAAGAAGGCCAAAAAATCTGTGGTGTGTGTGTGTGTGTGTAAGAAAGTAAAATTTCTGGGAGTTTACCTGAGTAACTAAACAATGAATGGAGATTATGCAGAGTGCTACTAGAGACATCTGGGGTCAGGCTGACTTTTTAACCAGGTCCATGTATTGAATTAATAATATAAAATAGCAATGAAGGACTTCTAAATCTAGAAGACAGAAATTTAAAAGAAAGATTTAGTAAAGTCTTCTCAAGAAATCATCGGAGGGATGTCATTTCTCTAATTAAAAGCATGCTTTTGTTCCTAACCCTTAACGTTTCCTGTTGGGTTCTGATTCTTATTTTCAAATGTCTTTCTTTATCTATCTATACCTTGAAGTGGACATTCCACATGCTTCCTTCTGAGCACCCTGCAATAGATTATATTCCATTTCCTGATCCTCTTGAGATACAGCCCAGTCCACAGGGGAAGCCGCCAGGGAGGAGGCCTCAGCCAGGACAGTCCGTAGAGAGTCTCTTCATGCCTTCAGGCTTATCAGTGTCTCCAGATTCAAGCCGTCTCTGGGAAATGTCTAGTCTCACCTGACCATTTCTGCCTTCAGTTTATTGACATTAACCCACAATTGGTGCTGGCTTAACCAAAACTCAGACAAGTATGCGCAGAGGAAGACAGAGAGACAGGGCTTTTTGATGAATTTACCCAAGAACTCTCAATGAGACCATCTAGAAAGAAACTAAGTGTATATCAACATATGTGGAAGTCTTGTGTTTTATGATTTAATATTCACTTTATTTTGAATTCCGTCTCCTACTCTTTCCAAAACTAAGTGTCTAAGGTTTTGATTCAGGTCTAGTCACCATGTAGAAGAAGCTGTTAGCTAAAAAGACCATTTGGTCATGAATATTTCTGCTGCTATAAAATTCTTTTTAAAAGAATTCCTGCCAGCATGCCCTGGTGGAGTAGTGGCTATACCTGCCACCTCTGGCCAAGAGCGCAGTCTACATACATCCTAGGGACCTGGTTCACATCCCGGGGTTGGGAACAACCAAGATGTACAACTAAAATAGAAATAAATTTAAAATGCTTCTTCCTCCTCTCTTTTCCTGCCTGCTTGCCTACTCACCTTCATTCCTGCCTGCACCTTTCCTTAAAAAAAAACAAACTCCCAAGTCTTTCCCGTTTGTACCCCCTGCAGAGCTATGTCACAGCGTCTTCTATGAGCAGTTTGCCAGCTTTCTCATCAGGGCCTTGTGTGTGGTGATGGGCATACAGGTAAGCCCAAGCTCACTCTCCTAGAGTCCCAGCCTTTAATGGGGTTCAGCAACAGCACCGTGACAGGCATGGAGGTCAAAAAATGTCCCCTTGCCAGAAAATAAAGGGAGTGGTGGATTTGTGAACACCCATGAGTATGATGATTTTGCCCCAATGAAAGCAACACAATTTTTGTGCATATTCCTTATTAGAATAAAAGCAAATGTAGGTATGGGTCTAACTTGAAATGAGGGCAGGTAATTTTTTAATGTCATTATCAAAATGATGTGATTGGGGTTCTCCATATTGATCCCAAGGGGAGTTTGCAGTTGACAAAAATTGCATTTCTCCTACGATGAGCTATTTGATAGCTGCTCTGAAGCTGCCTATTTCTCCCCTCTTCACTACAGCAAGAATTTTATCGTTTTCCCCATTTAGGAAAAAAATAAAAAAGAAGTAACTAGAGTAGGAAAGATCAAGCACTCTAAATTTTAGCATAAATGTCAAGGTGAAGAGAATGGCAAACCCTAAAAAAATCCCCCTTAACAAAGCCTAGGAAAATTCTTATTTTATTTCAATGACAACCTATACTTACAAACCAAGTTTCAAACCATAAAGGTTGATACCGTCTTAAATACAAAGTCGCTTAAACACATTGCTAGCGAATAAACCCTTCACCACATTTAATTTGGTCTCTAACCCTGAACAGTCTTTTCCACCGTTTCTGTTTAAGCACAGGGTGCTGGGTTGCCCCTGCCAAGGACAGACACACAGTGAAAGGCATTTTTAATTGACTCTTCATTCTCTTTTTATTATTATTTCAGAGGTTCCAGGAAGAGCAAGGAATCAGGTGATATGAGAGAGAAGGAAGAGAAGCAGCTAGAAAGATACAATTAGGTATTCACACTCTGTCTGCATCTTCAAATCAATCTCCAGTTGAAATGTGATGAATTCTTCTAATATTTTTATATTTCTCACAGTCTGGATGTTTGTTATCCCATGTGAATAGTGAGAACTTCACCGATTTGTGGGGTTTCCTCTGGATCTTTGAAGCTGAGTTGACATGACAGCAATCTGAAATACAGGGCACACATAGGGAGATGAGCAGTGACCCAGACCCTGGATAGGATGTTTGAGTTAATAGAATGGATTTCAGTATGGTGATAACTGAGCAGAGTCTATATCTGATTTCATTCTTTTATGTTTTTAATTAAAATATACACATACATCAATATATATTGAATAAATATATTTTTAAGAGATACATGTAACTAAAAAGCAGTATATAGTAAAGTAAAAATGAGGTAAATAAATACTATATATATATTTATCAATGAAATTTAAAATTATTGAAAAATTTAAAACTACCCTTTATACCCCCACTTTATACTCTCAACCCCCAGGGTAGACACTTTTAATAGTTTCAATGTTTAGCGTTCTGGAAGTTACCAAAATATAACTTTAAATAATGTAGTTGTACTTTTATTTCCAGATTTAGTCATTTTGTGTAGTATCTATCTCATGTAAAATTATGAATTCACCTTCCTTTCATCACTTCACCTTCCTTCCTTCCTTCCCACACCCCACAGATTCTTCCACAGGATACTTCTATAACTTTTACAATATATCTAAATGCTGAAAATGAAGCTTTAGATACTATCAATTAAACTTTATGGCCAGGAATTTCAGAAAATTAGAGTCCAATCATGTTTTTATTCCAAACTCTGAATTTTGTTAAATTATTTTATATACCTTGTCAATGTGTTCCTTAATTACACTTAGTCCTGTAGTTATGATTGCCTTTTATGATTGTATTTGTCAACTCTTGGAGTGCATATAAAATAACTTAAGAAACATTAAAATACATGAAGTCAATTTGCTGACAGCCATATTGGAGTAACTGGTACCCAACTAGTCTGCAGACGTAATCAATCATCAGACGGGGCAAAATAGATGACACAGTTGTTTTCTTGTGTTGAACTGATCTCTTCAGATCAGGATCCTTGAGATAAAGGGAACTTATGAAGTTACACCCATAATTTCTCTGGTTTCCTGCCAAGAGATAATCATCGGTTAAGATGCAGAGTATGAATTTTGAATCAGTGAATTTAGGCGACAAGCAGGAGAGTTCAGGGCAACTCAAGTGATTCAAATTCGTGAGACAGGCATCAGCTAGGTGGAGGAGGAGGTACAAAATGATACCCCCAGAATCCATGCTGGAAACATTTGCAAGTGTGACAGAGCAAATGGACTATGCATTTTCAGGGTGACTGAAGCTTACCAAAGAGCAGTGATAAAGGACTGGATAGCCCAGAGATACAAATGGTCAAGCAACACTCAGGGAAGAACAATCAATACTGAGGACATTGACATTTTGACCCTGCCAGAGTGTAGATACCTCATGAACGTTTCACCCCTTTGACTCCAGATGAAACAACACAAATACCTCTGGGAGAAAATCCTAGATCCTTGAGTAAGAGTGATTCTAGATCACCCTAATAAAATGAAAAATCATACTCGGGCATTGTCTGTAGAGAGTGTTTCACACTGAATTCTAACAAGTCAGATCAACTTGGAAATCATGTTAGGCTTTACACACTCCTACACAAACAAAAATAAAACCAAGCTGCAAACATGCATATTATCAGTCAATAATTGAACAGCCTACTGCAATATAAGTTAATTTTCTTCAGGGATAAGTAACAAAATCCAGAGTTGTTATAACTAATAATGTCCAGTGTCCTGTGTCTAATGAAAAATCATTAGATATACAAATATGTAGGAAAATTGAATCCAGTCAACAGAAACTAAACTTGTGAGGGTTCAGATATTGATTACAGGAAAAAAACTCTTTAAGTCAGCTAGTATAAATATGCTAAAAGAATCAAATAAAAATGGTCAAATGATTAAAGAAAGCATAGTCTTCATAAGAGAACAGATAATAATCTTTAGTTCAATGGAAACTCTAAAAAGGAGCCAAATGGAAATCCTAGAATTTTGAAAAGTAAATAGCTCAAATTAAAAACTCCCTAACTGGCTTGAAAGAAGATTGAGATAGCAGAAGAAAGAGTCAGTGAGTATGCAGTCAAGTCAATAGAAATGATCTAATCTGAAGAAGAGAAAGAGAAAACAAATGAATTCTTGTTGATCTGAGGGTTATCAGAAGTTCTCGGAAGCATATGAAGAGAAGAGAGCAAGACTGGGGGGGAAAGAACTTATTTTAAAAAAGTGATTAGAAATGTCAGAAATTTTATAAAAACATGTCCCATTCTTCATCTGGAAGACACAAGAAGTTCAGTGGACACCAAGTAATATAAAGAAAACCATAACTAAGCAAATTTTTATCCTATTCCTAAAAACTAAATATTAAGAAAAAAATTAAAAGCAATCAGAGGGGAA
Source organism: Solenodon paradoxus (assembly GCA_004363575.1). Taxonomy (NCBI): domain Eukaryota; kingdom Metazoa; phylum Chordata; class Mammalia; order Eulipotyphla; family Solenodontidae; genus Solenodon; species Solenodon paradoxus. Next base: position 458,139 of record RJWH01000822.1, read on the forward strand.
AAAAGGGGAATAAAGATATGAATAATTAGTTAATTCTCAACAGAAACAATGTTCAGGTCAATTGAAAATAAAATGATGAAAAAGTATACCAACTAAAAGTAAGCTTGAGGAAGCTGACATGACTGCATTAAAATCAAAGTTGATTTCAAGACATAGAGAACTGAGGGATAAAGAGGGACATTACATAATGAACAAAAGATATCCCATTCTTTATAAGGATAACACAATACATAGTAATAGAACATTAACATTCGTGGTTAAAGCTGACAGAAACAAAAGGGAGAAATAAATCCCACTCATAATCAGAGATCATACGTCATTAAGTACTATTATTTAAAGACAGCCAAGACATAAATTGCCTTTAGTTACTTCTAAAGGGTCACTTTATATTCTTCTTGCAGTTAATTTTAGTAGAGTACTTTCTCACAAAATATCTGCTGATGGGACCCTAGAATTTGGGACAGAGGGGATCTTGATTCATGAACTCCAGACAAATTTCTTCTTAATGCATGCTTCCGGACACAAAAGATACTATCTGTATCAGTCATGTCACTTGATGGAGCTGTTATTTCTGCAGGTTGGATAAGATTAAAATCTAAATTTGATTATTAACAATGTGGTTTCTGGTGTCCCATTTTTCTCTAAGCTTTGTTTGTTTTCATCTAGAAATGTCCAAAGGAGAGTGAGTGGACACAGTTATGTGATAAATGAAGTGTCTTGAATTACTTCATGTGATAGAATGATGGCATTTCTTGAAGCAGCTCCAAACAGGAACTTTTTTCAGTACACGCTCCCTCACAATCAAAACCAGCCAGTTGGGAGGGGGCGGCGGGGGCAGGGAGCACTGCGGTGGGATGTGGGTAGCTCTTTTTTCAGGTTCTCTTCTCTGAAATATGAGTGGTCGTACTGAGTGATTAAAATATGGTCCCTGTTTTCCAGGCTCAGATTTACTCCCTTATCTTTCATTGTTTCATTGATCAATTTTAGCTATAAACTGAACCAAAGAATGTAGGCAATCTTATTTATTATTGTATGCCGTGCTACAAAAGGATCTAATACAAGTGACTCAGATATTTTCAGCACTTTACCTTCATCACCTACATATTCAAATTTCTTAGTACAACGTAGCACTTCAACAGTAAAAATTAAAAAATTATGCTTCCCCTTTACCAAATTCTCAAACTCTGTCTGCCTTGAGGGCTTTAACATGACATTTAGATAAGATAGATAGATAGATAGATAGATAGATTTTAAGATAGTAAATTCCCATCAGAATATCTGTAATATATTTGTAGATAAAACTATATAAAGAACTTTAAAAATATTTCCTTAACTTGATTCCACCAACATTTATAATTTATATCATTTTTGGCTGGTTTGTATTATTTTATGCTATCAATTTTTTCACACACTGTCATAAACACCCCTGGTTGCCTTCATTTAAAGGTGTGAAGAAAATATAATAAAAGCTGACTTTCTAAGGAACTTAAAAGGCAAAAACACTTTTTGAATCATGCTAGGAGGAAACACATAGAGAAAGTCTCTGATTAAATCCACTTTCAGCTGAAAATTTCTAAGCATTATATTAATGACCTTGAAGATTGTCCAGCAAAATAACTTGTGGGTATGAATTTCTTCAAAGGTTGAAATATAGGTTAGAACTCTCCGGAGGCTCCTGTGCTATCAAATAAAAAGCTTAATCAATTTGTAGAAGCAGAAAGGTGGACATGCTTTAGAGCACCAGAAATTGATACTCTGAAATCTACAATTATTGGAATTGAAAGTAACTAACTTGCAGTCTGATAAGATTTCTTTCTACTAGTGTCTCTCCTGCATGAGCAGACATGAAAGGAAAACCAAATTTCAGTGGATTTGTAATCAACAGAATTTTGTAAATGTGTCAGAATTTCAGTGCTATAAAAATGTCGTCTTATCTGGCCAAAGGTTAAATCCCTTATCCTGATAAATACATCAGCCCAGAGATTCTCCCAGTTATCACCCACTATTAACCCCTGTGATGTGACGTTAAAGCTTAGGCCAAAGCAGCATTATCAAGTGTTAGATTCTCTCAGTATAAATGTCTTTGTACCTAAGGCCAGACCGCAAGCACATGCCATGGCTCTGTCTGTAGGAAATGCAAGTACAGCTAGAGCTCATGGCATGAAATAGATATTTTCAGGTATTCAAAGGAAGCTTCCCAGATTAAAGGAACCCCTGCATATGCCTCTATAGTCCTCATTTTCATCATAGCATGGGAGGGTGTCACCAGCATGCATCATGACAACTATAGCTCCCAGGTAAGTAATGAGTGCGCTTGCTGAAATTTCCTCCTTGGAATTCAATGACAATGCTAATAAGAATGCAGAAATCTGCTCCTGATGAACAGAAGAGGAGAGTAGATCAATGAGCTCCTGATGATCTTGAAAGTTTAGGAAATCACTTGAGAATTATCCACTCTGTCTTGTGATGACAAGCTAAGCTCTGTACCACCCTGCTGAAGCTCCAAATTGAAACACTAGATTGGAACTGATTTCAAAGTCTTACCTGCAGCTTGGCGTTCGTTGCTTTCTTCGCTTCCCCAAAGCATTACCAGCACGATCCACCCAGCTAGCCCTTGCTGATTTCTTCCTGATGGAAAGTGTTAGGCAGTAGGATCACAGATGGGACCAGGGTGCCAGGTTGGGCTTTGGGAGAAATGAACTGTCCTCTGAAGAAGTTGCAGTCACTGTGCTGGGGAGAGGAGCACTGCCCTCCGTCACCCTGTGGCCAAGGCCAAGCTCAGGTAAGACCATTCTTTAAGGAAAAGCTCCATCACATTCTCTCCCAGGTCAGAAAAAGCCGTGGCCTCAAACATACACCACAGACCAGAGTCTCCATTTGGCATCAACTTGGGTAAATGACTAAAGAAAGAGCCAAGTGAGCAGAAAGTTCAAAATAAGGGAAAAGTGCAAAGAAGAATTCTTTTATTTAAGGTTAGGAAAATTAGGATCAAGATGCTGACTGAGAGACGAAAACCTATTTTTAAATCATCAACTATTGGTTGCCCAAAATGGAAACATTTAAGACCCACCTAAATAACTAGGTATCTTTAATCATCATTTGCATTCACTATCATTTATATAGTAGTATTCATATCCTCTGGTTTTCGTGTATTTATTATTTTTCAAGACATTTAATTTATTTCTAGTTGTCCTAATTATTTGTATGCCTCAAGCTGAATTATCCAAAGCACAATTTTAAAAAATCTGCATAGATTTTGAAGAAAAATAGTCCAACTGGCTCTCCTGAATGCTGCCAATATAGTCAGGAGTCTAAATTGTCATAAAGAAAATGGAAATTTTATTAATTTTACCTTGATTAATAAGTTAAGAAATTAACTTTTTAAAACTTACCTCCTGAGTGGTCCTAATGTTTAGAGATTAAAATTATGAAGAAATCTGATTTTGCCAAGATGTATATGTCTTTCCAAGATACATATTTGTGGCTGTTTCATATCACACAAAGATGCAAAGAAATGTGTTCCAAGCATCACGTACGTTTTTTGGATAAGGATGTATCTGAGAAAGATACATCAAGTTGTGAAGAGTATTGTTGACTTTGGTGAAGCAAACTCCGTGGGCCCAACCACACTTCAAATGAATGCTTCTGCGAATCAGAAGCAGAAATGATAATTATAGTGAAAATATTTTTTCTCAGTTGTATTTTCAATCATTCTTCCTCTTTAACTCCAACAATGGTTGGCTGGCCAATAGGATGCATCATTAAAAAAAAAAAAATGGTGTTTCCAAGTTGTGGTTATTTCCCATGCTGCAATTTGAAGAAAAATCTCTCTGTAAACTCAGAAAGAACTAAATAGAATTTGATTTGTCCTCTTGCTGCAGGTTCCTCAAGAACAGCAGACAGTTTCTGTTTCCTGACACTGTTCTCAAATTCTCTCTCATGAAGAACTCATGTAGAAAAAAATTAAAATGAATTACAAGAAAAATGAAAGCTAAAGATATAAAATATATAAAACCAGTTGGAATTATTAAAGTCAATAGACATGTATTACTCTGATAGTTGTAAGGATTTCCAAACACTGTTGCTAAATTTCTGTACTTCCCTCTTTGTGACCTAAAGACAAACATACCAGGTGTCAACCCTGTTCTTAGACACTGTTCTTGAAGGCTGGGCTCTCTCTGTCAACATGACAATCAACAGTTTTCTGTTAAGGACAGTCCTCATCCAGGCTTTTATGTGGAAGGCCAAGGCCATTGGAGGAGATAATCAGAGATAACCTAAAGAGAAAAGATAGGGGCTGATTTTTGAAGTGGATGAGTAAGAGAGAACCCACCTGAAGTTGACTTTCCTAAAACTGTAAGGAGAGCAGGGTCTGGAACCAGGATGTTGCCTGAGAGATGAAAATCCCTGAAGGAGGCCTGGGGCAACAGGGAAGTAAGGAGGCAAAGCTCCCACAGAGGGCATTGCTGCTGCCCTTCTGGCCAACAGACCTCAAATTCAAGTTGGAAGAGCATCTTGGGCTCCCTGGAGGACATCAGACTGACCTTGTGTATATTTTTCTTAGACTCTTCTAATACAACCCAAGAACAATGGGGAGACTTAAAATTGACCATAATATACATTAATAACATGGGTGAATTTAAAGCAAGACTAAATACAAAGATTTTTTAAATATTAATATGCTAAAACTAAAATTGTACAACATCTCATAAATACACATTTGTTTTTGAACCATTAAAGAGAAGCAGATTCCATTTGCTAGAGCCCATCAAAAATTTGAGAAATTAGATGCAAGATGGTTACAGGGATTCCTTTTACATATGAGTGTTTAAAGAATTTCTGCTGAGTGAATCAATACCAAGCATTTAATGTTCAAGTGTTCAAAGGAATGTTAAAAATGAGAGGAAGTTGACTAAGGCTGAAAACAGGATAGGTGCCATCCAAGCATAAGAAACTTTCAAGACTTTATGTGAGATGTGTTTTAAGACCTGTGGCTTGTCTCCATTCCTCACCCTAACTCTCCCAACATGTTCTGGGTAACTCAACATTCCTGGACATGCAAACTCAAGATCTGGGTCACCTCCAGGGCTTCAGAGCCCACACACTCCCTGGAGGCAACCACATCACAATGGAAGAGTCCTGATCTGGAGGTTCTAACTTCCATTGTGGGGTTCTTCTGCCCCATTCCTTGTGAGGGAAGCTATGTGTGTGAGCTGGGCAGCACCCTCTTTTCATTCCAGCTATCCAAGACACACTAAAAACAAAACCAATCTACTTGGGAATGGTATCTTCATAGGCATGGTGATGGGGAGTAATTCTGGAGTGAAAGTCTTCAACTGATCAGTGACTTTGTCCTTCCACCTGGCAAAAAAGAACTACAGCAAACCTAACATGCCCACACGATAAGTTATCTGAGCCTATGATACTTTATTAGGGCCAAGTCCTCCCAGAATAATAGAATACTGTGCAGTGAACAATCACTGAGTAGATGAAAAGATTAACAATTTCAAAAGAAACAGACCATTCTGAAAATCATAGCAAGCATTGTTAGTCTAGGAAACCATGATACTTAGGAAACCTTACCTTTTGAGAGTACAGTAGCTTTCTATTGCTGTGTAATGAATCCCCACAAGTTTGGAGGATTAAAACAATGTGCCTTTATTACCCCCAGTGCCTGTGGCTTGAGAGTCCGAGCACAGTTCTGCCGGCAACTCTGCACTGGACCTCAGAGGTTGCAAACAAGGTGCTGACCGGATGTGTTCTCATCTGGAAGCTGGACTGGTGCAGAATCATACTCATCAGGTTGCTGTTGACAGAAATAATTTCCTTGTGACTGAATTGAAGGATTTACTTTCTAGGTATTGGTGCAGGATCATCTTCAGGTTCTACAGTGCCCTGGTTGGCAACTCCTTCCACAGGCTGCCCATAATGTGGCCGCCTGCTGCTCAGGGCTGGCAGCAGGAATCTCTGTAGTGCAGAATAGTAAAACCAACATGTACACACCCGCACACACACACATTCTCCAATGCACACAGAATCTCTCATATAGCATCGCCTCGTCATCACCACAAAGCAACCAGATCATGGGAGTAACAGCTCATCATCTCTACTGTATTCCACAGCGAACAGAAACCATAGTTCCTGCTGACATTCATGGCGCACAGAGTAGGGGCCATCCTAAGACTCATCCAACAGAGAGAATGTGTAATCCTTCTCCCAACACTAAAGAGAGTTGAATCTATGAAAAGGGAGAAAAAGGCAGCTCTGTATCTGTCTTGTTTTTTAATAAAGGAATTAACAAAGAACATATTGGAAAATCCAGAAAACAGTGCATGATTTATTCATTGTTTGTATTTTCCCAGATTTCAAAGTTAAATAAGAGAGGAATGTGAAGAAAGAAAAGTTGATACCCTTGGAAGACATTCCAGGAAATTCAACACATCTACACTAGAAATTCCATGAAAGAGTGGAGAGAACTATTAGTAAAAATATGTTCTTTGGCTAAAGAAATTTATCTTTCTCTAAATGTAATTTTCACCAAGAATAAACTCCCTGGCACTAAAATAATAATTATGATAGTAATATGTAATCAACCTAATCTTGCTACATGCAGATTTTAAATATTGCTATTATCTAGTCAGGTTGGAAAAAGAAAATTACTTACACCACTACTACTAATAACAAATCATTTTTGTCCTCAAATATTCTAAATGCTAGAACACAACACAAGATTCTCGGCAAAGTTTTTATGGAAATATCATACTGATACTCAAATTATTATTTATGTTCTTTATAAATAGCACTCCCTTGTATCCATTCTAAGGGAAAATCACTCAAAGATGAACTTGGGCAAGGTGAAAAATACATCAGAATAATTATTTCAGAAAAAAAAAGAAATGTATAGTGTAACAACTGGTTGGTGGGGAGGAAACTATAAGAATTCAAGAGTATCTAATAGCTAAATAGTTTTAACATGATAATGAAGCTAATCGCAAATGGAAAACATTCTTAGTAGAAAAACAATGTAAAGTAATATAATAACAATAGAAATAATTATCTGCATGAAAAAGTCCAATTATTTTAACAAAAATTGAAAGGTGGATAGAAAAAAGGGGGAAATAAAAATGTGGTAGATTATTCATCCTATTGGTTGGAAAGAAGTGTCAGTAGCTGCTGTTAAGAGTGAAAGACATAAAATAACTAATAATCAGAAAGAGATCTGTAAAAGCAATGCAAGCTATGTTCCCATATGAAAAACTCAGGATACTAAAGAAACAATCCTTCCTCCAAATGAATCTGCAAATTTAAAAGAATTCCAATAGAATTTCCAAAAGGAATATTTTTTTAATGGTAACATAATCTTAAAGTGCATTTGAAAACATAATCATATTAGGGCATAAAGACAAATGAGGGGAGCTTGCCTAAGCAAATAGCAGTGCACATTAAAAATTATGTTTTACTGGCACAGAGATAGACAGATACATAAAACAGAAAAGAACATCTTGAAACAGACCCAAGAATACGATAGTGACATTTCAAATCAAGATGAAATAAATGGTAATGGAGGAAATGACTATTCATTTAAGGGGAAAAAAATAAATTAGATTCAGGCCGTGCATAAATTCCAAAGAGATTTAAATTTATCACAAAATCATAAAAAGAAGAAAAATACATTATAAAAATAACTTTAGAAGGATGGGAAAATCTATCTGAGTATGATATCAAAAGCAAAGTTATAAGGAGAACTATTAGTACATTTAACTGTATAAAAACGCTGGTGGTCAAAAATGAACATAGGAAATTCGAATACTAAAATACGAAAGCAGCACTTTTACAAATTGATGCAAAAAAATAGACAAAAACCTCAATGGAGAGATAGGAAAGGAACAGGAACATTTATCAAGATGATCTCCAAAGTCTTAAGAAACTCTTCATATGCCAAGATGCAAATTTTAGCACAGCAAACCATAGAAACGATGTCACCTGCTAGACTCGTGAATGTTCAAGATAGAAGAGCAAATGAGTGGATGGATGGATGGATGGATGGATGGATGGATGGATGAGTAAGTGGATAATGCATGCGTGCATGGATAGACAAACAAATACTTCCTAGCGAGGGTGAGGTTTAGGAAAAGAATGTCCTCAGGTACTGTCATTATCAGGGTAAATTGATACAATATTTCTGGAAGACATTTTGGCAAGAAAAATTGAAAGCAATTTCACTTCTGGCAATTTACTCCAAGCAAATAATCATGTATGCACATCTAAAGTGATGTTTCTCAAGGGATATTTAAAAAAAAAAAAAAAAAAGTTCTGGTTAAGAAAAAGCTTAGATGGTCAACAATACAGGAATAGTTAAATAATGACATTGACAGGGAGTTTCACAATATCTGATGAGATGTCATTAGTTTCCTTTCTTTGAAAAAACCTAACAGTACAGTGGCATAGAAAAATTTGTTTTATATAGTTTTATCAAGTATTTCCTGCTAAAACCCATATATGGCTATGCCTTAACAATATGTTTAAGAAAATAGGCAGTGTCTCCTGGTTAGATCAATCACCTCTAAAGGAGCACAGACCACACACCCCGGGGTTCCAGTCCTGGGTCAGGGGGTGGGGGAGTGTGGGAGTGTAGAAACAACCAGTGTGAACAACTAAAGGAAAATAAAATAAAGACGCTTCTTCCTCCTTTCTCTTCCTGCCTGCCTCCCCACTTGCCTTCATTCTTGTATCTTTCCTGGAAGGAAGGAAGGGAGGGAGGGAGGGAGGGAGGGAGGAAGGAAAGAAGGAAGGAAGGAAGGAAGGAAGGAAGGAAGGAAGGAAGGAAGGAAGGAAGGAAGGAAATAGTCAAGAGATACAGAGAAAATATTATCAGTTCCCATGTAACTGAGGAATTGGGAGTTCTGGCCTTTGGTGAGTATTGCTTCCTTTTGCATTCACATTGTGAATGCGTGAACGAATTTGCAAGGAGCAGGAAAGATATGGGGTCTGCACAGGAAATCCAGAGTGACCTACCCTTCTAATTCCTGGGAGTGCCACCTGCACATTAGTCCAAGCTCTCTCTGCTTTTTCAGCATATGGTGAAACTATTACAAAGACATTGTGACCACGAAAAAGTACAGTTTGTGAATGTTGCAGGGATGGGTCATGCTTGGCTGGTAGCACCAACTGGCAGAATGAGTGCAATTTTTAAAATATGAAATACAAATTTTTATCAAAGGAGAAGTAAAACATTATAGCTTTGGGTTCATTAAACCCGGCTCACATTCTGGGATTCCAAAAATAAAGCACTGGCGATTTAAAATTGCAGCTTGACGAAATTGCTTGGGATCCAGCCCTGGAGACTGGGGTAGATGCCTGCTGTGCCCTCCCCTCTGCTGTGCTCCAGTGGCCCTGGGAAGTCTCCTTCCTCCCAGCCAGGAGATGGATGGCCAGGCAGGTTCACAGGGCTGCCCAGGTCCCCTTTACCTCCCAGTGGTCCTAGCCCCATCAGGAATGCAGCTGCTCCTCTCCCCTGGGAATGAGTTTGGGAACTTTCCTGAGCAGAGTATATTTGACCTCCCAGCCCTGCCAAGCCCGAGCCCTGCGTTAGTACCAGGGTCCAGAGGTGACTGTGTCTACAGGATGTGATCCTGCCAGCCTGGGGTCTGCAGGCCAATGCTGATTCTGCCAGCTTGGGGTCTGCAGGCCAATGCTGCCCTCCACAGTGGGGCTTCCGGGCTTCAAAGGACTGCTATGCAGGACTCAGACTGTGGGGTGTGCCTAGCCCCTGAGGAGAACCACAAAGAGGAGTCCTCCTAAGCAGAGCTGCTACCACACTGAAGGAGGAGAGCCCAGCACACAGGTCAAGAGTTGGCATGCAGAGAGCTGCCATCTCCCTACTTGTCATTGTCTCACAGTCCCCTCAGAAGAGGCTGCCTCCTGCTGCCTCCTGTCTCCTTCTCCACCTGATTGCCCAGTCCCCTTTCTCAGTAGTCCCCCAGCCCAGACTGCTTCCTGAGGCTCAAGTGAACTTAGGTCCAATCTTGGGCTCCTGAATATCTTTCTCCCTAAACCCCCACAAGGGGCCCTTTTCCCCCAGCCCCACCTCTGCCTGCTCCTCCATTCACCTGGGGCCCCACTCTGAAACCTCCCAGGAGCACTTTCCGAGAGGTGCCTTTTTCTGCTGAATTCATGAAGGAAACAAAGACCATTTTAAGATCCATTTTTTATTTTATTTTTTAAAAGGATTCATTTTTTAAAAAGAAATGTTTTGCTCCAAGTATAGAGTTTCACTATAGATATTGATCACATTCATGGGCCAAATGAACATTATATTTATCCTGCTCACAACAACATATTCATTATTTTTTATTGATCAATAGAATTCAGGTTTCTATGAGATAGAAAATTACATCAATAAAATCGGAATAGCAGCATTTAAAATTAGCCTTGTGAATAAATAGGAGCATGTTGCCAAATAATGAAAATTATTTGTATCATCTCGTCTCCTTGGGGTAGACCCTGGTACCAGGGAATGACACCAGCCTTCCTTTCGATTCGCCAGCCTCTCAACCCTTACTCCTAGCTCTTTGTTTAAGATCAGACAACTGGCTATTTCTCTACCAAGTTTTTCTTTCTTTGCAGGGGGTGGGGAGGGGTGGCGAAAATTAAATAAAATGAACTGCGATGATACAAGGCATCATTGTAATATAGTGTTCTAGTAGCAATAAAAGATTTCTCCACTGAGAACAAGTTACTATTCACCTAGAACTGATCTTATAATTCAGACACATGGTGGCTGTGAAATCTCTCCATCAAAGTCCTTATGAGCGACATCATCGTCAACGCAGGCAGCCAGAACTGGGGAGATGGCGCTAATAACAGCACTGTGTTAATTAATTGCTATACCATTTGCAAAATAAAAAGAACATTGGGAACAAAGCAATGTAATATTTACCAGTGCTGAAAATTAGAAATAAATATTCAGTATGCCTTTTTTAAGTCCTAGGAGCAAGCAGGTTTGAATAATAAGGCAGGACCAAGTCTTTTACACAGGAAAAGCTAATGATTTCTGCATTTTGCTGTTGGTAAGGAATTGAAGGGTGGCTGATTTGAATCTTCCTTCAATCTCCCATCAATAAAACACAGACAAGGCAGAGGCGAAAGCTGATCTGGGAGAGTCATGCTTTTATAATTGCCTTTTACCCGCAGGCATTTGAAATCCAGAGGGTCAGGAGTCCTTGTGAGGAGGCGTGGGGCGCCAAGAGGCCCCGTCAAAACCCTGAGACACAAATTAATTTGTTTGTGGGGCTCAGGTCTAATTTGTGCAAAGAGAAAGCTGCATGGCACTTTATAATGTTATAACCTAATTAAAGATGGAGCCATGTAAAATATTTATGCAAACTTTACCAAACCCCAAGATTTTAATCTCATTTGAGAGGTTAGCTGGCTTGTGGGACCAAAAACAATTCTTAAAACAAGCTCTGGACCAAGAATCCAGAAGGCAAACTACTAAAAAAAAAAAAAAACCGGGGGGGGCGCCGAGTGGGGAGCTGCTAAATTTTAACTCATTTCGGTACCTGTGAGTCATTTTAATTAAGAGCCCTTCTCTCATGCCATGGTCTCTGCCTGCCTGGGTACTGGGTATGCCCAGATTTCTTTATTCAAATACATGGTAACAACTTTATTTTTTTTCTCTTACTTTACTCCAAGAAGAGAAATGGAAGTGAGCATCTCCATTTCTGAGGAGTTTGCAGTCTGCAGCACAAACCTTCCTGGGCCGCTTCAGCTCCAGCCCCTCCTGGTGGCCTGTGCTAACCGTGAGGCAGTGGAAGTTTTACGCTGGAAAGTGGGGAACCACAAAGCTCCTGTCAGCCAAGCACTGTGTTGGGGTGTGGCCTCCCAATCCCACTCTATTGCGAATGAAGCTTTCACTGGGGCTGCTGGTGAGGCTGTTCTGATAAATCCAAGGCTGCTTTCATTCTCACTTTCCCCAACTAAAGGAAAAAGGAGATCCAAATCTAAGTCAGGACAGTGACAATGCAAATGTGCTTGCAAACAGCTGTTATTTTGAGTCATCCTCAGCATAGCGGCATGTCCCAACTCGGAGCAGGACTTTGTCCTCTGATGTTACTTTTGAGGATGGCTCCATTCGCTGCCCCTTCCTGGACAAGATCTGGCAGCCCAGGACCCACCTACCATGCGGGATCAGTTCCCAGGCAGACTCCTGTCTTCCCCTCACTGGGGCTCACAGCCCTCTCTGGACCCTCCCCAGCCCTGACAGGACTTTGAAGTGCCTTGACCAGCCAATTTAATTCTGAAGAGACCTGGCTTGTTCCAAAACAAGAATAGGGGCAGCTGTGGTGTCGGGGTTCCTCCCAGAGCAGAAGCAGCACTACAGGCTTAGGGCAGTTCCATAAAATCAGAGCTCCAGGGATCAGGGTCTCAGCTCATCCCGGTGCACTATTTCTGTTCACAATAGTTTTATATGGTAAAGTATGTATAATTAAAATGTGTCTTTTTAACCATTTGAAGTGTAGGATTCATGGCAATAATCACATTCACATTGTTGGACAATTATCACCACCACCTTGTTCTAAAACATTTCCATCACCCAAAACAGATTCAGTAGCCAGTAAGAAATGATGTCCCATTCTTTCTGTTCCAGTCCTGGGAAACTCCAGTCCATTGTTTGTCTAGGTGAGCTCCACCCTTTGATGCCCCAAGTTTCTTCTTGCAGAGTTTGCTTGTCAAGGAGAGGGAGGAATGTCATTGTGGGGAGGAGCAGAGTGGGTAGAGACAGAAATGCCCAGTGTCCAGGAGTTCCTTGAGGAAGAAGCAGTCCAGGACCAACACCGGACAAAATGTTGGACAAAGGTTTCGAGCCTTAAAAATCAAGCTGGGAAGGACCGGTCTAAGGGTCTAAAGGGAGGGATGAAGAGAGAGTTCTCAGATCCTCCATCTCAGTAGGACCTAGGAAGCAGACACTCTTAGCAATGTGTCATCCAAAATCCAGTCTCAGTCGTCCACCTGCAAGCACCTGGCACGTGAACCAGAAAGTCTGGTAGTAGATTCCTTCCCCAGCAGCGTATTCTCCACGCCCATCTCCCAGCTCCAGGCTGGAGGAAGTCTGTTCTCCATGTCTGATCACCGTTCTTCAGACGGGGTCTTTCAGTGGATATTCTGGAGATTCCGTTTAACTCTGCTTAGGAGACTACAGGTTCTGAAAGCAAATGAGGAAAGTCTCAACATCAAGATGGAATACATAAATTAATTTAAGTCCACATTTAGAGCTGAGACAGGCAAGGTCCGAGCTGCCAGGGTCCATGTCCAGTCCGGCACCTGCCTGGCCTCTCTCAGTTTAGAAGCAACTAACCCCTTCCTGCCCTGGAAATGCCACCCCTGTCATTAGGGCACACTTTCCAAGCACAGGAGACTTTTCTGTTGGGCTTGGATTGTGATGCTGGATGTGTGAGAAAAGGGCTATAATACATCTTGTTTTAGAAGTACATCTGACCCATTCCAGTGGTCCCCGGTGCTCCATAAAAAGTACGCCTCCTAAGGAAGAACTTAATGAAAGTCAGCTGTAAATCACCATATTTAACATTTACATTTGTTTACTCTGCACCTGACTTAAAACTATTGGTTGACCTTGTTTGACATGTGCTAAGATGGAGCAGGCTTACTTAGTAAGCCCAGGACTCCAGCCAATTTCTGCCACCCCCACTCTGAAGGACCCCCACATTGGCCTGATTAGGGAGCCAAGAAGGGGCTCTCCTAGGAACCTCGAACCAAATGTCACACCAACTCTTTCCCCAAAGACAAATGGAACGAAGCCCAAGCAACGAAAGCTGGATCACTGCTTTATTTTTCTATGAGCAACCCAAAGCAAGAAACTTAAGAAAAGCAAATAATAATAAGCATTCTAGGATTTTCTGCATACATTCTTGAAAGGGGTTGGGACAGAAAAAAATCTGAGTTTAATTGCCCTGAATGGTCTTCCAAGATAATCATTCACATGTGAAAACACTCCAGGTTGCAAGGAGCAGGAAGCATAGCCTGGTAGAGATGCTGATACTGACGGAGCGATGGGTTTTGTTCATTCATTCATTCACCCTGACAGGGATACCCACTGGGTGCCTTTTGGGCCAGATAATTTGAACCTGTCCCCCCACTATCAGAGGGAAAACCCACACTCAGCATTGAAAAAAAGTCCCTTCCTATCGGAATTGAAGGAACCCTTGAATGATGCAACCAAATGACAGGAACCGTCTAACGTCATATTTCTGGGTCTAAGAAAAACACTTCTTATTAGTCATTTGGGGCATATCTTTCATCCGAATTTGAAGGATTATGTTTTGAATCTTGTTCTGAAGGAGTGAAAACAGGAGGTCAGACATCCCTGAGGCAGCATGATGGGTTCGGATATGGTCAGAGAGGACTCTAGATCAGGACAGCAGGTATGGCCTGCACTCCCTATGTCAAGATGAGTTCTGTGGGATCGATTTTCAGTTTTCATAATTATAAGACACCTTACATTGAAGATCTCCATCAACCATTGACAATGGTAATACCTGAGTAAGTGGTATAATGAGGTCTGCCAAAGAAAGGACCATTGGTCAAAGAATCTGGAAAATGCAGAATTAAAGAAAGGCAACCAGCCTCATCCTGGGGACTCTGGAGAGCATGTCCCACATGCAGCCCCTCCATCTCTAAGTGCAGACCAAAGATATGCCTTCAGGGCCTTCTCTGACCGCATGCTCAACAGGATGGAACCTAAGTGAGAAAGTGCCTTTCTTCTCTTGTGTCTGAAATTGGGCATCTCCTGGAAGAATGTCAGAGGTCACTTCACTGAGCAATAAAGTGTCACAATTTTTATTGCCAGAAAGCGTTAGACAACCTTCTCTGGCATGAGCAAACCCTCCCATAAATTTGCACTTGGTTTCTATCTGCCCTGAGCCTTCTGATTTTCACACTTAGCAGCTCCTAAAGATGTGCTCTGGGGCAGAAGCTAAAATATGATATGGATCCTCACAAAGGTGACATCAGCAGCTGAGAGTGCTCTCAGTGTTCATCAGTGTGGTGGTTCAGAAGAAATTCTGTTGGAAGAGTGTGCATTCATGATTCTGGAATAAATTCCTCCAACACCGTGCTTAGATTCAACTTGATGACGCACCTTCATTCCAACTATGTGAGCAGAGGAGAAAAAATCATCAAAATTCAGAGAAGAGGCCAAAAGGAGGAGTAAGAAGCAAATGGAGAAGTACATAAACCAGGGAAGTTGGGTGCCCCAGGAAAAGAAGTCTGTGCTGTCTTGAAGAAAAGCTTTTTAATAAAGTAGTGCTATTTATACTCCCATTTTCAAATAAGGAGCTGAATATAGGAATCAAAGATTTTTTTGTCACCATGTCCACTTGGGAGAATATTTTCAATAGCACTATGTCTAAGGGTCTACCCTAAAAATTTAAATGTGCAATCCAAATAATACCCTGCTGTTCATTACAAAATAAATCACCATTGCTGCCAGTTGGTGCCCATGTCGGGTTGGGCACAACTTCGCATGCAGCCTTAGAGAAAACAAAATTGTGCTGCTGTACTGGTATGACTGGTAGAACAAATAACAGGTACTTAAAGCTATCTCGTACCAACAAGAAAGTGTAACTTTCTAGGAAAGGAATTAATCAATGCCAGTATTAACATTAGAACTGGATATAGGAGATACAGATACATGAATAATAAAAATATCAAAACTAAACAAAAATTCCTAGAGGAGATATGCATATTTCCTGAATATTTATCCTTGATGAGATTGTGGTAAAAATGGACCTTTCCTAACGTGACAGTGGTTTGATTGTTATGACACCAGGGCTGTAACATTCGACTGACTGGGAATTCAGAAGGTGACCCTGGAGATGAATAGTGAAACAACATATTTAAATGAGTTGAAAAAGCCAGAGAGCTCCAGCGTCCCTGTGGTTCAGAAACTGAGCGTCCCCTAGGCTGGGAGCTGCCTGCTCTCAGCCTGAGCCCCTTCAAGATGAGATGCGTCCAACTGGCCCCCAAACGGCGCGCTCCTCATGGAACGGCCGTGCCTGCTCACAGCTGCCCTGGTGTTTACGCGGATGCTCAGGACCCTCCCAGCCTGTAAAACGGAGGTAAATTAAACCGATTAGGAGCTAGGCAGGAGTTGAAACACTTTGCCAAATTGAAGTGCCAGCCTCCGCCGCCCTGCCTTCCCGGGGTGGGCTGCCGGCTGACTGTCTCCTTGAGTTGCCCTCGCCACTTCAGAATGTGTCTGGAAACGGCTTTGCAGATGGCCTCGTAGGTTTTACAGGAAAAATTACTTAAACATTGAAAAGGATCACATTTCTCCTGTTAGGAATTACAAATCTGGATTTCATTTTCTCTCTCGCTTTTTTTCCCCCTCCAAACCCTGGGAAAAAATGTAACTGTTATATATGACATGAAGGAAGCATTTGGGAATTTTTTTAATACACCCTTAGCACTCCCTCATTCTCTCACCCTTTATATATATTTACACACATGGGTAAAAAATACATTTACGTCGCGTATATAAATACGCATAGGCTCACCCTCATATTATTTCATGTATAAGTAAACAATTGAGCAGGAGCAAGAAACTGGTGAAAATCTTGAGGATTGTCTTTTTCTTTTTTAATCTTCTATTGCATAAGAAAAAAATTCATCACTCAACTCACTGGCTTCTTTCTCACTCACTGGTTTTTCCATATGCATTTTACGTAGTCATGAGACCCAGGCAGTTCCTATTGAGGAAATGATTAGCCTAAATAAACAATTAAAATAGAAGAGGCCTCCGTGAGGCCGGCAGAAGCTGTCCCATGTTACCAGCATTGTCCACACTCCTTGCATCTCTGAACAGGAAAATCGTGAAAGTCATGCCCTGCCCATAGGAAATGTCCCCTTCCCATTTGGAGACCCTCCCGCACCAAGAGAGGCTCTGACACAGGAGCCACCTGAACTCCCATGTCCGAGGAGCCTGCGCAGGAAGGCTCTGCGCCCTCCTCCCGACCTGCAGAAGCGCCACCGAGGCGCCCATTCCTGCCACCCGCTGCAGGTGGCCGCCGCGGACCCAGTCCTGAGCCCGGAAATCCACAGCAGGGGTTTGCCCTTTTACTAGTTTCACGGGAACGCAGACAGAGACAGTGACCCAATCAGAATGTTACTTGGTCCCTTCATCACAGGCTTGGGAGGCATCCCTTGACCTGCTTCCGTCTGGAAGGAGCCATTCTGCAGGCTCAGCTTAAATATCGTGTGGGAGGCAGCCACCGTCAAAGTCAGACTTTTATTAGACTCACGACCTCTGCAACTTCAGGAGGGGCTCCAACAACATCGAGTGTGCAGGGGTCCCCGCCTGAGGGCGTCTCAAGGCCGGGCCATGTGTCAGGGTTTCCTCTGGGTGAAAACACAGTGAGCAAAGCTCCCTGCAGCAACCCTGAGCCAGCGAGGCTCCCCGAGTTCCAGACGTTCCTGGGGCAATGAGCTCCTGGGCCTCAGTGCAGAGCCCCCGGGGCCTCTGTCCTGTTGCCAGGCCCACAGCCTCCTCGCACCTCCGCAGCACAGACGCCTCTCCGGCCATCAGGAACCGCCTTCCGGTGTCTCCACCTCATTAATCCCCCACCTCATTTCATACTTTCTTGGAAAATGTCTCTTTTCTGCTCCCTGGCCTAGAATACCTGTTTGCCTTAGCAAGTACACCCCCTGGGAAGGCCTCTGGGAACCCAGGGGTGGGCCTTCCTGAGAGGTCATAGGCGGGGCACCCCCACATCACTGCTTGGGTTCCCCAATCCCCTGTGAACACCTGCTTCCTCCTGCTAAGAGGACAAGTAGGGGTGAGAAAGGTCCCCTGCAGAGTGCTGGCTGCAGGGGGGAGTGGGCGGGAACAGGCCAGCAGCAGCTGCTGAGAAGGTGAGCAGCCCCCCCAACCCCCCCACCCCCAGCCCCCGGCCCCCAACAGAGGCATTGCTCTGTCTGTGGGGAGCCTTCCCCACCTGCACTCCTGCCCTGGTTAGAGACAGATGGCAATCCTAGTGACATCCCCAGAAAGGACTCCCCGAGGGTAGAGACCTCTCTTGTGCCAGCCAGGCTCTCTGTCTGGATGCTGTGACAATAGTCAGAAGAAGATGAGAAACTTGACCTGGAGGCCCAGGAGGCAAAGGAGTGGGCTGGGGGCAGACCCGGAGGCAGGGCTGGGGAAGTCAAGCCACAGCTGTGACACTGGGGTCCAGCCCCGCAGCCCAGAGCCTCGGCTAGGTGCCCCTCGGACAGTGGCCAGCTCTCCGGAAATCCATTTCATGCTGAGACGTGCAGACTGCCTGCTCCCCAAGTCAGGAAACACAGGCACCCAAATGGAAGATGTGCTCCACTGTGGGCCCCTCACCCCACCTAGGAAGGGAGCAGAGCAGTGTCAATACCCCTCGGGCCAAGGAGGAAGCCTGGGGCTCCACCACACTCACATCTGGCCTTGCCTGGTGTTCACACTCTAACCCCATCCCAAGCCACCACCTAAACACTGTCCCTTCTGGGGACCAGCACTTCTGAAGAAGCTGTGGTCAAGTCCTGGGAAGTGATTCACCTGCTGGAGGATCCCAAGGCCTTCAAGGCAGTTGACAGGCGATGACAGGTAAAGAGGTGTACCCACAGCTTGGCCCTCCCCACACCCCCTCCATACCCCCTGGCCCCCACTCCATGCAGGAGAGAAGCACAGCTAGGGAGCTAGACCCCAAGTCTGAAGCCATTAGTCGGGTCAAGGAAAGGTTGCAGGAGAGAAGTATTCTGGACATTTTTTTCAAGAAAGCTGTGGTCCCAAACACTCGAGCACCCAGTATTTTAACAGGCCCTTGTTTACACCTGACAGTGAAAGCCTTGGGCACATTTGTCATGCCTGCACCTAGACATGATCCAGGCTGACTGAAGGTGCAAAGGACCACGGCGAATGCAATGAATGCACTTACATGTATGCAAGCATATTCCTACAGATATCTGCACATGCTAGCTGCTAAGTAAACATTTCTTGAAGGAAGGAACACCTGCCTGTAACACCACCAGCCTGGATTTAATGTCACAGCTTTTCTGTGTTCGTTTCCTACCTGCATGACAACACACATCACAAAGCGTCACTTGGTTATTTTTCCTTTCCTGTTCTCTTATACTTACGTGCATGTTTTATTTTAACTTCATGACTGTTACATAGGTTGAAGGCAGGGCCAGGTCAGGTTCTTTCTAGAGCGACCCTACAAATTTGGGGTTCAGAGCACCCAGCAGAGGAAAAGTACTGCCACAGTCTGCACTCACCAGAGGCTCCCCCTACAGGAACACCAACCCCCATCATGTGTTCATCTTTGGGGGAGATAAGAGTAGCCGTGAGCTTGCCTGGGATTTCGCACAGACCTGGCTGTGACCCCCCCACCCCCTTGCTTTTTCTGAAGGCAACTTGAGCTTTGCTTCTGGAATGTGATTGTAAGTCCAGAGAGCGGCAGCAGGGAACAGAGATAACATTCTAGCTCAACAGAAGTCTGGGGGTGGTGGGTGGGCTCTCTTAGGAGCAGGCTGGTCAAAGACAGTGGAAAGGTCCTAGAGATCAACATCTGGCCTAAGCGCCCAGCCTCTGGGCCCTCTGGGCCCTCGCCACATGCATTTAGAGTCAGCCCAGGGAAATGTCACAGCTGAAGCCAAATATTTCCAGCCTTAAAGCAGAATTTCCTGCAAATGGTGAACACACTCCTGGGGGCCACTAAGTGTGGTCACCACCCAAGGACATGCGTGAGTGACCCGAGCACCCCCGCTGGACTGAGACTGAACCCCTCAGCTGTCCTGTAGAGCCAGGCTCAGGTCTCCTAACCTCCCTGGAAGAATCCTCAGACCCATCTCTGATTCCAGGAAGAATATGTTTATCAACCGAGGTCTGACCAGGCAGTGAGGTGGAGACAGAGACCAGAATGAGTTCAGAATCAGAACCTCCTGGAAAAACGCGGTATGAGTCTGTATGCCCAGAAAAGGATGGAGTCTTCTGGATCATTCTTTGTTGTTCATTCCATCAGGTTCAGTACTCTGGCTCTGAAACCCTTGTTTTCAAGCACAGATGCTTGTCAAGTCCCTACAGCAGTTTCCCCTCTCCCAGTAAGGTCAGCATGACGTCCTTTCAGGTCTTTTGCTACCAGTTACAGGAGAGGATGCGTCCCTCCCCGCCCTCCACGTCCCCCATCTCCCACCTCGCATTCCAAGCATATGGTTTAGCCAACTCTATTCCGTGGAGGCGCAGCAGAAACCTGGCTTGGCACCTCCAGACACCCACATTCCCCCTGCCCTGGAACATGTGTCCGCCCAGCCTCAGGAAGCAGATCTTCCTTTACGGCCGGCATGTCCTCTGATGGTCAGGCTCTGCTCTGTATTGGGCCATCCGCCTCCCAAAGGCGCAATCAGCAGCTGTGAAGAAGGAATTCCTTTAGAAAGACTGAAAAGACACAGAGAGCACCATCCTGACCCGGCCTTCTGCAGCTGACAGATTCATACGGTTTGGCTAGATTTCTGGCTAACGACACACCCATCAGCAGCTGGGAAAACTCCCACCAGCAGCGGCTCCAAGTCATTCCTGTGGGTGCCTGGTGGGTGGATGGGTGACTGGGCTCGGCCCACCGAGGTGACAAGATCACTTCCAGGATGCCCTGCATGGGCAAAGACCCATCTGGTTAGAGTTTAGATAAGATTTCATCTGAAATGTTCACAGTAAGTGAAAGAGGACTCGCAAATGGATTGAACGTGGTTTCACACCACCCTTTAGAAGTCTTCCTCCTCTAAAACTTACCTGGAGTGAGCAGTTGGTTCAACGATGCTATTTCTCTGCAAGTGTCTGGATGGGAAACTTCCAAAATGTGTGATCATTTATTAAAACGCTTACAAATACTATTATTCACCATAGAATGTTTGTCTTTGGGAATAAAAAAAAACCCCACTTTGGCTTCATCATTTTTCATATCCTCAAGCTCCCCAAGTTCTTTTAAATTAAAGGAAAATGTTAATCTACCCCATTAATAATAATCGAATGCAATTGCAGAATATTCTCTAATAATGATCATTATAACCTCTGTGGTTTTTGTTACTCTGATAGTAATGTGGAATTGGAATTAGCAGGGTTTTCAATTTTTAAATAAGCCAAACAAAACTGACAAAGATTTTATTTTCATCAAAGTGTGCATCCCCAACTCAACAGGGGAGGGCACAGGTAGGGAAGGATGGTGGGCAGCGGGGCCAGGCAGACTCTGTCGGCTTGTCTTTGTGTGACTACCCGCCGCTGGCACCAGCTCTGCAGGCCCGGCTGGCTGCATTGTGTCTGCCCACCTGGGAGACAGCAAGGTGGTACAACCCTGGACTTTCCACAAAAGGGACACTGCCCCTGCTCCTCCCCAACAGCCTGCCTCCTCTGTGCCCCGAAATATGTTTGTTCCTCCATCCAGCCCCGTCCCCCCAGCTGGCTGTGGAAGAATGTGGCCCGCGCCGCCCCTCCCACGCTCAGCTATCTGCTTGGCACAGGCCTCGCTCAGCTGGGACTTCTCGAAGGATCTAGCTTTCCTGGGCAAACACAGCTTCACCTGCCCTCCAAATCCCTCTCTCCTCCTCCTTCCCGGCCCTCCCAGCTGAGCTATGTTAATCAGGTGGGGGACACAAGGTAACATTGAAGTAATTCAGCCAATTAGGCCCTGAATTGTTTGCATCCAACAGCATTTTGTATTTCTGCAAATGTGTGAAATGCAAAATGTGCCCTCCAGCAAAAACGACAGCAGCCCTGTACTGGCTGCACGTCAACAGAGCCTGGGAGCAGCGGCCCTGACGGCTCATAGCGCCGCCTGCATATGCCGGGAAGGCTGGCCTTCTTTATGCGCCTCTCTGCGAGGGGAGGCAGAGCTAGGGGTCTTAGTGGCAGATGGGCCAGGGTAGCAGGGACTGGGTAATCCCAGATCTGCATTCTCTTCTCCACGTAGCAACTGGGGAAAGAAGGGCCAGCTGTCAAATGGAAGACTTTCATGGTCCCCTGCACACAACAGCTGCACACGCCCTGCCTGCTTGGTTCTAAATTATTAAACATCTTTTTAGTTTGTTCCAGCTGCAGGCATCAGTGTGTTTATGCAGCCTTTGTGCATTTTACATATGATTCCTTCTCTCCTCCTCTCATCAAAATGCTGTTTGTAAAAGTCATTATCCCATCTGTGCCCCAGTTTGGCCAAACAGCCTAAGACAAATCCGATGCCATTCTCCTTCCAGGACAATTTGGAAGTTGAAGATGATCGCTGTGACTTGATACTTCAGGGCTTTGCCGCACTTGCTCTGCCACCTGTAAGAGGAGGTGTTGGCGTCGCGACTTAAGGGAGCTGAGGTGTACGGGGGTCTCTGCACATAGAGAGCACTGTGGCGCATTCATGGCTTTAGAGAAAACACGGACGAGGAGAACTCCGAACGTGGCCTGTCCATCTGCAGGCGGCTTCCAGAGGGCTCTGGTGGAGGAAGGGCAGCGGGAGAGCCGTCTTTAAATCACTGCTCACTTGCTCCCTGGCAGCCTCAGCTCACAAGGTTTCAACAACAAGATGCCATTGTTATTTCCTGGCAACGTGAATACTTGCAAACAGGTAAGAGCTGCCACAGCTGCAACGGGCAGCTTGGGCCAAGAAGTCAGGCTGGTCTCCTGGACGGGCGTGGGCCTTGGGAGAAGCGATTGTCATAAACACGTCCCTGGCAGAACGGAGCCTGAACTGATGTGTTCATTAGAGTCCCCAACTCCAAACTGATTTGTTGGAAGTGGTTACTTCTGATAGGATGTGGCGGTGGCAGCCAGATCACAGCTCAGAACCAAAGTCACCAGCAACAGTTGCTCTGTGGTTCGCCAACAATGAATGGCCCCTTCTGCCCCTGCTCCCCATGTGCCGGGTGTGGAGGTGTGAGCTGGGGACCTGCAGCATGATCCATCCTGCCCCTCCCAAGTTGCCCAGGAGCCCAAAGTTATAGACACTGGGCTGTACCTTCTCTAGCCAGTTCCTCATCCTTCCTGGTCCCTCATCTACCTGCCATGTCATATCCTGGCACTACTAGGTCACCACTGGTTTATTTTTAAGGCAATGGCACATGCTTCCAAAGGTGAATATGTTTCACGAGCATCTGGGCACTGCCCTGAGGTGACCCCCTGTTGACCTGGCCCCACTAGGGACATGCCCACGCCTCTCGGTGTCTGGAGGCGGCTTCCCCAGAGCCTCTGAATTGCTAGCAGAACTTCCTCCAAGTTGGGGCAAGGGGAGAGGCCCTTACCATCCAGAAATTCTGCTAAAAGGTGCCCAGCATGCTGGGAGGAAGCCCTTGCCATGCAGCCTGGGGTGCAGAGTATGAGGCCAGCGCTTCTCTGCAATGTGGGGGGACGTGGGCGGAGTGACAACAGGGGCTCCGTCCCCGTCTGTAGGTAGGACAGCTGAAGTAGGGCACTTCGGAGTTTCGAGAGTCCTCTGAAATGCCACGTCACCCTGTCTCAGAAAACACCCCGATGCCCAGGCCAGCCCAGAAATCAGGAGCTTGTGTTCTTTCACAGGACCAAGCCCTCCTGGCGGAACACAAAGACACAACCAGCCTGGTGCGTATGTGTTCCTTTCCCGGAAAGGCAGGTCTGGCCCCTTGGCCCTGCTTCATGCCAGGGCTCGGCCTGCAGGTCCAGCTACCTGCAGCCACACCTCACATGTTGCTGAGAGGGAACAGAGTTTGCTCAGAAATGTCTTAATGAAGTACTAAGCATTTATCGAACTTCACTTACTTTAACTGCAGCTGGTAACAGTCTCCAAGGACAATGAGGAAACCAAAATTTCCAGGGAATGTAAATTCCAGCTCCGGCTAATTTTGAGGACAATGATTTCTCTCCTTTATGAGGTGCATAATGAGCCGGGCTCCAGCGGCGAGCAGGGAGGGGCAGGGGTGCCCCATCCCCAGGCTGGGGAGCTCGGAGGAACCGGCTTCACACCAGACAAATGACTCTTTTGTTTTACTTCATTTTTAATTAGCCTCCTTTTTAATGACCTAAGTTAATAAGTGTCAAAAGGTGCAAAACACAGCGTGGCTTTATTTTTAAAGTAGGAATTGGCCTTTAATCGCTGAGACCCCGGGTGGGTCTCAGTGGCACAGGGGCGGCTCCGATTGGCTCTGCCACCTCAGGCCAGGGGTCCCGGGGCGTGCCGCTGCTGGCACGGGGGCCACAGGGAGCCACTCGGAAGGTCAGGAACCCAGGGCTTCCAACAGCACCCAGCACCCCAGCACAGTTGGGTCCCACCAGGTCACCCCTCCTGATCTCCATCTGGTCCTCCCACCTCCCCCCTTGAACACATTGGGGGCACCGATCTTGAAGCTGCTTGTCTTGAGAATGTCAAGCAACTTTACCTAATGGCCGGAGGAGCCGCCACCGCTCGCTGGGATCAGGCGATGGGTTGGGGATCCTGGGTCGGTGGGGGCGGAGCCTGCTTCCCTCCCTGTGGCACCAGAACTGCCCACCCACCTCACCACCTGCATTTCCTTTGTGCCTCAGCAGCCTCCAAGCACAGAGGGACCCAGAGCCACACAGGGGTGAAGGGCGGAGGTGGGGGACCTCAGGCACGAGTCTTTTCCTAATATGTGCCATGACCCAGGAACTGCGTTAACACGTGTGTGTGTTTGCATGCACACGCGCACGCACATGCGCACGTGTTTCAGCCCTGAGTTCTGGCAGGCCCTAAAGACACGCTCTACTTTGCATGCACATGAGCCCCACTCCATTAGGCTTCTCTAGCAAAAAGCTACCACCAAGGGGGTAAGAAACCTCTCTGGTGAGCCACAGAGCTCGGCTTCGTTTTGCATTTTCTTGGACTCAGATGCCACAGGTGTGGGGGGATGGCAGCGGCCCAGGTGCCTCACCGGAGAGCGTGTTCATTGTGCAGCATTTTACAGCACGGGCAAGCATTCCCCGGAGGCTAGTCTCCAGCCACAGGGCTCAGGTTTGTTTAGGATCAGAGTGAGTACACCAGAGTGGTCAGAGATAAAGAGCTGGGACAGGAGCTCAGCCAGCAAACCACAAGCAGGAATCTTCTTCCTCATACTACCATGGTCAATGCACTTTCCCTTCCAGCTGCAGTCAAGTGTGAAGGCTGAGTGCTGGGCGTGCATCTGCACAGAGGCAGGGATGTCATCCCTCAGCAATGTGCCCATGTGGGAGCCTCCAGATCCCCAAGGTCATAAGTGAGAGGGTGAGCTGACCCCAGGATCATTTGTGACAACAAAGCAGAGCAACCAAGTTCTACCTCCAAAGAATTCCTGGCAAGCTACTCATTAGGAAGTACTGGTTTCCACTCTATTTTCCATGTTAAAAAGTTGAGATGAAAAATTTCAAAAATTTCAAATCACCATGCCTTTAGGAGTGCATGGTGATGGGTTTGGGGAGGGATCTTTTACAGCACATTCCTAAATAGACACAGTTTTGTGGTTGAGGTTTGTCTGTGCAGATAATTTCCATAAAAATTAATATTCCTGACTTTACTGGAACTAAATAATTAAGGAAGAAAGTACATTACAATAATAAAATTATCAACAGAGTTTTGACAAGCAGTCATGTGCCTGTAAAGGAAATTTATTTAGGTGCCACTCAAAACATTGTAATTAAGAGGTACAGGATGCAGGACCAGATGGCTTCTGGTTAGTATCTATTCCTTTAGCTAACAAGGGAATTAGAATGAGCACTAACTAGCCCCCGAAATACACAGTCACCCCAAGCCACTGAAATAGCACCTCCAGATGATGTTTCTGGGCTAGCATGTCTGTCCTGCAAAAACTGGAGGCTAAACGTGTTGGACATACATTTATGCCATCGCCAGCTACAGATAAACAAAGGAATGGAGAGACAATGACCAGGAAATTAACAGGTTTTTAGAAGTAGAACTCAAGAAGTAAAGTTAGCACTATCACATTCTTAACACTGTGGTTGCTAAATTCTTAGACTATGTCCCCAGGTCACAGGCAGCTCAGTTAGGTGGATCCCATAACATGGAGAATGTTTCAAGACACTGTGATGTCTTAGCGCCTGTGCTCCCATCACCACGGCTTACCTTACCTTCCTGTTGTTCCTTACTCCAGGGAGCACACTCTCAGAGGCACTGGGTATGAAAGTCCAGGGGATGTAACCTCATTGCAGACATAAGGTCTCTGAGCCTCAGACACATTGAGTTAAGTTGCTCAAAGTCACACAGGGCCTGGAGGGTGCAGCTGCCTTAACAAAACACCACCTCTGCACAGCTTAAACAACAGAACTGGTTTTCTCTCACCGTTGTTGAGGCCAGCAGTCCAAGATCCACGTGTGGGCAGGGCTGGCTGCTCCTGATGACACTGTCCTTGGTTTCAGTGGCCACCTTCTCCTTGTCCTCACATGGTCTCCTCTGTGCCTGTTTGTGTCCAATCTCCTTCCATTACCTAGGTCACCAATCACACCTGACTACGACCCTCCCTAAAGATCTCATTTAGTCTTACCTTTGAAGGTCCTATCTCCAAATACAGTCACATTTCAAGGGACTTGGAGTCAGGGTTTCAAAATATGAATTTGGGGAGATACCATTCAATCCATTTCAGGTGGCAAACCTGGGCTCTCTGAGCCAATCTTGTCCTTTGTCCATTGTATGCTATTATTGAGAAATCCTAGAAGGCCCCAAACTCAAAAGATCCCATGTCTTACAGGACAGAGCCCCGTATCCCTCCAATCAACTGACCTTTCCTTTTCATGGGGGCAGGTGAGGACAATGAAGTGGGGTTCAGTGGCTATGGTCTGGGCAGGAATTTAGTGTCCTGGTGAGAGGGCATCATCTTGCCATCTTGTCCAGGTAGCTGGAGTACAGCTTGCTGACTCCTGGAGCAGCAGGAAGAGGGCTGGGAGGTGAGAACAGCATCCGAGGTGAGTCAGGTATGAGATGACAACTAGTAGTGCCTGCTGGGACCAATGGTGGGAGATTCCTGCTGGCCAGCTGAGGACATTAGCTGCATTAGGGAGGGTAAAGCAATGAAAATACATTCAGGATAATGGGAGTCACATCTAAAAAGGCAGGACCATGAATGCAGTACAGCACAGCCCAGAGCCTTTCTTAAGTGGGAGAAGCAATTATAAAAAGGGGCAACCTAAAGAGACAGGAGGGTGGGATATAGCTGGAGGAGCTTTCATAGATAGATAAGTAGAAACACAAATAGGTATAAATATGTGCCTGTTTACATACATGTGTCCTAGCCTTCTCCATGGAGGGGTTGGAAGCAGAAGCACCCCCGGAGCAATGAGAACACCCAGTGCCAGATCTTCACCTCTAGTTATCATTCTCTGCCCAAGGGAACTTGGCTTCTTGGATCAAGGGCTGGTTGCTTGACTCGGGAGGGGAAAGAGCAGAGCATTCTGGAACATCTCTTGGTGTCAGAAAATAAAAAGAGTTGACAAATTAAAAGGGCATGTCTAACGGTCAAAGGAGCGACTTTGAGTTTCTTAGTAGCTGACTTGGAGACAATTGTCACAGCAAAATAGTGAAATAATGGTGGCAGTGGATCATGATCCATGAACTGAAAAAGGGATTGATGAGCCCACACTGACATAAACAAATAAATAACTAGGAAAACAAAAAACAAAAACAAAACTATTCCTTGCATTTGAAATGCCAACTGACAAGTGTAGAAAGAATGAGGGAGGTAGAGATCATTTGGAAAACCTCATAGTAACAAATTCCTGTAGACCAAAAACAAGAATAGGTGCAGAGTGGAAAAAAAAAAAAAGGGATAAATAGGGGTGCTTTAGAAAGTCTCAAAATATTTCTTTTCACAGCACTTATCCTTGAGAAAGGGGTAAAATTAAAGGGACAGAGTTAGGGGATTCCTCCTCTACCAGGTAACCAAGTGAATGCTGCTAGAGATTGTATCATTTGACATCACACACACTGGTGGCAAAAACACAGCACCACTTACGTGATCTTCTAAAAAAATTAAAACATGGGTCTAATGACAAGGAAACACATTAAAGGATGCTCTACAAAATGACCCTAAATCTTCTGGACTGTCAAGATAGTGGAGGTCAAAGGTCAAAGAACCGTTGCAGATTGATGGGGTGTAGACAGCAGACCCCAGGAGGCAGCAGGGTCTGTCCTAGACCATTTGGCCCTAAAGGTCCCGCTCCTGGAGAAATGTGCAGGGGGCAGTCAATGATTGAGTTCTTTGTGATGTTCTTGAAATATTTCTGTATTGGAAATAGTTTTTAAACTACAAGTGAAGAGAAAACACTGCAAAGTGAAGTTCTTTGGCATCTAAATGGTGAAAATACACTATTGGATAACCTCTCAAGAAGATGTGATAGTGGAAAAGAACTCTTCCTAACTACCAAAACATGGAGGATTAAGGAAAATAAACATTTCAGATTCAAAAGGATATTAAGTCATATTTCTTTCTTACAAGGGTAGTTAAGGATAGATGGACAGATGGATGGATGAATAGATGGATGAATGATAGATGAATGGATAATGTACATTTATATCTACATATATACATATAAGTAACTATTTTCATTTATCTGTTTCTATTTGGAAATTCTGTACACACTATCACATACAGTGTGTATGTACAGCTCTGCATCACACATGAGGTGCTCCTTGAGCAGATTAATGTGTTTCTCTGGCAGTTGGACACCTACATAAGGAGAATTTACCTACACATTCAAAAAACAGTCAAAGGTCCGTGCTCTGGAAGGGAGCAGGGCCTGGGAGTGAGGCGTTAAGTTGATTTGTGAGTTCCGGGATTGCATTCTGACCTAAGCACCTGTGCCATTTAAGACCCTCAGAATGTGCTGGCAGAAAACGTTAAGAGTCATTTTGTAAATGGGTGAAAAGGAGTAAATTTCTTGTACTTAAAGCTGGGTGAGCAGAGAGACAATTTATTAACAAATTAACCTTAAAAGAGCTTCAATGCTTTTCAAATATCGCCTGGACCTGCAGCTTGACTATATACTACCCCTGGGGTGACAGCCAGGCCAGGTGTTCCAATGAACAGGGGGTTTCCCCAGAGTCTGCCTGTCACCCCTCTGAACGACCGCGCCCCACAAATCATGCTATTGCTTTAAGAACCAAGGATGACTTGACAACCAGATATATTGGAATATGAGTTCTAGCATCAACAGCACACTGTGCTGGTGTTGGTCCCGCTTCGCCGTGATTGCTGCGCTCACATAGACAGGGACCCTCTGTGCCAGACTTTCACTGGTGGTGTTACTCAACAAGTAACATTAACATCCCTTTGCCACCAATACCCATGACTCTGAAATTGCTATGGTTTCCAGTTTCTTATTTTTGGTTGTTTCTGCTAAGAAGTTTCAGACACGACTGAGGTCTTCTCTCACTTGTAATTAGTTGATTATAATTCAAGTGCCCACTTCTTCAAATAAGAAAGGTCAAATATTAAATGAATAGTGATGCCTACCCACCATGGAAGTAGGTGAAGCTTAGGTTCCCATCACATAATTTTGTTAATCTCTTGCTAGAATAAACTTCACAATCTGACTTGTGAATTGAATCTCTTCAATACCAAATGCCCTCAGAAAACACCAAATACACAGCCCTCCCACCTGTCTGAGGCTGGATGTTTTTGGAAACATCTCAGAGCTCCTTTCCTCATCAGCGTTGTTTGTCCTGCTCTCCTGACCCAGAGGATTTCTCCTGGGTTCCCTCTGCCACCTCCAGGGTTCCTTCTCAGTCAGGGCCTCAGGCCTGCTTTCCTTCCCACCTGCTTGGAGCATTTTCCACCCCAGTCACCCTCCCCCACAGGGTGGTTGCCACTAATCACCCCAATAATTGCTTCAATTCCTTTTTATAGGCTAGCCAGCAGAAGCCTTTCTAGGTTTTTGAGAGAAGCCTTCTGGAAGGGACAGGTTTGGGGTGACCTGATAGGCAGCGTTAGGATCTTCCTCTCTTCCTCTTCTCTTACTGCCCTTCTTCGGTGAAACTTTTGCCATTCATAAAGCTCCACTGAAACACACCATTCTTGCATTCTACGTCATGTAAGCCCCTCCTCCACCAAGAGTCTCAGCCCCTCTTCTCACAAAAGTTGCAGTTTCTACTCCCTGAACTTGCTTGGTGCATTTTTCCTTTTGTGTTTCCCAGCACTTACAAAGTGTGCTAGTGAAATCCTTCACCCCCACCATCCACAGCTTGTTTTCACACTAGTAAAGCACATATATTGTTGAATATAGAAAACAGAAAAAAGTGAGAATAAGTCATTAATATTTCCACCCACAAATGAGCACTTTGAGAGTATTTTTAGTCTTTAAAAGTGTCGCCTTCTCTATCTAGATTTTAAAAAGCAGAGTACAATTTTTATAGACAGGAAAAATTCATTTGTTTTCTATCAAAGATTGTGTTTTTCTTTTTAAACAAATATTAGACTTTTCCCACATCATTAATTTCTTATAAACATTGTTTTCATTGGATGCATATCATTCCACTGGATAGATATTCCAAATTTATTAATTCATTCCTCTATGTGGAACAGTTAGGCTGATTCCAGACTTATGTTTTTATAAATAACTCTGCAATGAATATGTTTGAACATAAATCTCTTTCTGAATTTCAGAATTTTCCATCGGGCAGATTCCCAGAAATGGAGTTATAAGGTCAAAGGATAAAAATACTCCAGGTCTACAGATACATACTGCCAAACAGCTTTGGAAGATGGATGTGTATTCATGTACACACACACACAACACACACACACACACACACACACTACATATTACATATGTGATATGTAATAGAGTGTGTGTCTGTGCCCACCCCCACACCTGCCATTTCTTCTTTGCCAGCACTTCCAACTGAACATGCCTAAAGCTCGGAACATTTTTGGAAACACTTCCTTGTCACTATTTAAATCCCAGCAAAGTCCAATTTGTTGCCCTCATTCCATCAAATTATATCCAATACAAGCCTATCAGTTGGATGTTATAACTTTCTTCTCTCTACATGGAACATAATTTGTCCACAACCTCATTTGAGACCAATTATTTGCATATTAATTTCTCTCCACATAGGCTGCGGGCTGCGTCAACCCTGGGTCACCGAGGACCTTGCAAGCCTCTGCAGATGTGTCCAGGGGCACACATCCGGGGTGACCCAGCCAGGGCAGGCCTTTTCAGACAGAACTGTCTGCCTTGTCCTTAGGAAGTGTTGTGGGTCGAAGGGAACATTCCAAGATGCATGTATGCAGCTGTAGCAGCCAGTGATGTGGGGGTACCCAAGGAGGAACAAGATGCTTTGAAGAGAGCAGACTAGTGGGGGTCTTTCCTGAAATCATCCGTGTAAGACATCATCATGGTCCTTCCACTTGGTGACTCTCTTCAATAATCCTGTCAATTTTTAACCCCTCAGTCCCTAGCAGTTCAGATCTGATCCCCGACTGCACCTCCAACTTATGTTAATGAAACAGCCCAGCCCATGCTGCCTCAGTTTGGTAAACCAGGGCAGAAAGATCTTTCCAGAAGCCACAGTGTGAACTCTCTGGAAATCAGTTGTTAGCTGCGAGCTTCTGTTTCTTTCACCCGCCTTTCACTTTCAAGCCGCCGCTGCCACAGCCTCAATGATGAGCGAGGTCAGAGAGCACCAGTTGTGCATGAAAGATGTGAAAATTTACTGCAAATGAGACAAGAGCAGTAAATTCATTTTTATTCAAATTACTGTCATCATACATTACCACGTCCCCTGTAAACATTGTGCTTCAGACAGGGTGACAGCATATTATTATTTGTGAGATTATACTGTTATTAAGCTATTACCATGTCACCCCCTGCTTGAAACAATGACTCAGCTCCGTTCTGCATAATAGGACAAGTGAGGGAGACAAGCGGAGGTGACAGAAAGGTTAGTTTTAAGAAGGCAGGCTGGGTGGGGAGTGACAGCTGGCACTTATAGGCCCACGTAATGAGGGGGCCTGTGCATTTTTATCTGGGAGCCTTTCGTAATCATTTCGTTATCTCACACACTTTGTTTTGTCTCCTTCCAAACACATGTGGCCAAACACCATTCATTAGTCCAATAGCTAACTTCATACCCAGGAGGACAGGAAGGTGGGCAGAAGGAGGCTCGTCCCGGGTCCATGTCACTGCCCGATGGGTTTCCTATGCTGGATGTTGGCCTCTCGGTGAGCCTCTGAGCCTGCCGATGATGCAGCACCCACCACAGGCTCCGAGTGGACCATCGCTCACACAACGCACAAGGCCGGCCCCCCTGAGTTGCCCCCCTGAGTTGCCACGTTCCTTTGTAACTCCTGAGGGGCCGGTTGCATAGCTGGGGCCTCCTGGTCCAGGCTGCCTGCAGGTGACGATGTTTCGTTTCTGGGCTCCAGAGACCATTGGTGGGAGTCCCTGTCCAAAGGTGCTGGGACATGCAGGTGACACTGGTCTCCCTCTTATCTTCACTGAAGGCCCAAGATAGTCACCCATCAGAAAAATCCTACTATCAGCATACTTAGTGTAGTTCGATGTGTGGGTGTTTTCTGTCCCCAATGCCACAATTCCGTGTCTATGCAGACAGAGTTCTCAGGAGCTCTTGCTAGCTATGTCTCCTTGAGGTTCCAGGGGGTCTCCTTCATCTTCTCCTGCTGAGGGTCCCCTCCCAGGTCAATGGGACGAGGCCCTGGCTGCCTGCGGGGACAGCGTCTTCTCTCTGCCTCCAACAGCTCCCTCCACGCCCCTGGGCTGTCTGTAGAGTTGAGCACAAGGCTGCACCAGCTCAGCTCTGCGAGGTGCTGCTGGTTAAGGGGAAAGTCATGTCTGTCCACTGAGTTTACTCGATGTTCTCATCAGTGCTTTGTAGGCTCCCATGGACAAAATAGCATTTCTAAAATGAAGTAAAGTGCAAATGTTGGGTATTTGGTTCTAATTTAGCTGGGAAGGAATCATGTGAAGTAGAACAAGTTATGGGACACCTCAGTGTGTTACTAATGACCATGGTTTAGACTTGAAGAAAAAAATAAAATGAAACAAAGGAAAACTGGAAGATTTCCAGCCTCAAAGGCAGTTTTGTGTTGACTGACATCTCTGGGTCAGCTTGCACCGATCAGGCTCTGTGTTAGATGTGCCTTTTTAAAGACAGCATTGTGCCCTTTAAGACCTAAGTTTGATACCTTAAAAGGGCTGCATCTGCTGCAGCATTTTGTTAAATTGTTGTCAGCCAATTAAGAAGTGGAGAAATTGGCCACTTTTATCCCTCCATGGATTCTAAGCTAGATTTTTCCTACTTGTAAAACTTCATAAACACAGTCTTCTGTTTCATCTCCCCATTCTCCTCTTAGGGTCTCCAGTAGCAAAGGCATTCTTTTCCCTCTCATTGGTGATCGATATCTCACTCCCTCCTCTACAGCATCATTCTAGTCACCACTCTTTCTTGAAGAAACAATTGCTCACCTCCTATGGCTGTAGGTCACCTTGGCTTCAGGAGTCCACTGTCCCTAACGGTGTCTTCTGAAATACTTCAAGATGAACCTTTTGGTTCATCAACATGGGCCCCTGTTTCAGTGACAGTGTAGGTGTGTGTACCAGCCTGAGCGCCACCAGACACAATTACAATAGCTTCCCTCTTCTGTCAAAAGGAACAATTTAACTCATGGTCACGAATCTCTCCTCATCTCTCTTCAATAAACCCAATTGTCTTCTTCAAGATTTACTTCCAATTTTCTCTGGCACCAGTAGAGTTCAGTACAAGAGACTGAATACACCAGTCTTCTTCCACATCTGTTTTGTGTCGGAACGAAAACCATACTTTTGAGAGAAGAAAGTTGAAAGAGTTCCACAGACCTAATTGAAGGCTGGTTGGCCGAGAAACCGTACATGTGTCTATTTGCAGAACCACACGTTAGGAACATGTCCAAGGCTGTCCTGTCCCACCTCCTCGCCCCGGCCTGGTAGAATTTTCTCTTTCAGAGACGTGAAATGTGGCAAGCAAATCTGTCCTGTGGTTTGTCCAGGTTGGCTTCCAGCAGAGGCGGAGCATGCGCTGAAACCAGGACTGCCTGCCAGGAGCTTGTGCCTTCTCCTCTGCCACCTTGAAATCAAGGTCGCACCCTCAACAACACGGGTTCCAAGCACAGTCCAGAACCAGCCTCATTGATTTTTTTTGAGGAGTTAAACTAATTTTATTGTCCATCACTATGTTATAAAAAGAAACTAGTCATGATAAATTTGAAGAGAAGGAATAAGTGAAGGTGAAGAGGGGAGTGTGGGGGCCTAGTTACATTGTGATTTCTGTACTTTCAGGGTGACAGCTTTCAAGCACATGCCCAGGCTTCAGGTAGGTTTTGTTCCCTGACTAACACCTGTTCTCAGAGCTCTGGACAAAGTGCTGTGATCATCAAAAGAAAGGATAACTCCTGTCGCCAATGCCAAGTTGACGTCCACCAAGGGTATTGAATGAGCTGACCACCGTTTGGGTGCCCTTCCCTGGATGAGGTACACCAAAGACAAGGAGGGGTGGAATGAGTGCCATGCTCCCCAGAGGGTCCTGCCAGCAGCCCTGAATCCTTACAGTGGCCACGTCTTCAGCTTCAGTGCACAGCCGTGGGCAGTCCTAGGGGGAGAACCTCAAATCCCCCCATCAGCACCACTGCTGCCTGGATGGTGGCTGGAAGGTGGCTCTCCAAGCCTGGCCCACACGACCCTGAGTGAGGGCATTGGGCCATAGTTCAAAACACACGTTCACCATATGAGAAGCGACGCTTTTAAGCGAAGGGAGTTGTTCCCATGACCAGAGGTGGTGCCCTGAGTAAAATCTGAGATGCTCCCATGAATCCAGCTGACACGCTCTGGTCTCGGGAGTGAGTTCCAAGGCGGGGATGCTGGGATGGAACCCGCAGTCCGTCACATGGCCTGCTCTGGATCCCGACTCTAGAAAATGGAACCAGGCTTGGGCAGAGGGTGGGTCATCCGTATGTGCCATCTCATACATCCAGACGCTCTCATGAAATAGATGCTCCAACCATGGCCTTTCTCGTTGGGGGTGCCCAGGGAAGCACCTGTCTGAGGGGCAACGTGGTTGAATAAAGGGGCACCACCCCCGTCACCTGGATGCTCTCAGAGTCCAGCGCAGGAGGGAGACTCCAGCCCCAGTGTATCAGGATGCCTCGCCCACAAAACCAGAGCCACCTTCCTCCTCCCCAGCGTGGCAGCCCCTTAGAGTCAGCACAGGTGACACAGTAACTTTCCAGCTTTGTCTCATGCACATCGCTGCTCTCTCTGCAGGAGGTGAGGAGGATGGGTCACTCTCTCTGAGGACCCCTTCTGGGACCCTGCAGCTACTCCCTGACAGCTCCCGTCTTACAGAATATCTTTCTCCAGCGGCCCCTGCCTTGAGGACAGGACTCGGCATCTGTCGTCCTTCACACTGCAGGACAACTTCTCAAGTCCCTTCCCCATCTGGCTCTGGGTGGCCAAGTTGTTTGCCTCAAAATAAAACCACCACAGATTAGTTCATCGGAAAGTGGGGACCATGGGAAATATCTCTGCAACAGACTTCAATTTCATTGAAAAATCAACATTAATTTCAAGCTTATCAACTCAATTTGTAAAGGCATACAGATTACTCCATTAAGGATAGTTTAAACAAATTATGTGATAACTCTTTTAGGCAGATTAATCTCTGAGAACAATCTGAAAGGTATCAGCTGTATCAATCCTTCCTCCAAACGTGACGCATAGTTTTCCCCCCTCTTTGTGTGTATGATAACCGGGGTTCAGTAGATTCTTAAACGAGAGCACACAGGCAAGGTGCTTGTCCCAGCACCCTAAGTGATAATGACATCACTGCATCAGCTGCAAGATCTTGAGTCCTAACAAAACTCGTTCCATTCGCAGGCAAACTGAATTGAGTGACTTACACAATTCTTGGGGAACCCTGTCTTGGGGGACAATGAAGGAGTCCTTGGCAGAAGATTTCTCAGGGCCACTGGCCTGGGAACAGTCTATAATCTCTCTCTGGGGGTAGGGCTGGGGTGATGGTGGACATAATAATAGACTAAGTCAGTAAAATGAGTAGTCATCAAACAATAACCTGCAGGTCTGATCTGGCCCTCTTCTTGTTTTTGTAAATGAATTTTTATCGGCATTCAGTCATGTCCACTCATTTGTCTGTTGTCTGTGGCTACTTTCACACAACAGGACATTAAATGTTGCAACACATACCAAATGGACCATTAAGTTAAAAATATTTACTATTTGACCTTCTACCAAAAACAAAAAACAAAAAAAAAATCAAAGTGCATGTTCTGGTATCAAATAACTAAAAAATACCAGAGGCTGTCCTATGTATAGAATTGTACTGAGTCTTTGGCAAGTCTTAGCTGAATTAATCCTACCAGTTCCCCTGAATAAAGGTGTTTCTATTGTCCATATCTTCCATGTGAGGAAACTGTGGTCCTGTGGAAAGATGTGACCCTTTCAGATTCCAGTAGCAAGAGGGCAGTGACACTGGGACCAGGTATAGGGAAGGCTGTGGGTGCACCCTGGGTACAGTCCAGCTGGAAATGCTGAGAACAAATGCCCACAGCACGTGCCTTCCTCTTGCAAGGTCCTTGCCAAACTTAGTCACATCTGCAGGCTGGAGTCCTCCTGGGCAATTTCAGCTCACCTTTACCCAGTCACCTTTCAGAATTAAATATGATTTCCAGGCATTGCAATCAAACAATTTCATGGCATAAATAAACCCTTGGCATGTCCATGAGACAAAAGCAAGGCTGAGAATATCTTTCCTGATGCCTGAAAATCTGTGCCTAGAGTGTCAGGATTATATTTCCAGCCTCCGCTGATTTATGTGACAGGAAGTCTAAAAAGGCTTCATCACATGGAAAAGATGGGGTTTTGTGAGCTGGACTGGGGCAAGCAAGGCCTTTCTCTTTGAAGGAGGAGGTGTTTCTAGAAGTTAGGTCTTCATACCATTGTTGAAACTCTCCGATGCACGGCAGGGTCATCTCCGAGGGAAGGAGATAACTGGCAGGGGCAGACGCTGTGGCTGGAGACCCTTGTAGCTCTCGCATTCACTGGTCCCTGAGATCCACACGCAGCTCCTGGGGTGTTTCTGCCTACAGAAATACATCAAGGTCAAAGAAAGCATTTCCTACTTTTGTCAAGGAAAAGAAAGCATGCAACTTTTTTTGGTAATGAAACACTAGCTTTTTTTTCTGTATTACAAATTCTTACTGTTAAAAAAAATAATCAAACAAAGCAGCCTGGGTTAGAGCTCCTGCTTCGTAACAAAGAAATCATTTCAAACACCTTGAAAAAAGAAAACATTGGTAAGGAGTCGCGTTGTTAGATACCTAGTATAATGTAGTTTGGCCATGCTTCCTCCTCCCCTTCCTCCCTCTGCCCTTCCTTGTTTCCTGCGGTGAAGAAGTTGGAGGGAAATAGAGTGTGCATGACGTGCATAAAGAACAGACTCTCGGTAACCCGGGAACAACGAACGATGAAATGGTTCGTGGGTAGACGTGGAATTCGGTCCATAACTTGCCAGCATTGCCATCTTCCTAATTATGCCAGGCTCAGACTGTTTCTCAAATGAGTCTTCTTTTCCTTAAAACACGGACTGGGATGGTGAACTGAGGGCTAACTGTGAGAGGAAACCAGGCAGGGAGAGAAGAATATTTTCATTGATGATCTACCAAGTGTCTGATCTCTGCACCCTCCATGGTGACCCTGGGGGATGCCCAGTGGTCAGACGCACAGGACCCAGAGAAGATGTCCATCCTTAAACAGGAAGCCAGAACCCAGCTGTCGCCCTTCAACAAACAGGAGGAGGCCTGTCTCCCCGCTCATTGACTCCCCTGACCACCTGAAGGCGGGAGAGGGGAGGACCCACCCTCAGAGAACTTTGCTCATCTCCCTGGTGACTGAAAGAGACCTTCTCTGAGTGCAACCTGCTAGTCTTTTCC
Organism: Solenodon paradoxus; assembly: GCA_004363575.1. Taxonomy (NCBI): domain Eukaryota; kingdom Metazoa; phylum Chordata; class Mammalia; order Eulipotyphla; family Solenodontidae; genus Solenodon; species Solenodon paradoxus. The sequence continues at coordinate 496,125 of RJWH01000822.1, forward strand.
AGAAAGACCGTCCATGCTGAAACTGGCCCTGTGAGGGATGCCCTGGTGACATCTTTGATTCAATTTTATTCTTTGGATTTCACTGACAGAGAAAGTCGCATGGCCGCAGGCAGGCATTCCACCACCCCACCACCAGAGCTGAGTGTGGTTGTGGAGACCAAGTGTGTGGCACAGGGAATCCAACACAGGTGTGCCGGGCGAGCTGGGCACAGACAGGTGTGACCAGGTGATGAGCAGCAGATGAAGAAGCGGGGCTGGGAGCTCTCGAACTGAAACCAACTTTTTGGTAAGTGGGTATCCTCAGAGACAGGGCCCACGGCAGCTTCCGTGGAGATCGGGGCTTAACTTTGGATCCCTGTGCTCAGTAGGTGGGAAGGAGAAGGTGAACTCATATTCCCCTAGGACAGGCCCTGAGCAAGGAGACAGAAGGATCAAGAAGCTGGCACTTGAAAGAGAACCAGGTGTGCCCCCACCTCAGTGGCTGAGTTCCTCAAGTTTCTCTCGTAGCTCGGACGGTGCTGGTCGGTCACACAGGCTGTGAGTGAGGAGCTCCCAATAACCTACTAACAGAGAGAGCAGATCAGCCCTGCACCCCACCCTAAACCTGCTGTGGACTCCACCCCCAGGCAACTCCCTTCTCTCAGACTTTCAGAGAGAGTCTCTAGAGATCAGACTTCCCAGCAGTGTGGAAGCGGCCCTCGCAGAGGCAGCAGGGCACACGTCCTGGGCTCTGCCTCCAGCCATCGCACCCACGACTTGCAGAAGCTGCTGAAAACACCACCTTCACTCCAGCCCCTCTGAATGCTGGATCTCAAGTGTTCGACACTGATTAGGCAACATTATTTCTATTATCCTACTGGGCTTCACACTAGGAGTGGAGGCACTTGCCTTGATTTGAAACTCGCAGACACCAGGAGAATTTGCTGATTGCTAATGAGAAAGCTAAGGTTTTGTTGATCCATCTGGGACCCTCTTGCTGTGGGCTGAGATGGGGATGAGGAGCTCGACATAACACACCATATTAAGCAGGCAGTGACTTTGTTATGGGCTCAGTATAACTTTTCCTGTCTGCTGTACACCAAGAGCTTAGTCCGAAACACCTTTTTCCAGAATATGAAACATAATATCTCCATGCTCATTGCATTATTTAAAAAGGGGCAATGTGGTTCATAACTTTACATTTACTGCATACTTTTAAGCCACTTGACCCATATAAATATTGCTATAGAGTTGCCCTCAGTTATTAAATTCTTATTGCTTATAAAAGGGGCAACAGGGAGTGTCTAACCCACAGTGGAAAGGGTGTGTGGAGCGGGGCAGGGAGGCCTGGGGACCAGGCAGGGGTGTGTCGGCGTGTGCAGGGAACGGATGGTTTTCCCTGCTGCTCTCTGCTTTCAAGCCTGGGATTGGATTGGATTTTTTTCTTCCTAGTTGTAGGCAGCAGCCTGTTTTACTTAGCTCAAAGAATTATGTATTGACAAGGCAAAGCGACATTTTGCCTTTCTACTAATTAAAATGGAACCCCACTCTTAAGAGAAATTGGTTGAAAGAATTTTTTTTTTTATTTCCACAGCGCAGCTGAGACCAGATAAAAACAGGGCATCCACATTTATCAGGGTTCAAAGTCGAGTCTCCTCACTGTGCAAGGGAGCACACTGTGTCTTCATTGTCAGCCTGGTCTCCTTGTTAGCGCTCTGCCTCCTCCTCCTCCTGATTCTCCTAGGAGGCTGCACGCCAGCCCCATCCGGGGGCAAGAGCCACCCACAGTGACCACAGAGGCGCTCTCCTGGAGTGTACCTTTTGGAAGTGACAGAATGACCATAAGCACTTTAGGACACCTCAAAGCAAAGCAGTTCGTCAGAGGTTTCCAAAAAGCAAGTTCCCTTGAACGTCGATCATTTGATCACGTCCAGCACAGAATGGAGGTGTGGCTACATGGGGTCCAATGCTGGCACGGAAACATGAATTTTTGCACATAATAAGAATTCCTCCTGCAGGGTTCACATCAGAGCCGGTCGGGCAGAATACGTGTTGCGTCCCCATCCCTTGCATATTGGGGACAGCATGGCCAACACCTTCACATGGGCAATTTTACTTCCCGTTGCTCAGGGCAGAACCTCTAAACCTAGAGGTTATTGCTGTCAAAGTAGGACCTTTTCCCTCCTGTCACTTCTTTCAGAGATGAAGGGAAAAATGTCCCTTAGCCTACAGCATTTACGTGCTAACCCGCCACCACCACACTGTGAAGCCACAGAAATCATGAAGCCAACCTGCGACCTTCCAGTTCAGTGACAGGACAGGAATCCCTTGAGCAGTGGACGCCTCCTCTGATATTTGGAAAAATGTCATGTTTTCTTTGCAGAGAAAACTGTCAGGTTGTTGTTGGCATAAAATACAACACTTCCTGGATGGTGATTTCCTTGTTTGCTACAAAATGTCACCTGGGCACCTGACATGTTTTTGTTTTGCTCACAGCAAGTCTGTACTTAAGATATTCAAATGGAGCCTAGAGAAAGGGCAGCTCTGTGCTCTGGTCTATCGGTCCATCGTCATCCCAATTACAGACCCTCCGTGTCCTGGAGAGGGAGTCATGTTTGCAGACAGAGAGGGCTCCTCTGATAGCGAGACGCCCTTGTTTAGGCAGGATGAAAAAGACTCTGCAAATACATGTTTACTCTATTGATGTGCTCTTTAGAAAACCTCTAGAACAAAGGCATCCAATTACTGACCACAGCTGGTCGTGCTGCTTTAAAAGAAATAGAGGATATAATGTGAATAACTTAAAAAGGCCACCACTAGCCACCCAGAGGGTTGGCCGAGCCAGACTGTGGTTCCTGAGAGGGGACAGCTTACTCACGCTAGCTGATTACCTGTGCATGTCACCTGCAACTTGTCAGTGCCATCCGGCCACTACACTGCGGTCAATCTTAATCTCCGTTCCTGGAGAACACTTATTTGTAAATTCCTTTTTCCCCATTCCTGGGTACTGCACTTACAAGCACACAGCAGGCTTTGTACTTAATAAATAGTCAGTGATTTAGGTGACATGGGGAAAAAAAGCTGGAGGAAATATAGTATATGTGTTATTTTTTTTTCTCCGTTGAAGACTTAAAATAGGAAAAATCTGTCCCTCTTTAAGTCTTCTGTCTTGACAGACAGAAGTGCAGACATTTAAATAATGTCTCTTTTTTTCCAGTTGTGAATTTAGCACGTAAAAGAAAAGCCATCTAAAGGCAGCAGCCTGTAAAATTCAATGGAATGTCTAAAAGTGGTGTTGTCCATAAATAAGATTCTCTTCGAGGAATTTCTCTCCAGCTCTAGGAGTCATTGAACTGTTTGGTTAAAGGAACAAGCAGAGTCCTATCCTCGGATGATAAGTACAAGAAAAATCAAGCCCCCGTGACTCTGGTCTCCCCATACTTTTGCACGCGGGGTTGGAGTCAAGTGAAAAATAGAAATCAAACAATAGCACAACCATGGGGAGGATTTATCCCTCAAAGATATCATCTGGGAGTATTTCAGGCCACTGTGAAAAATCTAATCTCATCTCGAGCTGACAATGCCGGTCACTTAGCTCTTAGATGCAGATTTAGGGATCTAAAGGAAACAGAACAACAGATGACATGAATGACCAAGGTGTGTTGTTTGTTTTTGAATGGTTTGTGTGATTTGAAAAAGACATCATGCAAACCAAGAAGATTCCTGAATTGCCACCAAGCACCCCTGCAGCTGGAAAGCTCCGTGGCTCCGGGGTTAGGGCAGAATTAGGGTATGCTTTTCTTCAACTCTTTGTACCCAATGCACAGTGAGAGGGAAAACACAGAGTTTGTTATCATGCCTTTCCCAGGAAGAGGAAATTAATTTCTTGCATTTATAGACATACAAATTGCAGCTCTGGACACCTGCCCTTCAAGATCCTGCCTTTGGATTTTGATAACTAGCCATTTCTGCCAGATTCCCAGTGACTATAAATTAGGAAATGCTGAAAAATATGGGCTTGGTTTTAATAGGACTTGAATTTAATTATTTTTGTTTATTTGTTTGTGTACTGCTGGTTGTTTTTGTTTTAGCTGGCTGTTGCTTTTTGCCACTGTTCTCCAAATAAAACTGCTTTACCCTGCCATCAGACAGTCAGTTTGGGCAATTGCTAGCTACATCCTTGGAAGGCAACACGTCTGAAATGCACAGAGAGCAGTACAGGACCTGCAGAAAGGCTGAGGCAACACTGTGTATTTCAATGTCATTATGGAAGTACAGTTTGCAACTGCTCACTTCCATTCCTAAGAACGCAGTCAGGGGTAATTCCTTCTGGGCATTTGCTAATGGGCTTCCAGGTACTTTCAGGGGCACTTTTATTGTGATGCCCGGAAGATAGGAAAGATGACAAAATCCACTGCAGACACCTGACATAGCACAAGGCATTTGACACTGGACACACACTGGTTCAGAAATATTTCATTTATTTAGTGAAGGCACAGGTGATTTTAATAAGAGACCTAAAAAGGGAACTGTAGGCATGGATTCCTCTTAAAGTGGAGGGGTTTTTCTGAAAAAAATTCCTTCCCATAACATTTCACTTAGAATTGAACTGTGGACAGCCAGGGGCAGCTTTATATAAAAAGATTCATGTGGACGTTATCATTGGTCCACAGTTCTCCTAGTGCAAATTCACTTGGTTCAGAGTACTGTCCAGAAGATACTCTGTATAAGAACAAAACTACACATTAACCAAGGGAGGTGTTTTCACTTCAAAATAGGAGCAATCCTTCCCTATTGCATTATAGCAATCTGAGCATTTCTAATCTAGAGTAAGGGTGGTGTTTCGTCACTATGTTTACATTATGCTTAGCTGGCTGATCTCACATAACTCACTTCATACTTAAAAAAAAGAATTGTAGGAAAAAAAATTATCTTTTTTTTCCCCTTGGCCATTTTAAGGTAAGCACCTACCTTCTAATGGTGGAACTTTATTTTCTTCCTCATAGTAATATATAGTACTGAAATTCCAAAGGTTTCTGCTGCATTTCAGCTGTCACCTCAAGTCAAAACCATAGAGTTCAGCTGTAAAAGAATATCATAAATTTAACCTGACCTAACTGGGGATTTTTAAGCAGCCAATTTTTTTTAATTGTGTATCTGTGCATTCCCTATGCCCACATATAAATATGTGTTTCTGCTTTTTTTTTTGCAAACTTGTGTTCTTATGTACAAATGCAGAATCATCTCTAAATGTCGGTGTTTCAACAATGTTGAGGAAAGAAATGCACACCTAACAAACTTTAAAGAGACTATTTTAACCTAATCTCCTCTCCCTTGAATTTTCGGGGCCATTCACTTGGGACAACTATTGTAGGATTCTGCTAAGGATTCCCTGTGCAGGAAGCATGAAGTATCTACAGAACTCATCTAGGCACAGGACTCAAGGGCTGCCGCACCTGCTTGCTAGTTAGCGCTCAGGCTCAGGCTCGCGGGCTGATATTTTATACACCAAGTAAACTTCAGCACTGCAGTTCAAATGTAATCAATGTTTTTGTTTTGCTGCCTTTGTAGATTGAGTCTTTGTTAGGCGAGCACCTCGTTTCCCCCACACCCAGGGAAATCCCCGGCATCAGAGCGCCCCCAAAAGGCAGCCTGAGAAATGAGCAGGGGCGCACTGACCTTTAGCAAGACGGCGAAGGTTACGCACATAACATTTGCTTGTTTACTTTGCAAAATAAGCAAGGAGTTGGAAACTCCGAGCTCCACCAGCGCCTCTCTGCACTTAAAAAACAACCGGAACCCGAGGCGGCCGGTCTTTCCAGCTCCGGTGCGCGAGCCTGTTGTACGCTTTGCTCTGTATCTATCGTGATGCAACTTTAATAACGTTAGCCAAGACTGCTCAGAAAATCACAGCTGTAGCTGGAGGCAAAGGAAAAAAAAGGAAAAAAATCCGCTAAAACGAGGTGCTTCTCCCCAGCCTCAGCCAGTAGCCGGTGGCGCGGGCGTGCGCGGGGGCAGGGGCCAGCGATCGATGGCCGCGCGCGCTGATGGCCACGGGTTCTTTTGATGGATATGACTGTAAAAAAAAAAAAAAAAAAAAAATGTCCAGATTGGTTCACAGTGGACCTCAAACCATGTCAGCTAAAACCAAGGAGACAAAAAAGTGACAGCTGTGGAGAGTGCACTGCAGGCAGTCAAGGCGCCCGTGATTTATCGTTCCATCTGCCTAGCCGCGGTGAGGACAAGTTCCCCCTGATTTGGTTAAAATGAAAAGGACCTCAGAGAGCGCAACGTGGGTTTTGAAAATGTGCAGAAACTTTTTTTTTTATTTCCTGATTTATGTCTCCTTCCCCCTCCAGAAAGTCCGCCCTACCGGGGGAGTTAGGCAGGAGTGACGTTCCTGCGCCCAGCTCCCTATGCCGTCGGATTTCGGGGTGCCAGGGCGCTCCGCCCCAGTATGGCGGCTCTAGGCAAGGCGCTCGGGCCAGCAGGATGCAGGAGCTTGGAGCCCGTGAGCTTGCAGGGAGAGAGGTGGGCGGAGGGGCCAAGAGGCAGACCCCCAAACGCCAAAGATGGGGCCGCGGCTGCACAACGCCCTCCCCAAACCGTCTTTCACTGGAAGTCGAGCCTCCTGTCCTCGGATTCTAATAAAAGTTTTATGCCGGTCAGCACATTTTCAGCCAATTTCCCATGAAGAGGCCTGTTGGTTTCGGTGCTGCCTGGAAAGTTCGGCTGACTCCCGCCTGAGCGCCAGCCCCAGGAGCCCTGACCCGGCTTCCTGGCTGGAGGT